>JANAVB010009598.1:9994296-10594296 GCA_029216955.1 Iris pallida
GGGAGGGCGGGGTTGGGGAACAGGGCATTTTAGGTATAAAAAATACTGGAGGGGCCTAATAGAGCAGATTTGTAATCTTAGGAGGGCAAACTACCAAAAAATTCTAAAGGTCTTTCTACGCATAAGATATTTAACAGAGATTTTTGCACTTTACCCTTTTTTATATTTAGGTATAATTTAAATTATTTTTAGTGTGTTTCTTAGCAGTTTTGAACTTGAATGAAAGCAGTCAACCTTGCCAATTGGTTTACATGCGATAGATAAGTTTTTTCTTTTACATGTTTTTACAACTTTACTATGTTTTTACATCTTCGCTGATTTCTTTTTTTCGTTTAATTTTCTTTGTCGAATTGACCGAAAAAGTAACCCCCAATGTTGGTATCGGTTAGTATCAGATATCAGTCGGTATCGAATCGGGACATGATAACCATATCGATATCATCGCTGTATCGGATCAGTATCGGCTGATACTGCAAACTATACTTTGATCAAATAGGGAAGCAAATTATTCCTTCCAATTATGGCTGGGAGTAAAAAAACAAACTTTCGTCCATATTAATATTATTTCATTCACAAATATTTTTTACGGTTGTACTTTGTCTAAACTAGACAAGCAAAATAGCAAATAAACAATAAATATTATCCATTTAAAATTATGTATATTACAAGTAGAATATTATTATTTAAAACTGACAAAGAATAACATATAATATATAAAATTATGTCTAATATATCAAATATTTTTTCTGTCTTCTTAAAATAATCAGTCTTTTTTGGCTTTCTGAAACGAAAAATCCGATATTCCGATCTTATAGTGTCGAAACTACTGATAGCTATATTCATGGGATGGATCCGCAATTGATTATAACCTTATAGCCTCAATTCAACTCCGTTTAGTCCTACCCTAGTTCTAGCAACTACTTTGATCAATATATTATTCTTCCTCCTAAAAGTACATCTATTGGTCTACGTTGTATATGTCGAAATCACCTGAGACGATTTTCTTTCACTTTATCCTTAATCGGTGACTCCTCCAACTTCTAGCAAATACAAACATGTTTAAATCTTATCTTTCGATGAATTACCACTTGGTACATCGAAACATTCTTATTTCAGCTACACACAATTTTGGACATAGATTTTAATTGTTGAAGACTTGCATCCAAAAAGCATGGTTGGTCTTGTAATTGTCCAATAGAACTTTTATTTCAGCTTCAATGGTATCACAAAGCACTCCAAAAATTTTTATTTCAACATCTTGTTTAATTTTACAAACATACATCTCAACATCTTTGTCACGATGAACGATTGATCTAAGTCTTCGGTCCGGGTAAAGAAAATTGACCATAAAAAGAAGAAGAATTTATTTAACTCGCTTGACCTTCAGTTCCAGCAACAATGAAAGCTGCACGACACTAGTAGAAAGTACAGTTCCAGCAAAAATTAAACCCTCCCCCAGGCGGATTTATACGGAAGAAAATGTTGTCATTAAAAAAGCTTAGAATTTTATAGTTCACTGAAAGTAATACAACAGTATATATTTATATGTATATATAAAACCAGGATTAAATTATAAAGAACTTAACAAATACTTAAATGACCAAAGACTACAAATAAACAAATAAAATTATAATTTATAATCCACCAAAAATAATATAATATAAAATTAAAATGTCACTATAGATATTTTTGGGCCAAGCTAAAAACTGACCAAGAAAATAAAAGGGATCAAGCAAAAACAATTTGTGGACACAAAATTGACAGGAAAAAAATAACTTGACAAAATCTAGACATGCTTTTCTTCTTTGGCCACATAATGCTGCTTTTCTCTACATAATATAGCTTTTTCCTGCATAATGTCGTCTGCCACATAAAATGCACAATATACTGAAAATTTTGGTTGTGGGTACCCGCATAGTGCCTATGCGCCGCTTTTTAAAGCATTTTAGACCACTGTATATTGCTAGTATGGAGGGTTCATTTATGTACATTATAAAAAAGAAAAATAATTATAATCTAGAAAGTACTTGTTAATAGCCTACCACCATTCCAAGAAGCAAACACATGAGAATGTAGACATGCAAATAAGAAATATCTTGCTAAATATGTTTTCACCATAAATAATGGAAAAGACATACTTCATGAACCAAATGAATCTACCTTCAGTAAATATGGCGATAAGCATGTGAACCTAATAATGAATGATAGATGCGCCACAAAAATGCATCACAAGTTAGCTAACGGAATTATTGCATTCCTCCCCCTCCCAAAAACAAAAAAAAAACAAAAAAACAAACTAAAAGCAGAGTCTTGTGGGGGCATAGTAGGTTGCATCACACATCGAGCTAAAGGAAGAAGAAACTGAGAAGAGCTAAAGCAATAATATTAACAACATTGAAGAAACAAGAGTGAAAAAGGGTGAAAGAATAGTCTCCAAGTTCATTGGGCAGGCCAGGGGTACAAGAGTGAGGGGATGCCTCCTAACGGATGTTGGATTAAAGTAGTATATAGTATCTCTAACATCCCTCCTCCCTTCTTCTCAAACTGTTGAATATTTTGTTATGATTTCATTGATAATCTCATGGCTATATATAGTCTTACAATCCTCCTCGTTACATTAAATCCTCTGTGGAATATCCTGTGGCATATTCTGACATACCAAATATATCAACAGAATATTCCAATATACTTATTCCAATATACCAATACCAAATATACCAACACTCCACCTCAAGATGGGCAAACATATTCACTAAGCCCATCTTGTTACATCCTCTAATCATGCTCACAGAACTAAGTCCTTTGGTCAGTCCGTCTGCTACCTGATCCTTGTTGGAACGTGACCTTACTCCAGTAGTCCACTATACAACTTCTCCTTGACGAAGAACCTATCAATCTCGATGTGTTTGGTTCTGTCATGCTGTACTGGATTGTTGGCGATACTAATAGCTGACTGGTTGTCACACCACAGTTGTAAGCCCTTGAACCAAAACCATTATTATTATTATTATTATTATTATTATGGTAATTGTTTGTCACTATATTTAAATATATGTACCCCTAAAGAATTATTGTTACCATTACTACTATCATTATTACTATTGTTATCACTGTTGTTATATTTATATATACAAACCTAAAGGGATTTAACTATAAGTATATATATAAGTTACAATAGAGAAGGAGAGGGCTTTCGCAATACACCTTTTATATGGTCCTTAATTGCAACTGTACAAATTCAAAATCCTAACGGCCAGGAGCAGATTGAATCAAAATTCGATTCAAACTCGTACTCCTTATCCCTCTGCGTTTGGAATCGAGGGTACATATAGATGGGAGAACTGATGCTGACCCCTTTTGCCAATCTCATCTCCACCCAAACCCTAGATGTCCTGCCGCCTGTTCTTCTTCAAGCCAGGGACAAGTCTTGGAGAGTCATCACACGGAGGCTTCGATTACCATCACAGGTAACCCTTACTATAATTTACATCCGAAATCTGTATCTGAAATCAAGCATACAACGTCTATCTTTCCAGATTAGACCAGTAGTGAATACGGCAAGTCGAACGCTTGGCCTAGTGGCGACGGCTATCTAATTTCCAGATTAGACCAGTAATGAATACGGCACGTCGCACGTTTGGCCTAGCGGCGACGACTATCTTTCCAGTAGGGGTGGTTCAGGTATGATTGGGAATGGTTACATGTCTACTCGAGTGTTTTTTCCGCCGTGACAAGTACAAGTGAATCCATATCCCAACACGTAAATCGAGTACAAGTCTAGCTAGAAAGTAAATAATGCTTGTAGGTGATTCCAGTAGGTGGTTCCAGTGAGTGATTCCAGAAATAGAGGCCAGACAAGTAAAATATGTGTGTCGCATGCAATGGACCCAGAAATACAAATCCGTATTGTGTCAGAGAATCAAATAATACTATACTAGAAGCTGAGTCATAATGATCATCAAATAATTGAAAACTATCATAGAATTTACTCGCCTATCGTCCAGAGTAATGAATGATGATCGATGCCCAAAGTGGTGTCACACAAACCTATATATGAGATATACATGATTATTTATTGTTCTAGAGTAAACAATGTATTTAGATGCTTTAACTACATGGTTCTTGGCCTTTTCTAGGTTGTGGAAGTTAAATTTGGGTCAACTCTAGCTAATTGTCAACCATTGGTCATTTTGCCTAATATAGGGTTTTAGTCTAAAAGGGTTACTTAGTGATACTAGGTAACTTGGTATCAACCAATAATATCCTATACCAGGCACACCTATACCTCTCCATATACAAACCAAGCCACTCCTATCTCATATACATATATCATAAGCACCTACAAGTTAAACCTGGTTCCAAATATATATATATATATATATATATATATATATATATATATATATATATATATATATATATATATATATTAGAAATATATATATATATTGGAAAATATATATTGGAAAAAAAAAAAAAAAAAAAAAAAAAATATATATATATATATATATATATATATATATATATATATATATATATATATATATATATATATATATATATATATATATATATATATAATATATATATATATATATATATATATATATATTGGAACCAGGTAAATTGTTTCTGGAATCGTTCCCACTGGGATTCGAACTCCTGACCACTTAGGTCGCATGCATCTCTCTTAACCACTAGGCTAGAGGTCATTTGCGTATATATATAAATATATATATATATATATATATATATATATATATATATATATATATATATATATATATATATATTTTTAATATATATATATATATATATATATATATATATAGATATATATATATATATATATATATATATATAAAATATATATATATATATATAACTCCTACTCATAGCCCTATAGTAGAAGTATATACAGATATGACATGCCACTTCTTTAATCATCTCTATAAAAGACATTAAAATACCATCACACTTAATAACTACTACATATATGTACATATATCTAAAAGTATATGGCTATTCATATATTCATGGCTAAACTATACAAGGATAGGACAAATAATGTATCTAGGAAGTGGTACAAGGATAGGGTCTGCATCACTAAATAATGCAGTGAGCAGGACTTCAAATCTTGGACAAAATACTAAATGGCCAAGGAGAACAGGACATGGATGAATATCTGAACAATCGGTCTGAACAAAGCCTAAGAATTTAACCCAAGGAAGGACAATGTAATATTGGTCTGCCCTCATGGACAAGGGGGCAGAACAGATACCCAAACATCTGGAATCTGAATCTGAACCCACAACATAGAGTTAATTAAGGAGAGGTTATTAGAGACTGGACAACATGAAGTGCAGGGTTTGAAGTATACAAATAGTGAAAGAGAAGTAAAGATGGAAGGAACATCACAAATGCAGTATCATAACAGAGCATATAATTCGAAAGGGCTACACATTAGTCCCCTCATCCTACTACTCAGTCAGCCTCCCCCTCTACTACAGTTAGTTAATAGCAATATGGCCCTTCACTCATATCCCTTAGATACACATGCCTTATATGCATACAATCATATGAGTCATGGCTCTCACCTAGAATACATGAACATATTTCATGTTTTTCCTTCTCTCTCAACTTACTAATTGACCAACACCTCATCCAACTGATACTATATGTATCATAGGACTATACATAACCAATGATGGGTTGAACACCTACTAATGCTAAAACAACAAGGCAAGGTCTGAATTTAACAACTGCAGGGGACTTATACTAAACTAAAGGATAATGTGGACTAAACTCAAGGTATCAGTGGTCTGATACTCAAAGTCTGAACAAGGGATATGCAGGACAAAATACTAGGAGAATGAGAAACTGAACTAAACAACATCTGAACCAATTGTAATATCTGATACCACTAATCCTATATGCAGGTCATGAACTTATCTAGAGAGGTTGAGATAGATGAACATGGTCATCTCAGAATGACAAAATATAGGACACACATATGTATTTGTAGGCAGTGCCACACAGCCTGCCTATATGCAGGACAGCATATGAAGTCTGAACCAAAGGGCTCGACTGAACCAAGTCCACCTATGGGTTGGTCCTAATAACATGTATTACTGAACCAGGGAATATAGGCTGAACTAAGTTAATGGAAGTATGGATTAGAACTCAAACAAAAGGATTTGAATGTGAGCTTAAGGGTCTGATACAAACATGAAGACAACAAGTACAACTGATACTAAAACTACAAGAGCCTACAGTTGATACAGTAGACTGATACTCAAAATGAGTAGTGAAGATGATACTCTCACTCCTATTCTAAACTGGTACAACATCAAGGACTGGGCAGAACAGATATTCAATTATCTGGAAGTCTAAACCAAAGGAAAATGGTCATATGGCTAACACAATCAGTTACTCAAGTACCCCCTCATCCATCTACATGACTGATACTCAAAGATAATGCAAAAGGGTGAGCATGGGATTGACACTAAGAGGATTGTGACTGGACAAAGGCTCTGGACAGAACTAAAGGTAACTGGATTTCCTAAATGCATACAAAGACTTATATATATATATATATATATATATATATATATATATATATATATATATATATATATATATATATATATATATATATATATATATATATATATATTTTAAATAAATAATAAATAACTATATATATATATATATATATATATATATATATATATATATTTTTTATATATATATATAAATATATTATATATATATTCAAAAATATAATATATATATATATATATATATATATATATATATATATATATATATATATATATATATATATTATATATATATATATATTATATATATATATATATATTATATTCAAAATATAATCTATATATATATATTTTTTTGCATATATATATATATATATATATATATATATATATATATATATATATATATATATATATATATATATATATATATATATATATATAGATTATATTTTTGAATATATAATATATATATATATATATATATATATATATATATATATATATATATATATCTATATATATATATATATATATATATATATATATATATATATATATATATATATTCAAAAATATAATATATATATATATATATATATATATATATATATATATATATATATATATATATTATATTTTTGAATATATAATATATATATATATATATATATATATATATATATATATATATATATATATATATATATATATATATATATATGCAAAGCTAATCTAACACATAAATAGGATTGAACAATAAGGTTTAAACCAAATAAGGATTGATGTACCCAAATGAAGAGTGAACCTGGGTATATAGGCAAGGGGTCAGGCATTTAAAGATGCATATGAGAACATTCATAAAATGGACAGAGATGTGATATTACAATGCTACATCATCTAACTGAACACCAAAGGACAGTAAGAGTGATAAATGGAATGCTCATTATGCAGGACACTACAATGGGCATAACTAATAGTGGTGAAAAGAATAACACGAATGGGTTAATTTGAATGAACATATATTCAAACCCACAGAACATCTACTGAAAGGTCTGCACAACATTACAACTGATACTAACAGTAAACCATGGGTGGCTCTACTGTCCTGGGGTGGACAGATGCAACACAGTGGCAGGGCACTCAATGCCAAGCCTGATACGTCATGGCTCATATCTGAACATGAAAGCAATGTAGTGAATCAAATCTCTAGTAAAATACAAGGACAATATTTGAACGTACTGGATAGATAGGTATTGGGGTGACAGAACTCAGGACACTAAAGTATATGAACATTAATATCAGTATAGAGCCAGAACGCAGTGTATTACGTACATTAATATGCAGTGGACAAAAAGAAAGGGTAGTGTACATATGTAATTGGGTCTGTACAATGAAGGATGGGCAGGTAAATGGAGTCTCACAGGCATTTGACAGACCATACATGCTCTGGTCTAAATATAACAATGACTGCTCACTCCCAAGCCAAAAAAATCAACAAACAGTGAACCACATGTTCAAACTAAAGCCCCCAAACCAATATTGATCCACTAAACCATTCCACAAACACAACATAACACTCTACATCACTAACACAACATATAACCAATGTAAAAACATAATTAAAACTGAAATCTAATCGTTAAATACTCTTAGAGTCATTTCATCGAACACTTGATGTGCATATCCGATACTCTCGTGATACGCACTCCAAATGGATCCGAACTTGACCCAAATCATTCCTAATGCAATGGAGGACCCTAAATGAATGCATCTACACTAGTGGAAGGAAATTAGAAGGTTTAGAGGGCTCTTACCAATTGGGAGCTGGAATCCCAATAAAAAGTTTCTAGATCTAGATCTCCACCAAGCTCTAATGGTCAAATTGCTCCAAATGCTCCCAAGCTAGGAAATATAGACTTCCTCTCTTCAAGTGGAAGAGTTTTCAATTCGTTTGAGGGAATTTGGACTCAATTTGAGGAATGGAGGTAATTTAGGGAAGAACACAAATTAGGGTTAGGGTTTGTAATGAAAGGGAGAAGAAGGAGGAATGTTTACTT
The DNA here is from genome assembly GCA_029216955.1 of Iris pallida. Classification (NCBI taxonomy): domain Eukaryota; kingdom Viridiplantae; phylum Streptophyta; class Magnoliopsida; order Asparagales; family Iridaceae; genus Iris; species Iris pallida. Next base: position 10,002,920 of record JANAVB010009598.1, read on the forward strand.
AAATAGGAAAGGGGGAGGGTCTCTTTGTGGCCGGCCAAGGGTTTGGCTAGGACTTGGTTTGGTGAAAATGCCTAAAAGCCCTTTCTATTTGTTATGTAAAGCCCTTTTAAGAAAAGGCCCAATCTCACTTAATGTTTTATTCATTTCTAATTAATTCCTTAGTTAGATTTGAAGATATCTAACTAAAATAGAATTTATCTAAGGTTGTCTAATCTCACTAAGTAGGCTTCTTGGTCATGGCTAACATCTAACCAATGTAGTTCTAAGGTTTCACCAATTAATGACACTAACACAATTCATCAATTTAAAATATATTAAAATAATCAAAAAAATTATAAATCTCCAAAATACTCTTGTTCTAGAATGTGGTTGTGACAAAAACAAACTGAGCAAGGTCCCAACCATATCTAACATGAGGATTTCTCGTATTGCTGCGAGTGGTCCTCTATACTGATAATGGTATAGAAGGAGTGTCACGTCCCGATTCGGGGAATCGTTCGCCTCCGCTTTGATTCACGCCGAATCGTTTGTCCTCGCTAAGGCGTGATACCGTACAAGTCTATAATTGCACTTGTACAAGGCGTGCTCGTGTTCTTTTTTATAAAAGAGACATTTTGAATAAAGATTCGCAGCGGTTGATAAAGAAGTTTGGGCAACACAGATATGATCTGAAAGAAGTTCTTTATTGATATCTTTGAAATTACATTGCATAAAACATAAGGCTCTCAAACAGCCGAGATGAAATGCCAAACTTGGCTACAACTTGCAGAAATATTGAAATGAGATACAACTTGTTCCATACATCATATCCCTTTATTAATAATGCGACAATAACCACCTTCAGCAAAATGCCTTCTTCTTCAAGTGTAAACTTCTAGATGTACGAAGCTTCTAAAGAGTCGAACAGCAAGCCTTCAGCGTCTAAGATTATCTACTAGGTTCCCGGCACCTGTGGAGACGAGGGTCAGTACATTGCCACATATGTACTGGTGAGCGGTCGTAACCAATCTCACCATAAATCAACAGTAGTAAAATCATATGAATGTTTACTATTGATTTGTATTCTTTCTATCTTGCCTTAGGGTTCATTTAAAATTCATATATTTGATGAAAAATATAAGGAGCATACAGTGATGTTAGAAACATAAGCAATTCATGTTATTCTAACATAAGCAATTCATATTGATCACCAATTTGGTGAATCTTACCCACGGTCGATAGCCATCCCTGTAAATATTTATAAATACCACCTACTCTGCCTGCATAAGACATTGTTAGCTATGCCACCTGTCTATATGAAGGTCACTGGCGACACACCATCTTGGACCGTCTTACTTGGTACAACGACACCCTTGCAGTGTAGGTAGCTAGCCCCACTGCAAGTCCCGTTTACCGATGCCAGTACGTCGGCATAATTCCTTGTTCCCCCTAGGACGAACCGGGTCCGTGGCCGCAGATTACCGTTCTGGGAACTACCTTGTATACAAGTTGTCCATGACCATGCATGCAATGCAACTTAACTAATAAGAGACATGACATGCATGATAATAGCATCTTCCACACATATTCATAGTTCTCATTTTAACTTGCCATTTTCCCATCTTGCCATCTTACCAACTTGCCTTAAGCCATAGGCTCGCATATTCGTTCATCCAACCAAGGGACTATTCATTTATAACCCATTCTTTCGAACCGAAGTCCGATATACTTACCGTCGAAGGATCAAAGACACTCACTTGTTGGTGAATTGCCGAGAGAAAGAGGTCTTCCACGTAACGTCAAGCTCGGATCACTGCGTTAGCACCTGCATTTGCACCAACGTCTGGTCAGCATACTTCTTCTCTGTCTCTCAGTGATTCGATATGAAATGCGTAGACAGTAAAGTAAATCCCTGAAAACATTCATCGAAAACAATCACAAAAATGCATACAAAAGCCAACAGCAAAAGCGACATCGAAAACCAGCAGGGCAACGGTCTCGGGGCAAACGACTCTTATATAGAACTCTTCTCCCAAGACGCGCGCCACAGCATCTTGGGCATCATTTCAAAAGAGTCCAATCTATAACGAGGAAAGGATCTCAATTTATTATCCCACGATCCTGGTAAAGTTTTTCCAAGTAAAGTTCCTGTAACACCCCAGTCCCAAAATACGTAGGACTAGGAACGTAGACATGCCAGCTGTATTCATACGAAGTACACTCCAATATATGGAATCCTCGTATGAGTACATAAGCTATAAAATGCAGTAGAACCAATACTAATCTCATCCACACAGAATAAATGAATAAAAGATCATATAATGAGAATGAATTTGTCTTGATACAATATGTTGGGCGGAGACAGATCCACTACCAACAAAAATAAGAAAAAGTACATAGAAAATGAAATGAGTGGCGAGCGAAGCGAAGACGATCCAAATGCAATCATCCTCGAAGAAATAGCGAAGATCACGGCTAGAGCTAGAACACCTGCGAAAGACAATAGCACACACCTGGCAAGACAACCAGGTCCTCAGAGGGACGTAACAAGACACATAATAGCATGCCATATAAACTGAATAAATATTGCTCAATAAATAAGTCAATCGAATTTATAACATGGTCCAATACGCACCTACTGAACGAGCGTACCATCCCCCCCAACCAAACAAGGACAGGAGATGGTAAACTAATTCACGGCGACGTATCTTTCCATGCCATGAATCTGTCACGCCCCAGAACCAGAATACTGGAGAGCGGGGGCATACATAGCCAGCTACGTATATGAAATGGAATCCATCTCACTATACGGTCACGGCTGTCTAGATACATGAGGGTTTAACTACAAGCCAGCAGTCTCCTAAGGTCATGAACAAGCCTATTGTCTCAATCACAAGCAAGCAATAGTAATTACAAGATGTCAGAGCACCAAATATATAATAGCAAGGCGTCCCATACATTACATATTGGATGATCATGAAGCTAGTCGTACAAAATGCCAGGACTAGCAAGAGTTCAGTCATACATGATCAACCCTAGGATCTGTCAATCATGTTACAGCCCGTAGGCAGACAGTAAATAAAGATGCAATCGAGCTAACACGTGCTCGCCGGCTAAACGCCTCAAAAGAATAATTTTTACAAATAAGTGGGAAGACAAAAAGAAACCCACTCGTTGCCAGGGTTCCGTCTAGTGGTCACCATCTGGCTGGAAGATCGGTGGATCCTCTGGAGCTGCTCCGATATCTGGCCACACAAAACCAGCTGGGTCAGACCCCAGAAAGAGCAAGTGCCACAAAGGAAGCTTCACTTAGAAACTAAAACCAGCATATAGTAAGGAACATTAAAGTTAAATTATCAGAAATAACAACAATAATTGAGTACGAGGAAACCATTCAAGTAGCCAGACTACAACCCTTAAACCAAACAAGGACCGGGGTTGCAATCCTTCACCTGAATGGAAATCCGTCTCAAATACTATGGATAAGGTAATAAGACAATAAACGAAGAGAAGACACAGAACTGGTCCGGGAGCCAGGTTACAACCCTTAAACCAAACAAGGACCGGGGTTGTAACCCTTCGCCTGAACAGAACTGGACTCCTGATCTTTATTGTTAAGGCCATTATAGATAATCATGTTGCTGAAGTAAGATAGAACATGACAAGCATGGCACGGGGTACAAATAAGACAATAACCGAAGGGAAGACACAGAACTGCTCTGGGAGCCAGGTTACAACCCTTAAACCAAACAAGGACCGGGGTTGTAACCCTTCGCCTGAACAGAACTGGTCCCCCGATCATTATTGTTAAGGCAAGCATCAATAATCGTGTCTTGTCACGATCTTGCATAGGATCAGGATAAGACTAAGCTGGAATAACTTCATCCAATCAATCACGGCCAATCAAAAGTACGGCTTGATACTTTAACTAGCTAGGGTTATCACAGGCCTAGTTACTAGCAAGATGCAATGAGATTATTTCAACAGCCACAAGCCCTGCAGACCATCCAAGTTATCCAGGTCGAATGTCTATTTATGAAGGATGCACCACATGACTGTGTGCTGGAAGTGTGCCCTACTCGTCGGTAGGCTACAAGTCCACTTAATGCGCCCAGATAACGGGATTGCCTGTAACTGGGAATCTCTTCATGTCTACTGAATTATTCTAGTTTATTACTCTTAGTTAATTACAGTAGGTATCCTTGACCGTGGTACTCAGGGATCCCATCCTAGACATGATGTAAGACAATACTGGTTTATTGTGCAAACACAATCATCCACGGTGTCCAGGTTAGTCATTCTTGTCAGGTCATGTCACGTTAGCCGTCGCAACAGCAATTCGAGATAATCATGTCAGGTATGCTTGTCCTGCCATGCCGTGTTCAATTATTATTAACAATCCTATTAAATAAATTCATGATTATCAAGTTCATGACAAAAGGCGTACGGATATAAAATGGGCGTAAAATATCTAATAAAATATCAATATACAGGGCTATAGAAGAGCCAAGCTTAAGGAAAATAAAACCAAAGTGACATGCTGACATAAGACCAAGTCAGCCAAGGCCATACGCTCAGGTCAGGCTACGCTCAAGTCAAGCTACGCTCAGGTAAGCCTACGTTCAGGTAAGCGTACGCTCACAAAGGGCAGCGTATGAGGTCCATACGCCCCCTTGTCACACAAGGGAGCGTATGCAAGACATACGCTCCAAAAAGGCAGCGTATGAACTTCATACGACTCCTTGTCACACAAGCGAGCGTATGCGAGTCATACGCCTCCAAAAGGTAGCATATGGACTCCATACGACTCATGGCTATCCAAGTGAGCGTATGCAAGTCATACGCTCCAAAAGGCAGCGTATGGACTCCATACGACTCATGGCTATCCAAGTGAGCGTATGCAAGTCATACGCTCCAAAAGACAGCGTATGGACTCCATACGACTCATGGCTATCCAAGTGAGCGTATGCAAGTCATACGCTCCAAAAGGCAGCGTATGGACTCCATACGACTCATGGCTATCCAAGTGAGCGTATGCAAGTCATACGCTCAAAAAGGCAGCGTATGGACTCCAAACGACTCATGGCTATCCAAGTGAGCGTATACAAGTCATACGCTCCAAAAGACAGCATATGGGGTCTACTGCGCTGCGCTAAAGACCGCGCACAGCTCAGTGATGCAAGCTAAAAAGCTCGTGCACTGCTCACTGTCTTCTCCAAACAGCAGGAACTCCATGGTTGAACCCTAAGCTTCCAAAGTCCATAACTTGGTCAAAACAAGTCCAAATCCAACTTTCCAAAGGTCAAAATTGGGTAGAAGGAAATTCTCTACCACATGGAACCATCAAAACTTAAAAACAAGGGGATTTAATAGATCAAAACCATGAAAATCCGAAAATGACTAAATTCTAGATCTACAAAAATCCAAGCTTCAAAATAGAAAATGACAAGTTCTAATGTGGATTAGAAAGTTGCAAAGAAGAGGTTAGAACAATAAAAATGGTGGGTTTCTTCATGAAGCAAGATTACACTTGCCTAGGCTAGGGTTTTCTTGGTTGGTGGTGGAGAGTAATGAAGAAGAAAGGAAATAATGAGGAGAGAGAATAGGAAAGAGGTTAATAAATGGGGTTGGTTGTGGTAGGTAGGGGGTTCACCCTTGGTTCATGATGAACCAAGGCTAATCAAGCCTAGCCGAACCAACCCAAGCCAACCCAAACCAAGATGAACCATGGCCAATACGAGATAAAATACGTACATGTATTCTTAAATACATAATACGAACAACAGGCATTACAACTCTACCCACCTTAAAAGAATTCCGTCCTCGGAATTTAATTAAGATGTTAGAGAGACTAGAACAAGCTATACTAATTACATGTAAACTATAACTAGGCAAGAAATCACTCATTCAAGCAAGGAATCGAAGACATGAGGCATAAGGAAGACATTATACCTCATGAGTCAAACAAGTCGGGATACCGCGATCGGATATCTTCCTCACGCTCCCACGTTGACTCCCCCAAAGAGTGATGACCCCAAGCAACTCGGACTAACTTGATAGTCTTGTTCTTGAGGATCTTCTCTCTCCGGTCCAATATAGACACGGGCCACTCCTCATACGAAAGGTTGGTACCAACAACCAATTCCGAATGATCCAGGATGTGGCTCGGGTCCGGGATATACCGTCGTAATTGGGATACATGGAACACGTCATGCACCTCGCTTAGCGACGGTGGAAGAGCGAGACGATAGGATACATCTCCTACTCGCTCTAGGATATCGAACGACCCTATATACCTAGGACTAAGCTTTCTCCGTACGTCGAAACGAATGACGCCACGGTTGGGCAAAATCCTCAGGAATACATGATCGTCGACCGAAAACTCGAGAGGGCGCCGATGAGAATTGGCCCAATGACGCTGGCGATCTTGGGCAACTCGAAGATGATCTCTGACCCTTCTGACCACTTCAATAGTCTGAGCAATCAATTCTGGACCATGCATCTGTCTTTCTCCAACATCATCCTAGGATAGCGGAGATCTGCACTTCCTGCCATACAGCACCTCGAACGGGGCCATCTGGATACTGGCTTGGAAACTATTGTTGTACGAGAATTCCACCAGGTGCAAGTGATCTTCCCATGAACCACCGAAGTCAAGTGTTCAAGACCGCAACATGTCTTTAAGAGTCTGGATCGTGCGCTCTGACTGACCATCTGTCTGCGGATGATATGCTGAACTGAACTGGAGATGAGTCCCTAAACTTGCCTGCAAGCTACGCCAAAAGTACGATGTAAATCTGGAATCTCGGTCCGAGGTGATGCTAACTGGCACACCATGCAATCTGACAATCTGTCTAAGATACATCGCCGCTAGCTGAGCCGTCGACTGACCAACTCTGAATGAAAGAAAGTGAGCCACTTTCGTGAGCCGGTCAACTATAACCCAAATAGCATCTCTACCAGCTGGGTATCTAGGTAATCCAGTCACGAAATCTATGGTCACATGCTCCCACTTCCACTCTGGAATCGGCAAGGGCTGAAGCAGTCCTGCCGGTCTCTGATGTTTAGCTTTAACTTGTTGGCAAACCAAACACCGAGAGACAAACCGAGCTATCTTCCGCTTCATGCCATTCCACCGAAAATGCTGCCGGATATCACGGTACATCTTCGTACTGCCCGGATGGATGGAATACTGCGAACTATGAGCTTCTGCCATGACCTCCTGCCGGATATCTCCGCTGGGTACACAAAGACGCTTACCGTGTCGAAGTGTACCATCCTCATGAATGCATAACTCTGGTCTTCGTCCGGCCTTATACTCTGCTCTGAGTCGCTGAAGCTTGGAATCTGCCGACTGTGCCATCCGGATCCTCTCGACTATAGTAGACTGAACTTGCATACTAGCCATCAAGGCCACACTGGAAGGGAGAACAACTTCAATATCCATTTTCTGAAGATCTTCTAACAGCTCTGGTTGCGCTGTTAGAAAATAAGCTCTCGCTCTCCTGCTCAATGCATCCGCAACAACATTGGCCTTTCCAGGATGATACTGCAGGTTGACATCATAATCCACAAGTAGCTCCATCCATCTCCTCTGACGCATGTTAAGATCTTTCTGGGTGAAAACATATTTCAGGCTCTTGTGGTCGGTGAAGATCTCCACCCTATCTCCATACAAATAGTACCTCCACAACTTGAGTGCAAACACCACTGCTGCCAGCTCCAAGTCATGGGTTGGGTAATTCCTCTCATGATCACGAAGTTGCCGTGATGTATAAGCTATTATCTTCCCATGCTGCATCAGAACACATCCTAAACCTCTGCCTGAAGCGTCACAGTATACCGAAAATTCTTCGGTCCCATCAGGAAGCGTGAGAATAGGAGCCGTCATTAAGCCTCGCTTCAACTTCTCAAAATATTCCTGGCACTCTGCTGTCCAAGCAAACTGTGCATCCTTACGGGTCAACAGGGTCAGCGGCGCCGAGATCCGAGCGAAGTCCGAAATAAATCGCCGGTAGTAGCCAGCCAATCCAAGAAAACTATGAACCTCTGCAACTGTGCTGGGCACCGGCCATGACTCAATGGCCACGATCTTCTGGGGATCCACTTCTACTCCTCCTCTAGTAATGATATGACCCAAGTACGAAATACGATCGAGCCAGAACTCGCATTTATTGAACTTGGCATATAACTGGTGCTCCCTGAGTATCTGAAGAACAACCCTGAGATGCTGCTCATGCTCCGCCTCATTCTTGCTGTAGACCAGAATGTCGTCTAGGAATACGATCACAAACTGATCCAAGTAAGGCATGAAAGTACGATTCATGAGGTCCATGAATACTGTCGGTGCATTGGTTGCTCCAAATGGCATAACAAGGAACTCCCAATGCCCGTATCTCAATCTGAAAGCTGTCTTCGGGATGTCCTGCTCTCTGACTCTGATCTGATGATATCCTAAGCGTAAGTCAATCTTCGAGAATACAGCTGCCCCTTTAAGTTGATAAAACAAGTCATCTATCCTCGGAAGAGGGTATCTGTTCTTGATTGTCACTGAGTTCAAGGTACGATAATCTACACATAATCTGGACGTACCATCCTTCTTTTTCACAAGAAGCATCGGGGCTCCCCAAGGCGATCCACTAGCACAAATGAATCCCTTGGTTCTAAGCTCTTCAATCATCTTGTACAAGATCTCCAACTCTGATGGCGCCATCCTGTAGACTCTCTCTGACACCGGGGCTGTCCCGGGAATCAAGTCTATGGTGAACTCAATCTCCCGCTCTGGCGGCATACCTGGAAGCTCTTCTGGAAAAACATCTGGGAACTCATCCACTATCCTGTGCAATTGAACTGCTGTTACTGCCATCCGCAATATCGGAGGAGATGACTCAACTTTGCCTCGGGAGAAAGAAAACTCCTGCTCTCCTGGAATGCTAAAAACAACCCTGCCAATGTGGCAGTCTATCCTAGCATACTGGTCCCTTAACCAATCTATCCCTAAGACTACATCATAATCGGCCATCGGAAACTCTATCAATCTAGCGGGAAACTCCCTACCGCTAACTACGATCCGACACGAGAAAAACACTCTATCTACTCCCACAAGTCCGTTACCAGTGAGTATATTGAGCCTTACTGATAACGACTCGGGCTCCAATCCTATCCGTGTCACGAATCGTGCAGACATAAATGAATGCGACGTACCAGAATCAAATAAAGCTGAAGCTGGAAAGGTGTTGACGAGAATAGTACCTGCCACTACCTCACCTGGTATTACTCCTTCTTCTCCTATGGTCAAGGCCAGCACTTGACCATGTCCTCTAGGGGCAGGTCCCCTCTGCTGAAAATTTCTCTGCCTGCTCTGGATCAGGGCTTGGGCCTGAGCATACTGCTGCGGTCTCTGCTGCTGGAATGCCTGGGCCTGCGTCAGCAATGGCCTCGGGAGCGGGTACTGTAACTGCTGCTGCTGTTGGACTGGCGCTGGTCCTCTAACTGAAGGACCAGAGAAAGCTGATGAACTTCCCCTATTCGGGCAGTTCCCAACCCTGTGGTCCGGGGCACCACAAACCAAGCACAATCCCTGTGCTCAGCGACACTCTGACACCACATGCCCTGGCTTCCCGCAGTGTGAACATCCCACTGCGGAAGACTGCTTCTGCTTCTGTTGCTGAGGGTGCGTCGGGGTAGAATGCTGAACCGACGTCACCGAGGCCGCCCGCCTCGGAGTTCCAATAGTTAAACCTCTAGCTGCCGGGGCTGGAGCTGATGATTGGTGCATCTGACTGTGGGACCGCTTCCTACCTCCGGTCCTATCCACGATCCGTTGGGAGGTGTACTCATGCCTTCTAGCCGCCCTCAATACTGCATCGAACGTCTGGTGTTCGAACTGCTCAACTGCTAGTAAAATCTCCAAATGCAGCCCCTGCTGGAACCGCTGGGCCCTATCAAACTCGGTTGCCACCAAGGTGGGGGCAAACCTACTGAGTCTAGAAAACTCAGATGCATAACCATCGACTGTTCTGCCTCCTTACTTCAGGTTGGTAAACCTCGTCTGTAAGTCATACCGAGCCACAACATCAAAATACTTCGTCTGGAATCTCTTTCTGAACACTGCCCAAGCAATGGGTGCCACTAATCCTTCGGCCTGTGCCGCCTACCAACTGCGGGCAAGATCTAACAACTGCAGGCGCACTACGGCCACCTTCTCGTTTTCTGGAGTCCTGGCTGCTTCTAGAATCACTTCGGTATCCTGAAGCCAAGCATCCGCGGCGATCGCATCTTTGCTGCCGTCGAAGAATGGAGGGTTCAGGCGCTTGAAGCTGTTGGCCGCACTGTTACCCTGATGACCAGCCCGAGTCAAAGCATCCGTCACTGCCTGGTGTAAGGCATCTCCACGCCGGTCTTGGGAAGCTATCAAGGTCCTGACGAGTCCTACTAAAGTGCCGTCATTATGTTCTACTGGTTGAACTGGCTGGACTGGTGGCTCTCCGCCAGAAGGCACGACTCTAGAGGCTACTCCGGAATACTGGGCTTGATCTCCAGGTTGCTGCTGGTCCGCGGGAGGTGCTCCGCCTTGCTGGTCAGTAGGACCACGAACAATGCCGCTGAAGAAGACGACATAGGGAACAATAAGGAAGGACCAGGACAGATCAACGATACAAGCATATGATCAGGACAAGAATCCAAGGATTCAGAAGATACGAGCAGAGATCAAGGACGAATACTGATTGAGACATCTATTCGGTAAACCCTCATATATCTTGATTTATAAGACCTGCATGGGCCACCACTTAAACCATGTCACGCCCCAGAACCAGAATACTGGAGAGCGGGGGCAGACATAGCCAGCTACGTATATGAAATGGAATCCATCTCACTATACGGTCACGGCTGTCTAGATACATGAGGGTTTAACTACAAGCCAGCAGTCTCCTAAGGTCATGAACAAGCCTATTGTCTCAATCACAAGCAAGCAATAGTAATTACAAGATGTCAGAGCACCAAATATATAATAGCAAGGCGTCCTATACGTTACATATTGGATGATCATGAAGCTAGTCGTACAAAATGCCAGGACTAGCAAGAGTTCAGTCATACATGATCAACCCTAGGATTTGTCAATCATGTTACAGCCCGTAGGCAGACAGTAAATAAAGATGCAATCGAGCTAACACGTGCTCGCCGGCTAAACGTCTCAAAAGAATAATTTTTACAAATAAGTGGAAGGACAAAAAGAAACCCACTCGTTGCCAGGGTTTCGTCTAGTGGTCACCATCTGGCTGGAAGATCGGTGGATCCTCTGGAGCTGCTCCGATATCTGGCCACACAAAACCAGTTGGATCAGACCCCAGAAAGAGCAAGTGCCACAAATGAGGCTTCACTTAGAAACTAAAACTAGCATATAGTAAGGAACATTAAAGTTAAATTATCAGAAATAACAACAATAATTGAGTACGAGGAAACCATTCAAGTAGCCAGACTACAACCCTTAAACCAAACAAGGACCGGGGTTACAATCCTTCACCTGAATGGAAATCCGTCTCAAATACTATGGATAAGGTAATAAGACAATAAACGAAGAGAAGACACAGAACTGCTCCGGGAGCCAGGTTACAACCCTTAAACCAAATAAGGACCGGGGTTGTAACCCTTCGCCTGAACAGAACTAGACTCCTGATCTTTATTGTTAAGGCCATTATAGATAATCATGTTGCTGAAGTAAGATAGAACATGACAAGCATGGCACGGGGTACAAATAAGACAATAACCCAAGAGAAGACACATAACTGCTCCGGGAGCCAGGTTACAACCCTTAAACCAAACAAGGACCGGGGTTGTAACCCTTCGCCTGAACAGAACTGGTCCCCCGATCGTTATTATTAAGGCAAGCATCAATAATCGTGTCTTGTCACGATCTTGCACAGGATCAGGATAAGACTAAGCTGGAATAACTTCATCCAATCAATCACGGCCAATCAAAAGTACGGCTTGATACTTTAACTAGCTAGGGTTATCACAGGCCTAGTTACTAGCAAGATGCAATGAGATTATTTCAACAGCCACAAGCCCTGCAGACCATCCAAGTTATCCAGGTCGAATATCCATTTATGAAGGATGTACCACATGACTATGTGCTGGAAGTGTGCCCTACTCGTCGGTAGGCTACAAGTCTACTTAATGCGCCCAGATAACGGGATTGCCTGTAACTGGGAATCTCTTCATGTCTACTGAATTATTCTAGTTTATTACTCTTAGTTAATTACAGTAGGTATCCCTGACCGTGGTACTCAGGGATCCCATCCTAGACGTGATGCAAGATAATACTGGTTTATTGTGCAAACGCAATCATCCACGGTGTCCAGGTTAGTCATTCTTGTCAGGTCATGTCACGTTAGCCGTCGCAACAGAAATTCGAGATAATCATGTCAGGTATGCTTGTCCTGCCATGCCGTGTTCAATTATTATTAACAATCCTATTAAATAAATTCATGATTATCAAGTTCATGACAAAAGGCGTAAGGATATAAAATGGGCATAAAATATCTAATAAAATATCAATATACAGGACTATAGAAGAGCCAAGCTTAAGGAAAATAAAACCAAAGTGACATGCTGACATAAGACCAAGTCAGCCAAGGCCATACGCTCAGGTCAGGCTACGCTCAAGTCAAGCTACGCTCAGGTAAGCCTACGTTCAGGTAAGCGTACGCTCACAAAGGGCAGCATATGAGGTCCATACGCCCCCTTGTCACACAAGTGAGCGTATGCAAGACATACGCTCCAAAAAGGTAACGTATGAACTTTATACGACTCCTTATCACACAAGCGAGCATATGCGAGTCATACGCCTCCAAAAGGCAGCGTATGGACTCCATACGACTCTTGGCTATCCAAGTGAGCGTATGCAAGTCATACGCTCCAAAAGGCAGCGTATGGACTCCATACGACTCATGGCTATCCAAGTGAGCGTATGCAAGTCATACGCTCCAAAAGGCAGCGTATGGACTCCATACGACTCATGGCTATCCAAGTGAGCGTATGCAAGTCATACGCTCAAAAAGGCAGCGTATGGACTCCATACGACTCATGGCTATCCAAGTGAGCGTATGCAAGTCATACGCTCCAAAAGGCAGCATATGGGGTCTACTGCGCTACGCTAAAGAGCGCGCACAGCTCAGTAACGCAAGCTAAAAAGCTCGCGCACTGCTCACTGTCTTCTCCAAACAGCAGGAACTCCATGGTTGAACCCTAAGCTTCCAAAGTCCATAACTTGGTCAAAATAAGTCCAAATCCAACTTTCTAAAGGTCAAAATTGGGTAGAAGAAAATTCTCTACCATATGGAACCATCAAAACTTGAAAACAAGGGGATTTAATAGATCAAAACCATGAAAATCCAAAAATGACTAAATTTTAGATCTACAAAAATCTAAGATTCAAAATAGAAAATGACAAGTTCTAATGTGGATTAGAAAGTTGCAAAGAAGAGGTTAGAACAATACAAATGGTGGGTTTCTTCATGAAGCAAGATTGCACTTGCCTAGGCTAGGGTTTTCTTGGTTGGTGGTGGAGAGTAATAAAGAAGAAAGAAAATAATGAGGAGAGAGAATAGGAAAGAGGTTAATAAATGGGGTTGGTTGTGGTAGGTAGGGGGTTCACCCTTGGTTCATGATGAACCAAGGCTAATCAAGCCTAGCCGAACCAACCCAAGCCAACCCAAACCAAGATGAACCATGGCCAATACGAGATAAAATACGTACACGTATTCTTAAATACGTAATACGAACAACAGGCATTACAGAATCTAATATGGTATCCGGACCCCAACAAGGTTCAATACCTTCTCATCGAAGTAGTAAGTCACACCTACAACCAAACAAGGACAAGATGTGACGAACTAATCCGCAACAATTATTGTTCTAAGCCACGGTCAGATACAAGTACCCAAACCAAAAGTACTCGTACCTAACGGATAGGGTAGCCTACCGTTCTATGTAAAATGTAGTTAAGAACAATCCTTCCTACGCATGGGCCCTGGCTGAATAGGATCGACGTAGTACCCCTTTGGGCACCAGAGGCCCCATCAGGAAGAGCATGACGTTCAGCAGAATCGTCAGTGGCCGTCAGTAATCATGGGTCATCAACCCCGTATCTCCAGCGGAGAGTCCGGGTCACAAGGGAAGTGCATCGAAGCCCATACGCTAAAGAATTGTCCTCCCCGTCCAATGCCTACTATATTGTATCCACAACATAAACCACTATAACCGCTAAGTCAAACTAACATGCAACCTCTATTAGCGGTTATTCCTATCGCACGGCTTGTACGTACTGGTGGCCGGCCAATCACGCACTTCCGTGTTCTACATGCGACACACAACTTCGTGTTTACAACGTGTCAAGGCCAATGAATGCAACACACAAGGTGGTCCCTTAAATGTAGGTTTAATTTGTAAGAAAAATAATACACAGCAGAAAATATAAATGAACAGTAAGTTCTAACAGTTATGCCATGTATCACAGTTTATTTTACATAAAGAAAATAAGTAATACATAAAATATGAGCTAAAATTATTAAACAACGAATGGCAAGGTATCTTGCCTGGTAAAGTGCCTGGTGTGCTGCGATGATCAAGATGGCACGAACTGTAACTTTGGTGTAACAACTACACAAGGAAACCTCGGATGGTGACACGGTCGGTTCCATTGGGTCCAGAAGGGTCAAATTAGTTAGGGTGGACAAAACGTAGGCTTGAATTGGTAAGGGATTGCGAATAGGACTAATCGCAAAAGAGGAAGATAATCGAAGGAATTTGAATAAAAATAATATATATGATTATTTATAATACTTAATAACTAGTTCTCATAGGTCAAAATATTTCTTAAAAAAATACTTAAAATCAAGAAAATCTCTTCTTCTTCTTTTTGCAAAAGCTCTAAGTTGTAAAAATACAAATTTTGAGATAGAACTATATTATCTAAAATATTTGAGAAATACTAGTAAATTATAATTTTGAAACTAAATTTTATGGTTTAAAGTATTTTAGGTAAATATGTTAAAAATTATTTTAGGTATAAACAATAAATATGGTACTATAAAATAATATGAAAATTTATTTAGAATTATTTCAATATAATGAGAACAAAATAATAATATAGGTACTAGCAGTACCATTGAAAATAATAATGATAATTAATAGCAAACTATCCTTATAGATAATATTAATGATAGTAAATAAAATTTGTACTTAACTTACATACTTGTTTATAAGTACTAAATAACAAATACAGCTATTTATAAAAATATATACAATAATAATAATAATAATAATAATAATAATAATAATAATAATAATAATAAATAATTAATAATAATAATACTGATTAACATGTCTTATCATCAAACTAAAAAAACAATCTCCACTTCTCCAAAACAACAGAACCCAGAACAAAAGTTTAGAACAAAACTAAAAAAGAAAGAAAAAAAATATGAAGAAAGAAACTGAGAAAGAGGGGCAATGGAGCGGAGACTTTGAGAGGGAGGAAGAAAGAGAGGCGAGAGTGAGGGAGCTCGATGAGTCGGAGAAGAGGGAGCTGGAGAGGAGGCGAGGCGCTGAAGGCCGGGCGGAGTGGCGCGTTCGCGGTGGACGAGAGAGGGGGACGGCGGAGATGGCTAGGGCACGCCGGCGAAGAAGGGTTGCGCGCGCCGCTCGCGGAGGAGCGGAGGTGAACGGTGACGGCGGCGAAGGGTTTGCACGGGGCTCCGACGAAGAGGGGTCGCGGGAGAGGGTTGAAGCGGCGGTGAAGCTTCGCCGCTCCGGCGGTGGAAGAACTGGGGCGGCGCTGGAGGTAGGTCGGGGGTTTCGGAGAGGGAGGCCAGGGCGGTGGCTAGACGCGGGTACGCCGGAGCTCGAAGGAGACCCAGGCGGAGGGGATTTGGGGCGGCGCCGGTGAAATCTATGCCGGGCGTGGGTCGACGGAGGGTCGGTCGAGAGGGTGTTCGGAGAAGTCGGCGGATGAGGGTTCTCGGTGGAGGTGCTGTGCTCCGGCACGGCGCTCAGATGGCCGCGTTGGCGGACGCGCGGCGCTCCGGCACGAAGGGAAGCGGGCGAGGGGCAGACTGGGGCAGCGCGGTCATGGTCGAGGCAGGGCGACGGGTCGCCGGAGTTCGAGTGGTGGAGGTGGTGGTGACGATGGCGCTCGCCTAGTCTCAGATGTGGCAGGGAACGCGGAGACGTTGACGGTCGACAGATCCGACTCGCGTCGGCGGCGAGGTTGGTTATGGCTTCTCCTTCTTTGTTTTCCTTGGGGTGGTAGTTTTGGAGATGTGTGTTGGTCAGGTTTTTGTCGAGGTTCGGTCGGGTATGCGGTGTGTTGGCAGCCGCAGGAGGCGGTGCTGCGGAGGAGGCGGAGCTTGGTCGGCGCGGAAAGGAAGGGGAAGTCGGGGGTCTGGGAGAGAAGGTGGATGCGGGCTGGACGGGGTTGGGGTTAGGCTTAGGATTAGAATTTATTATTGTGTCGGGAAAGTGTCCGACACGGAAAAAAAATTGTACATGTACAAAGAATGGAATAAGAGAGTACCGGGGTCGGACCCGAGGCCATCACGACTGACACGGAAGGGATGGACACCGACACGAGGCACATACATGTTGTGGAAATATTTGTGGATGAATAATGAGTTGTGGAAAAATAATGGAGGAGTACCTGCCTACTTATAGGATGTGAAAATTCCTATTAGGATAGAATTAGGAGTAGTTTAAACCCAAAAATAGATAACTTGCAATTTAATTTAAAATCAATCAAATCAAAATCAAAATCCAAATCCAATTAAATCTACTTTAATTTCCTTAGTTTAAAATCAAATCAAATCAATAAATCAAATTCTAATTATAGATATTAACTTAATCTATTTAAATGTATCCCTGGAATCAAATCAAAATATAAATTGTCACAAATATTTCAAAAATATGTTTTCTATAAATACTATAATAATTAATTTCAAAAATACATTATTATTTAAAATAAACAAATAAATAATTCCGAAAATATATTTATGCAAAAATATTTTTTACATAATTAGGCTTTTCTAGTATACAAAAATATTATTTATTATTAATAACTTTTAGAAACAAAGGCTTTTTATAGCAAGAATATTTATATAATATTTTGAAGGTATATATTAAAATAGAGAAAATATTTTTCTAAAATATGTACGCTCGCACATATTCGCACTCGACGAGCAACTACGAAAAATAAATTTTCGTGCGCGACGTAAAATACGACTACGTGACGTACAATACAAAATTTTAAATCGGTATCAAATTTAATAATAAAAAATTAGTAGAAATTTAGGGGTTTTACATCCTACCCAACTTAAAAGAATTTCGTCCTCGAAATTAAGAATTAGCAGGGGGGTGAGAAGACACAAGGGGTATCGATGGGAAACAATCAATAACAAAAATCTTGTCGTAAGAAATTGCGATCTAGATCATAGGAAAATAATACGATACGGTCGGAATGAATGAGGGTCACGATTAAGAGAACGAAATAGATTCGATTAATTAAGCGATTAGAGGGCCTTGATAGAGTCGAGTAGTTTAGGATAGCAATATCGAATGAGAATGGTCATAGCCGATCGGAAGGCTAGAGGAAGTTCTTGCTCGACGCCTTCGTCCTTCGAAAATTGGTGAAGACGAAAGTAATATAGAGTTCGAAGAGGCGTTTGTCGAAGACGAATACGTGATTCAAAGGCGATCGAAGAATTTCAAAAGAATTGTCAAGGCAGTCGTGGATGGGATTCTAGAGGATAAGCTTAACTATGTCCCCATCCACGTAGAATAATAGGCAAAAGCGAACCAAAGTGCACTCGGTTGATCAGACCATTATGCACCGGTTCTGATAGACAATATGTTAGTGGGGTACCTCCATTAACATATATGTCACGAACAAGCTTGGTAAAAGGCTAAGCTTGCAAAACTAGGCTACATTAGCATCATTAGTCAAAACGGTAAACACATAGGTACGAGATATTAAGATTTTAAAGAAGCTAGAATGATTCTAAGTCATACAGTCGTCCTATAGTCTTCTTGTCCAAGTCCTTGGTTGGCTAGACGGGTTAGGTCCTCTAGATTCTAGGATCTAAATAAGCTTGCTAATATAGGGCACTTGGTCAAAGGGGTTGCTAGTTCATAAGGTATTCTACCCAACTTAAAGAATTAAACTAATGGTGTTTTGGGACAATTAACTAGTAGGGTCAATCTCTAGCAAACACGAAGGGAAGATAAGAATAGGGATTGAAGGAAGCAAGCAAGATGCAATTGATGAGTCAAACGGTAGATAAAATCAATGAAAGAGGTCAAGTATGTGGATGAGATCCTAGACTTCTAATCCTATGCGCAGGCTTGCTTGGTACGGTAAAGTAACCAAACAATTTATCTCGACCTGCATGGGCCACCACAAAAATATGTAACGCCCCAGTCCCAAAATACGTAGGACTAGGAACGTAGACATGCCAGCTGTATTCATACGAAGTACACTCCAATATATGAATCCTCGTATGAGTATAAAAGCTGTAAAATGCAGTAGAACCAATACTAATCTCATCCACACAGAATAAATGAATAAAAGATCATATAATGAGAATGAATTTGTCTTGATACAATATGTTGGGCGGAGACAGATCCACTACCAACAAAAATAAGAAAAAGTACATAGAAAATGAAATGAGTGGTGAGCAAAGCGAAGACGATCCAAATGCAATCATCCTCGAAGAAATAGCGAAGATCACGGCTAGAGCTAGAACACCTGCGAAAGACAATAGCACACACCTGGCAAGACAACCAGGTCCTCAGAGGGACGTAACAAGACACATAATAGCATGCCATATAAACTGAATAGATATTGCTTAATAAATAAGTCAATCAAATTTATAACATGGTCCAATACGTACCTACTGAACGAGCGTACCATCCCCCCAACCAAACAAGGACAGGAGATGGTAAACTAATTCACGGCAACGTATCTTTCCATGCCATGAATCCAATATGGTATCCGGACCCCAACAAGGTTCAATACCTTCTCATCGAAGTAGTAAGTCACACCTACAACCAAACAAGGACAAGATGTGACGAACTAATCCGCGATAATTTATTGTTCCAAGCCACGGTCAGATACAAGTACCCAAACCAAAAGTACTCGTACCTAACAGATAGGGTAGCCTACCATTCTATGTGAAATGTAGTTAAGAACAATCCTTCCTACGCATGGGCCCTGGCTGAATAGGATCGACGTAGTCCCCCTTTGGGCACCAGAGGCCCCATCAGGAAGAGCATGACGTTCCGCAGAATCATCAGTGGCCGTCAGTAATCATGGGTCATCAACCCCGTATCTCCAGCGGAGAGTCCGGGTCACAAGGGAAGTGCATCGAAGCCCATACGCTAAGGAATTGTCCTCCCGCCCAATGCCTACTATGTTGTATCCACAACATAAACCACTATAACCGCTATGTCAAACTAACATGCAACCTCTATTAGCGGTTATTCCTATCGCACGGCTTGTACGTACTGGTGGCCGGCCAATCACGCACTTCCGTGTTCTACATACGACACACAACTTCGTGTTTACAACGTGTCAAGGCCAATGAATGCAACACACAAGGTGGTCCCTTAAATTTAGGTTTAATTTGTAAGAAAAATAATACACAGCAGGAAATATAAATGAACAGTAAGTTCTAACAATTATGCCATGTATCACAGTTTATTTTACATAAAGAAAATAAGTAATGCATAAAATATGAGCTAAAATAATTAAACAGCGAATGGCAAGGTGTCTTGCCTGGTAGAGCGCCTGGTGTGCTGCGATGATCAAGATGGCACGAACTGCAACTTTGGTGTAACAACTACATAAGGAAACCTCGGATGGTGACACGGTCGGTTCTATTGGGTCCAGAAGGGTCAAATTAGTTAGAGTGGACAAAACGTAGGCTTGAATTGGTAAGGGATTGCGAATAGGACTAATCGCAGAAGAGAAAGATAATCGAAGGAATTTGAATAAAAATAATATATATGATTATTTATAATACTTAATAATTAGTTCTCATAGGTCAAAATATTTCTTAAAAAAATACTTAAAATCAAGAAAATCTCTTCTTCTTCTTTTTGCAAAAGCTCTAAGTTGTAAAAATACAAATTTTGAGATAGAACTATATTATCTAAAATATTTGAGAAATACTAGTAAATTATAATTTTGAAACTAAATTTTATGGTTTAAAGTATTTTAGGTAAATATGTTAAAAATTATTTTAGGTATAAACAATAAATACGGTACTATAAAATAATATGAAAATTTATTTAGAATTATTTCAATATAATGAGAACAAAATAATAATATAGGTACTAGCAGTACCATTGAAAATAATAATGATAATTAATAGCAAACTATCCTTATAGATAATATTAATGATAGTAAATAAAATTTGTACTTAACTTACATACTTGTTTATAAGTACTAAATAACAAATACAGCTATTTATAAAAATATATACAATAATAATAATAATAATAATAATAATAATAATAATAATAATAATAATAATAATAATAATAAAAAATAATTAATAATAATAATACTGATTAACATGTCTTATCGTCAAACTAAAAAAAAACAATCTCCACTTCTCCAAAACAACAGAACCCAGAACAAAAGTTTAGAACAAAACTAAAAAAGAAAGAAAAAAATATGAAGAAAGAAATTGAGAAAGAGGGGCAATGGAGCGGAGACTTTGAGAGGGAGGAAGAAAGAGAGGCGAGAGTGAGGGAGCTCGGTGAGTCGGAGAAGAGGGAGCTGGAGAGGAGGCGTGGCGCTGAAGGCCGGGCGGAGTGGCGCGTTCGCGATGGACGAGAGAGGGGGACAGCGGAGATGGCTAGGGCACGCCGGCGAAGAAGGGTTGCGCGTGCCGCTCGCGGAGGAGCGGAGGTGAGCGATGACGGCGACGAAGGGTTTGCACGGGGCTCCGACGAAGAGGGGTCGCGGGAGAGGGTTGAAGCGGCGGTGAAGCTTCGCCGCTCCGGCGGTGGAAGAACTGGGGCGGCGCTGGAGGTAGGTCGGGGGTTTCGGAGAGGGAGGCCAGGGCGGTGGCTAGACGCGGGTACGCCGGAGCTCGAAGGTGACCCAGGCGGAGGGGATTTGGGGCGGTGCCAGTGAAATCTATGCCAGGCGTGGGTCGACGGAGGGTCGGTCGAGAGGGTGTTCGGAGAAGTCGGCGGATGAGGGTTCTCGGTGGAGGCGCTGTGCTCCGGTACGGCGCTCAGATGGCCGCGTTGGCGGACGCGCGTCGCTCCGGCACGAAGGGAAGCGGACGAGGGGCAGACTGGGGCAGCACGATCGTGGTCGAGGCAGGGCGACGGGTCGCCGGAGTTCGAGTGGTGGAGGTGGTGGTGACGATGGCGCTCGCCTAGTCTCAGATGTGGCAGGGAACGCAGAGACGTTGACGGTCGACAGATCCGACTCGCGTCGGCGGCGAGGTTGGTTATGGCTTCTGCTTCTTTGTTTTCCTTGGGGTGGTGGTTTTGGAGGTGTGTGTTGGTCAGGTTTTTGTCGAGGTTCGGTTGGGTGTGCGGTGTGTTGGCAGCCGCGGGAGGCGGTGCTGCGGAGGAGGCGGAGCTTGGTCGACGCGGAAAGGAAGGGGAAGTCGGGGGTCTGGGAGAGAAGGTGGATGCGGGCTGGACGGGGTTGGGGTTAGGCTTAGGATTAGAATTTATTAATGTGTCGGGAAAGTGTCCGACACGGAAAAAAAATTGTACATGTACAAAGAATGGAATAAGAGAGTCACCGGGGTCGGACCCGAGGCCGTCACGGCTGACGCGGAAGGGATGGACACCGACACGAGGCACGTACATGTTGTGGAAATATTTGTGGATGAATAATGAGTTGTGGAAAAATAATGGAAGAGTACCTGCCTACTTATAGGATGTGGGAATTCCCATTAGGATAGAATTAGGAGTAGTTTAAACCCAAAAATAGATAACTTGCAATTTAATTTTAAATCAATCAAATCAAAATCAAAATCCAAATCCAATTAAATCTACTTTAATTTCCTTAGTTTAAAATCAAATCAAATCAATAAATCAAATTCTAATTATAGATATTAACTTAATCTATTTAAATGTATCCATGGAATCAAATCAAAATATAAATTGTCACAAATATTTCAAAAATATGTTTTCTAAAAATACTATAATAATTAATTTCGAAAATACATTATTATTTAAAATAAACAAATAAATAATTACGAAAATATATGTATGCAAAAATATTCTTTACATAATTAGGCTTTTCTAGTATACAAAAATATTATTTATTATTAATAACTTTTAGAAACAAAGGCTTTTAATAGCAAGAATATTTATATAATATTTTGAAGGTATATATTAAAATAGAGAAAATATTTTTCTAAAATATGTACGCTCGCACATATTCGCACTCGACGAGCAACTACGAAAAATAAATTTTCGTGCGCGACGTAAAATACGACTACGCGACGTATAATACAAAATTTTAAATCGGTATCAAATTTAATAATAAAAAATTAGTAGAAATTTAGGGGTTTTACAGTTCCCCTAATTCTCAACCGACTCGGCCATTCGGCCGCTAGCCCGCACCTTGTTCTGCAACGGATTCAGGGCATTACAAGGAGTAGGTGTGGGAAGAGTAGGAAGAATGATATCACCTGAAGGGGACTCTAGTGGTGGTGTAGGTATCTCAGGATTCGAGACAAACACATGCAAGGTACTTGGCACTGGCACTGTAGGTATTGGTCCTACAGTTTGCTTTCCTCTCCTGCTGTAGGTAAGTATCTACCCCTGAGCCGTGGGCCTAACACCTCTCATCTCCTCCCCTGTTTCTCTTCACCTTCCTGCTCCTCCTCAATTGTGCCTCCATGCCATACTCCTAAATCAGTCACCAGGCTTTCACCAATTTCCCCCTCTCGCCTCATACTCACAGTATCAGGTGAGTTGTTTGAGGTTCCCTCATGACGGTAGTATGACTCATGCTCCCTGAAGTGAACATCCATGCTCACAAACTTCTTCTTCTCTACTGGGCTCCAGCACACATACCCCTTCTGAGTTGCCGAGTAGCCCACGAAGATGTACTTGACAACTCTAGGATTAACCAATTGACGGTCTGTTGTCCTTGACAAAACACACGCTACCAAACACCTTCAGTGGGAGTATCCCACTATTATTTTCTTACAATATTTCACATGGAGACTTCTATCCTAGTACCTTTTAGGGCATCCTATTGATTAGTTGAGTTGCTGTCAATACTGCATGCTCCCACAGACTTTGTGGGACATTCATACCGATCATCATGCTTCTTGCCACCTCCAGAATGTGTCTGTTCTTTCTTTCTGCTACTCTATTTTGTGCTGGTATGTATGCACAGGTGGTCAGATGTTGTATTCCTTGGGCTGACAAGTGTTCCGCAAGTGCTCTGTTGGTATACTCTGTCTCATTGTAATATCTTATTACCTTCACCACTGCCCTGTACTAAGTCTGAAAATGTTTATAGAAGTTCCAAAAACAGATAGATATATCACTCTTATTCTTCATCAAACACAGCCAAGTGACACAAGAAGAGCAATCAATGATGGAAACAAAATACTTGTAACCATTTATAGTATGGCGCATGGCCCCCAAACATCAGAATATATTACATCAAAAATAGACGAGCTCCTATGACCCGTACTAGCATATAAGCTCCTAGTAAGTTTGCCTAAATCACATGCATCACATAATAGTTTCTCCTTATTTGTTTTCTCATAAATAGCTTGATACAATTTACTTAAAGTAGCAAAGGAGGAGTGTCCCAACCTCTTATGGTGTAGTAGTAATGTATCCTCGATACTCATCTTCAGTCCTCCTATTTCTGCCTTCTCTGCCATAGACATAAATGCTGAATCCAGCCCTTCTCAATCAAGGTACCATAGTCCCTTATGCCAAGTGCAAGTCCAAAGTCTTCGTCCCGTCCATTTCTCCTGGAAGATCACCTTAGGAATATCAAAAGAGAAAATGCATTTTAGTTGGAGGATTATAGAACTGATGGACAAAAGACTGACTGGAAAAGATGGAGCATGCAAAACATTGGATAATCTTACTGAACCTGTACAATTTATAGTACCCTTACCGACCACTGGCTGGAAAGTACCATCAGCTGTTTGAATATTGTCTGCCGATGCTAGGTGAGTGTAGGAGGAGAACTTACTAGCATTCTCCGTCACATGTCGAGATACCCCCGAGTCGATAATCTAGTCTGACGATTTAAGGAAAGACATAGATGCAAGGGCAAGTGAGTCATCAGTACCTTCTGATGGATGGACATACATGGCAGCATTGCCTCCAGCGAAGAATGAGGTGGACGCCTCTTCAGTTCCACTCCTCATGTCTCTATCGTTTGACGCTAGCTCTCTGTTTCTTCCTGAATTCCTCTAGCACGTCCATCAGTGCCTGATCCTCCTCAGTAAAGGTACCACCAGCTCTCTCATGCCCTTCTGCTACTAGCAGTTTCGCTCGAACACCTCCTCGACCACTCCGTCGACCTCCACGACCACGTTTATGTCCTCCAAAATGTCCACGTCCACCATACTGTCCACGTCCACCACCTGGATCTCCCTCCTTAGGTGGTTTGGTGCAAGCTTACAGATGATGACCCATCTTCTCGCAGTTGTAGCACTGTCGGTTGTGCTGCCAGGGCTCTCCCTTAGGCCATGTGTCGCTCAAACTGGTAGTCGCCAGTATTGACTTTACATCAGGAGGACCACATGTTTCTGTCTGCAGCTTGATGTGAGTCTCCTCCTGGATCATGGCCGAGATAGCCTTCTCAAGGGTGGAGATCTTCGGTTGGGCTAGAAGTAGTGCTGTCTTCAGAGCAAATATTACAGCCAGCCCTTTAAGGAACTTCATCGTCCTCTTCTGAAGACATATCTGTCTCTCCTTATACTTCGGGTCCCCGTAGCTCGCTGATCTGAGGAGTGATCGTAATCCAACCACAGATGCTTCAACTCTGTGGCATACTCCGGCACCGTCTTCTCTCTATATACGGTATCGTCGATCTCCCCCTTGATTTGGAAAACTTGTAAGTTGTTCCCTACACCATCGTAGTTCCTCCTCAATTTTTCCTACACGTCCGTCACCATCGTGATGCCATCTACTGTGGCAGCGATCGACTGGACTAAAGAATTGAGAAGCTAAATGTAGATCACCATATGTGTGGACTTTCACTCGTCGCGTCCTGTCGAGCCCTCGTCTGGCTCTGTCGTCTCTCTTGATAGAAAACCTTCCAGATTCTTTCCTGTAAGGGTTCTTCTCACCCGTCGTTACCAACTCACGTAGGTAGCTAGTCCATCAAGCTTCAGATCGATGGAGTGAAGCTATAACTTCGTCGATGTTCGTGTCGCGCTCTCACCAGCCAACAGTTTCATCAGCTTCATTAACGTTGCAACCTCCGTAGGGTCTAACTTCTTGATGATCTCCTCCATCAATCCTTCTCTTCTTCGATCACCTCACACCTGTTCCACGATTCACGATCGTCCTCTTTGTCCTCTCCTAGATCCGATCATGTCTCCCTCCTATCGGATCTAAGCCTTCAACGTCCGGAATGACCCTGCGGGAGCCTTCAAAAATTGCGGCTTCGCAGTGGTAGGGGCGGTGGGCCGACTGACAGATGAGTGGACGCCGTTAGGCTGGTGTCTCCGAGCAGCGGCCGTGCAGCCGGTGCCCACGGAGCAGCGATCATGCAGCGACAACAGCCGCGTGCGTGCATCGGAGGTACCCGCGGAGCAGCGGTCATGCAGCGACTGGTGGCGGCAGTGGCAGTGGCTGTGGTGGTACGGATGGTGATGGCAGTAACGACTAGGCTAGGGTTTAGGAAAGATGGCAGCGGCTAGAGTTTTCGTGGCTCTGGTACCATGTTGAATATTTTGTTATGATTTTATTGATAATCTCATGGCTATATATAGCCTTACAATCCTCCTCATTACATTAAACCCTCTGTGGAATATCTTGTGGCATATTCTGACATACCAAATATACCAACGAGATATTCTAATATACTTATTCTAATATACCAATACCAAATATACCAACACAAACTCTACGAGACGATAGGACAATGTGAGTTTGACAAAGGAGAAACAAAAAGAATAATCAACCAACACACCCTCAAGCTCACGTGGATCAACCAACGAGAGTTTGCCTAAAAGGGAGTGCCTCTTAATAGTATTGAGTTTTCGTGAAGAAGTCTACAATATGCATCTGAGAAGTAATATGTGGTAGTGACACTGTCTTAAGGAGATTCTCGTATCGAACATAGTAATAATCAACCTCAATATTTTTTTTGTCCACTTATGAGACACAATGTCGCAACCAATCTAGCTAAACTGCACTAGTAATAATCATATCATAAAGATAGAACACAAGTAGTATCCTATAAAGATCACTAAAGAGTGCCAAATCGAATCCAACAACATGAATAGTAGTAGTAGTAAATCTGAAAAATCATGTCTGGGGATCCTAGTCACATAAGACCTTGCGAAGATGATCGACCTGACCACCAAAATGAGGCAAACCAAGAGGTGTCATGTAGTCACCCTCAGACAAATCACAAGAAAAAAAAAATGTTAATTCTTCACATACATCTGAGATATATGCCAACTACGGACAAAAGCTACAGCTAGAAGAGTCTGAACAATAGTCGTCTTAGCAACAAGAACAAAGGTGTTATAATAATCAACACCATACTAAAATAATATCTAGTATCTCTAATATTGACACTCATGCACTTTGCAAGCAATCCACAAAAGGTAATAAGTAATAACCCAAATCTTTTACTATTTGTCTGACCTTCGTCTCCATCATCTTCTATTGAATCAGGCACGTCAAAATTCAAAGCTTAATATATCTCATAAATATAGACTTCTTTAACTTGGGAAAAGCAAGTCCTAAATAAACTAAAACTTCAGGCTAATTAAATCATGATCCACCTGAACGCTGACTCAAATAGACCTAAGCTAACTAAAACTCAAATAAGAGAAGTAAACTCAACTAAAACATGACTCAACAAGAACTTGATGATGCCTAAACCACGAACTGAATCTCCATCCAGCCTTCCCAGCATTAAGGTAGTCAAAGGCATAAGGCGCACTCGAAGTGCAAAGGGTTCATTTTACCCGAGATGCAAGGAGCAGATAACGCGTGTGTCCGAACAAAGCAAAACTCAAAAATAAAAATAATAAATAAATACATAAACAAACAAGATAGTAATATAAGAAATAAAACCAAATAACATATTTAAAACCAACAAAAATATGTTAAAACATAACCAAGTAAGAGCAACAATAGTAGTCAACAAAAGTAACAAGAAATTAAATTCTCTCTACCATGCTTTTAGTATATTTTAGTGTATAAGTTCAATTGTAAAAAACTTTGACAATTGTGGAAAGGGCTACCTCCCTCCCATTTGTATGATGTAAGGGCTATCTCTCTCCGTCAAAGTTCATTTTTGGAAAAAAAAAAAATTTAGGCATGCCTTTTCTTGGTTGGGCATTGCTAAAATGTACGTCTTGGGTACCCCTGGAAAAAGGCATCTCGCCTAGTAAGGTGTGATGCACCTTGCTGTGAGGTACACCATATTAAAGCTAGGTACAGTTTGGCAAGTCCTCAAAAGTTTGTAAATTGGGGCATCAAAGTCATTATCGTTTTCTAGTAACATCATATTACGACATTTGATAATCGTCTGAGATTTTCATCTACCAGACTGACACGAGTACAGAGCACCACGTGAAATAACTAGGCATCAAGAAAATGTTGAACAAGTTTTGTGAATGGTTGGCGACCTAACAGCTACCCTCTTACTGCAAAATTGCTGACCAAGGACTACAGACAAGATGGGAGCTTGTCATAAACGAAGGCGGCCAATTGGCAGGTAGAAACCTACTTTCTTGATCAGGTAGCTTCAGCTCATAAAATACAAAGATCATTTTATTTATAAATGGTTCAATCAATCAACATCAATAGTATATTTATTTCAGCAAATTAAACTGATGCTGCTTCAAGAAGTAAGAAGTGTTACCTTTGAAAAAGGAAATTGTTGTAGGGGTCGCAGTACTGACTCTGGGATTGGGTCCATTATTTTTCTTAAGAAGACTTCCTGATTGCAAAGCAGAATTGCTATCAATAATGGCAACTTTCATTTGTTTTGTCAATGGCATACTCGCTGCAAGACACACTGAAAGACATAAAAATTGCATTTTTTTTCTCATATAATTTAACCACAATCCCTATTTTGGGCCCAGCCCATTAAACATAGCCCAACCGAATAAACCGAATTGATTATATCATTTCGGTTTAGTTTTGGTTATGACTTATTTCGGTTTCAGTTTTGGTTTGGATTTTTAGAATTTCAGTTTATTCGATTTTGACTATTTCGATTCAGTTGAAACCGAATAACTACTCACCCCTAACAAGATGTTCTCTTCTTTTTTTGCTCTTCATTAGTTCCACTCACTCCTTTCCTAAAAAAATTTAATCTGTTTGACCGATGATGCAGATTGTAAAGAATTGGATAAATTATCATCCAGTGGTGATACAGCTTCATCAGTGACTAACAGCATCTGAATCATCTAAGAAAACTAGGATACATTGCTATTTGCATAACTTGAATCCATGTATGCATAAAATTGACAACCTTTCGTCATCTGAATTTTTGATAGTTTCCTCTAGGATAGTGGATACATGTATCCTCCTTCCATATGAACCTGCATGGGGATTAATCAGGAACTAGTCCTATCAAGAAGATAGCATGACAGTTGCAAGTCCATATTGTTGGGTTTGTAGCCTTTTGTTTTGATTTTTAGTCCCACATCGGCTAGAAAGGAATGTGTATCTCTACATATATGAGTCTTTTCTCTTTATGGAGATGCATATGTAGTGCACATGGGTGTGTGCCATGTAGGATTAATTATTAATGGTATAAAGGCTTAATCAACAATTAAGAAGCTGTAAGCTTTTTGCTCTTGAAAAATTTATTTCCATAGGAGCTAAGCCCCGTTGGGGCTTAGCGACCCGGACTCGGACTCGGGCTCGGGCTCAGACTCGGGCTCAAGGGCTCATGAGGCATAATGTGGCATTTTGTTGGCGCAATTTGCACTTAGCACGTCAGCATCGTCGCATGTGCGCAGTGTGCGCAGCGTACGCAGTGTGCATATGGCTGGCTGCATATTAGAGCGGGAACGGTTGCAACAGTTGCTGCACGTTCAGGAGTGGTTCTGCCACTACCCTGAAGTTCAGACAACTGCTTGGCAACCTCCCCGTGGGCTATATATGCAGGTTCTCTCCTCTCTCTGAGTGGGGGAGTAATCAGAATTCCAGGAAGAAAAACTCTAAGTGTTCTTTAACACAACAGAGTAGTGAGCGTGTTCTTTAACACAAACACTGGTACTTTTTAGTACACATGGGTTCTGTTACTTCAAACAAAAAGAGAGGAGTAGAGCCATTGCCAGAGGAGTTCGGCTCTTCCGAGGAGTCAGAAGAGCAGGAGTGTTCCAAGGTTTTCCGTCAACCTTGCTGGTTCCTGGAAGCTGTTCGTAGAGGACGAATAAAGCTTTGAGCAACGGTGATAATTTACCCCAGCATTTCCATCTCTCGCTTGTCATCATTCTATTACCTTTAGCAGTTCTGTCAGAATCTTCTTTTTAGAAGGCACTACTGCCAGTTTGCTACGATCACGAAAATCTCTTTAGATTATTCGTGTATTACGATATCTTTTTAGATCTCGTAATTTGCAGAATCCTTCTGGATCTCTGTTGCAAAACCTTCTTTAAGGAATTGCATTTGAAACGTTGTCTTTACAATTGTTTCAGTTTCTCTTTTTTCCATCGAAAAATTGTGCCCCGGCATTTCCGGCAATAACAATCTCAAAGCTTTATTGCTACGATGGAAAACATTAATGCTTCACTCCTAAACACTGACTTCTGTAAGTTAGAGAAGTTTGATGGAGAGCATTATCAAGTCTGGAAGAGGAAGGTTTATCTCACTCTTCAACTCAGAGACGTGGATCACGTGCTTCTTGAAGAGGAACCTACCGTTCCAGATACTGGGTCTGCTGCCGCAATCTCTGCGGCTACTAAACTTCAGGCCAAGTGGAGAAGGGAGAATAGCATTTGCAGGTTGCTTATCCTGAATGCTATGGAGGATTCCCTAGCAGAATCCTATTCTAAGAAGAATATCGCTAGAGACATATGGGAGTCTCTAGAAAAACTCTATGAAGAAGACAAGAACCGCAGTAAAATATTTGTGGTTGAAAAATATCACAAGTGGTTCTTTGAGGACGAAAAGTCTATGCTGCCGCAGGTAAAGGAGTTCCTGAAACTGCGACAGAAGCTGGAAGACGTGGCGATGCCCTCTCCGACAAGTTTGTTGTTGGAGGGATTGTCTCAAAGCTCTCCGCTGGGTGGAGCAAGTTCTATGCAAACATGCATAGGAGGAAGTTGGAGATCACCCTTGAAGATCTCCTACAGGAAATCTATGTTGAGGACCAGATGCAGGCTCAACTGAAGGTGGACATACTGTCCAAGCAATTGGCTAACGCCAATCTGGTTCAGACCAAGGAACCAAAGAAAAAGCAGGCAGCTTTCCACAGCAAGAAGAAGAACCCTGACAATCTAAAAGTCAAGGGAACTTCTATCAAGAAAAGGAAGCCAAAGTCAGAATTGCCTTGCTTCAAGTGTGGCAAGAAGGGCCACTTTAAGAATGAGTGTAAAGCAAAGACCAAGCAATCAGAGCAAGGAGAGCCTAGTAAAGTATCTATGATCACTGACGTAATTGCTATGATTGCACAGGTTAATGCAATAAGGACTGAATCTGACTGGTGGGTAGACACTGGAGCCTCCTGCCATGTCTGCTCTAGTAAGGAGTGGTTCACCACCTATACACCTACTTCTGAAGTGGTTATGATGGCGAACTAAGCACAAGCTGAAGTGCTCGGGATAGGGACGGTGGTGTTGAAGCTGACTTCGAGAAAGTCTCTGACGCTTCAAGACGTAAAGCACGTACCTGCTATCGCCAAGAACCTGGTCTCGGGAGGCCTACTCTGTAATGCAGGCCTCAGGATGGACATCAATGCTGGCCAGATGGTGATGTCTATCAAGGGAACATATTTCGGGAAAGCCTTTTATACCGAAGGAATGTTCAAGATTCATCTTGTAAATCAGTCCAATGTAATTAATATAATTAATGAAGTCACTCATTCTGCTTATACTCTTGAGTTGTGGCATAATAGGCTAGGACATGTTCATTGTAAACGAATAAACAGAATGTCTAGTCTAGGACTTATCTCCAAATGTGGGGGTAAGGTAGAGAAATATGAAGTTTGTGCTCAAACGAAGATCACAAGGAAACCCTTTCCTCGGGTTAATCGAAGTACAGATCTTCTAGAGTTGGTTCACTCCGATATCTGTGACTTCAAACAGTTCTCTACAAAGGCCGGGATGAAGTATTTCATAACCTTCATCGATGACTTCTTAAAGTATGCATTCGTCTACTTGCTGAAGGCTAAAGACGAAGCATTCGAGAAGTTCAAGGAGTTCAGAGCCGAAGCTGAACGGCAGACTGGACAACAACTCAAAAGGATAAGAAGTGATCGAGGTAGGGAGTACAGGTCTCATAAATCCGCATCGTTCTGTAAGGAACATGGAATTGTCAATGAGACTACGGCTCCGTACTCTCCTCAATCAAACAGAGTAGCTGAGAGAAAGAACAGGACGTTGACAGAAATAATAAATTCAATGTTGTTGACTGCTGGTCTTCCTAAGTGCTACTGGGGAGAAGCTGCATTGACGGCCACTTTTATTCTAAATAGGGTGCCTCATGCAACTTCTGACATTACTCCTCATGAACTCTGGTTCAAGGTCAGACCAAACTTGAATATCATTCGAGTGTGGGGGTGTCTGGCATATGTCAAGCTTCCAGATCTAAAGCTTCAGAAGCTTGGGACAAGGACTACAAAGACGATCTTTTTGGGGTATGCCGAGAAGAGTGATGCTCAGAGATTTCTTGATATTGAGTCAAATCATATCATTGGATCTTGCAACGCAAAATATTTTGAAGACAAATTTGCAAGGCACAAGAATATTGTTCTTGCGAATGCTTCGGAGAACAATAAGGGTGCGCAAGAAACTGAAGTCTTCAATGAAGATGTGGTCCAAGAAGATGTTGTTGTTGAAACAACGGTTGAACCAGAACAAGCTGAGCCGTCAGCTAAGCGTGTGAGGAGGCCGAAGGACTTCGGAAGTGACTTTGTCACCTATCATGTGGAAGCAGATCCGCTTACCTATGATGAGACGATGAAGACCAGAGACGCAGTTTTCTGGAAGGAGGCGATTGACAATGAGATTGATTCCATCACCTCAAATAACACTTGGGTGTTGGTTGATCTTCCTGAAGGAGCGAAACCCATCGGATGCAAATGGATCTTCAAGAAGAAGATGAAAGCAGACGAAACTATTGACAAGTTCAAGGCTAGGTTGGTAGCCAAGGGATTTTCTCAGAAGCAGGGGATTGACTATTTTGACACGTATGCTCCAGTAGCCCGGATGACCACCATCAGAATGTTGATTGCTCTCGCAGCAATACATAAGATGGTGATACATCAGATGGATGTGAATACGGCTTTCCTAAATGGCGAGCTGACCGAAGAGATTTACATGCAACAGCCAGAGGGATTTGTCATCAGGGGTCTTGAAGACAAAGTCTGCAAGTTGGTGAAATCCTTGTACGGTCTTAAACAGGCTCCCAAGATGTGGCATGAGAAATTTGACAAAGTTATAAGGTCAAATGGCTACATGGTCAGCGATACGGACAAGTGTGTTTATACGAAGTTCGCTGATGGAAGAGGTGTGATCGTTTGTCTGTACGTGGACGACATGCTTATCCTAGGTACAGATATTAGCTGTGTCACTGAGATAAAGAAGTTCATCTCTAGCAAGTTCAGTATGAAGGACTTGGGGGAAGCTGACGTGATCTTAGGGATCAAGATTATCCGGACAGACACTGGACTAGCGCTGTCACAGTCTCATTATATTGAGAAAATGATCACTCGTTATGGGTATCGGGATCTTCCAGGGATCGATACACCGTACAGGTGTGATATGAAGCTGAAGCCTAATTCAGGGGAAAGCGTCAGACAGCTGGAGTATACAAGCGTAATGGGAAGTTTGATGTATGCTACTACTGCCACAAGGCCTGACATAGCTTTCGCCGTGGGAATGCTGAGTCGTTTCACGAGCAACCCAGGTGCTGAACACTGGAAAGCAGTGAAACGGGTTATGAGATATCTCAAGAAGACTCAGATATATGTACTGTACTACAGCGGAGATCCGCAGGTAGTGGAAGGCTTCAGTGATGCCAGTTGGTGCTCAGAGATGGAGAGCGAGAGGTCCACAGGTGGATACATTTTCATAATGGGTGGAGCTGCTATATCGTGGAAGTCGAAGAAGCAGACTATGCTCTCGCGGTCTTCCATGGAATCTGAGTTCTTTGCACTAGATACCGCAGCCGTGGAAGCAGAATGGCTTCGGAAGCTCATGTATGATCTTCCATTGGTTGGAGCGCAAATACCGGCGATACCGATATACTGCGACAACCAGACGACTGCGGCGGTGGCATCAAATGACCACTTCAACGGGAAGAAGAGGACTGTGCGGTTGAAGCACAGGGAAGTACACGATCTTATCAAGAGAGGTGTTATTGCAGTGATTGATGTTCGGAGTCAGGGGAACCTGGAGGATCCGTTCACCAAGGGCCTCAAGCGCCAGCTGGTCAATGACACAGCTTGTAAAATAGGCTTGAAGGCATTCTGATATTGGATTTTTGTATTCCTACCATAAAGTTTTATGCTAATAGTTCAAAGATTTAATTACTAGGCATCTAGCTTTTGGTTCAAGGGAGGACCACTAATCGAAAGAATATCAGGAATGGTGGGTACATGTTCTATTGGGCATGGAGAGGTTACGGACCTATAACCACTGTTGTCTACTATTGTTTTCTACAAAAAATGGTTCCTGTGGGAAGGTTGGCTTAATTGCCTTAATGAGTTCTCAGGCAGAGTGAATGCCTGGAGTGCTTTACAGGAAGCACGGTAGAGCAGCACTACAAGGAGTGAAACTCCATGCTACAGTGGGGTGACTCCACAATGAGGTTCCTATATGTGGGGTGCTGCCCAGGAATAGGATAAAGCCTCGACTTTGCAGGCCAAGTCACAGCGGCGTAGCACCGCAAATAGGCAGTTAGCCTAATGCTGTATATTAAATATAAAGAGGGGTGTAGTCAGCACTACAAAGAGGAGGAGTTCCTCATGTTACAGTGGCACGACACCACCATGAGGTACCCGGTTAGGGATAAAGCCTTGGCCTTGCAAGCCATGTCGTTGCGACGTAACACCATAAGGGAGCCTAAGGCTTCATGCTGGGTAGTTTGGCACTATAAAGAGGCGATTGCCTCATGCTACTGTAGTATGACACTACGATGAGGTTCCCGGTACGGGGTAAGGCCTCGGCTTTAAGCCATGTCATAGCGGCGTAGCACCGCAAGGGAAGCGTAAAGCGCTTCATGCCATGTCTCTTTATAATGAACTCACCTATAGTATATGACAGAGATATCAGGCCGTCTCTTGAGGGTAAACTTGTAGACACCCAAAATTATACACTGAAACCAGGCTGGCACAGGGCCTTTAATGTGTATCCAGAAGCACATGTAACTACATTATGTGAGTGGAAAGGATTTCAGCTATGATGCAGAATTCAAGGCTTAGTCCATTCTTGTATTATAGTTTGATTTTTGACCCATGCGGGAAGATTCAAGTCGTAAGCGACATCTCTCCTAATGCATGATGGACAGTTACTGTGGGGAACACTCGTACTCATATATATAGAGATATGTAGGAGATTGTTGGGTTTGTAGCCTTTTGTTTTGATTTTTAGTCCCACATCGGCTAGAAAGGAATGTGTATCTCTACATATATGAGTCTTTTCTCTTTATGGAGATGCACATGTAGTGCACATGGGTGTGTGTCATGTGGGATTAATTATTAATGGTATAAAGGCTTAATCAACAATTAAGAAGCTGTAAGCTTTTTGCTCTTGGAAAATTTATTTCCATAGGAGCTAAGCCCCGTTGGGGCTTAGCGACTCGGACTCGGACTCGGACTCAGACTCGGGTTCGGGCTCGGACTCGGGCTCAAGGGCTCATGAGGCGTAATGTAGCATTTTGTTGGCGTACTTTGCACTTAGCACGTCAGCATCGTCGCATGTGCGCAGTGTGCGCAGCGTACGCAGTGTGCGTATGGCTGGCTGCATATTAGAGCGGGAACGGTTGCAGCAGTTGCTGCACGTTCAGGAGTGGTTCTGCCACTACCCTGAAGTTCAGGCAACTGCTTGGCAACCGCCCCGTGGGCTATATATGCAGGTTCTCTCCTCTCTCTGAGTGGAGGAGTAATCAGAATTTCAGGAAGAAAAACTCTAAGTGTTCTTTAACACAACGGAGTAGTGAGCGTATTCTTTAACACAAACACTAGTACTTTTTAGTACGTGTGGGTTCTGTTACTTCAAACAAAGAGAGAGGAGTAGAGCCATTGCCAGAGGAGTTCACCGTCTTCCGAGGAGTCAGAAGAGCAGGAGTGTTCCAAGGTTTTTCGTCAACCTTGCTGGTTCCTGGAAGCTGTTCGCAGAGGACGAATAAAGCTTTGAGCAACGGTGATAATTCACCCCAGCATTTCCATCTCTCGCCTGTCATCATTCTGTTACCTTTAGCAGTTCTGTCAGTATCTTCTTTTTAGAAGGCACTACTGCCAGTTTGCTACGATCACGAAAATCTCTTTAGATTATTCGTGTATTACGATATCTTTTTAGATCTCGTAATTTGCAGAATCCTTCTGGATCTCTATTGCAAAACCTTCTTTAAGGAATTGTATTTGAAACGTTGTCTTTACAATTGTTTCAGTTTCTCTGTTTTCCATCGAAAAATTGTGCCCCGGCATTCCCGGCAATAACACATATAATTTCAGCAAGAAGATATCATGTCTAGTAACTGACAGACAACAAGTAGCAGAGGAACCAAAAGGTTTATCAAGGACAATTGACATTGTCCTAGACAAGACATCTCCTTTACATTAAACATACAACTAGAATGTGGACAAGAACTTATTGAAAGGGAATCATCTTCAAAGAAGGTAGTTAGAGATGACTCTATGCGTATAAAAACAATGACTCTATGCGTATAAAAACAATTGATAGATGCATGGAGACTGTTATTGGAATCTTAAAGACTAAAAGGTGCTAGTGTTTCATAGTTGTCGTCTTTAAATTCTTTTCAGGTTTGAGACTTTTGGAAGACCATGTCTTGATGAGTAGATGATGATAGCTCATCTCTAGCTAAATAGTAAATAATTGTTACTTGTTAAGGGTTTTCTATTGTTTGTCAGTTCATATTTGTTAGAATTGCTTATATTTTCTCCTTTTGAAATCTGCAATAACCAAAAAAAATAAAGTAAAGGTTACTGGCCTCCGGAAAAGTCGTGCACATAGCACTGCCCTAAGAGTTAATTCAGATCTTTGTGCAGACTTTGTCCGAATGCTCCTAGTGGTACAATCCCCGCTCTACCCGTATCTCCTCGACGCACACAACGCATAGAGAGCGACCCTTGACTTCGCTCTGACCAGAGCAAGGACGAAGAACAGAAGAGGTTCGTTAAGAGGAGACTTTGAGAGAGATTTCATGTAGATTTTTCAGTGTATAGAGAGAAGGAATGGTTTATTTTATAGGCATTCTCCAACAGACAGGAGAGTTACTGCCGATTTAAACCAGTCAATAAAGCACAATTAAAAACGGACGTTACAAAAATAAAAATAAAAATAAATATAAAAAAAACATGATTCATTGAATCTGGACAGAAATAAATGTGTCCAAATGTTCAAATATTTATGATTCACAAACGGTCAAAAATTTAAAAGGAGCAAAAATATTTTTAAGGTATCAACCCGAACCCGAAGAGAAAATCGAATCGGCATTCGGCGCCTGCTAAACTTGATGAAACTCAACAATTTTCTCAACATGGATTCTCCCCATATCCTCAAACCAAGGGGGACAATATTTTCTTAAAAGAGAATAAATTTCAATCCGATCCTCTCTGAAGGAAATGCATTCAGAACAAACCAGAATTAGTCTTAGAAGATTGTTTCTTTACGAAATCAAGGATCTTTGTTTCTTCTTAGTTTTCTCATCTTGATCAGCACATGCTGGTTTAGTTATTCTGATACCATGAATGTCACTCGTAAGCAAAGTTATTTTTAATTTTGTTGTCAACTCTCAAGTTTTGATATGTGACATGAATTCAACATGTTGGGAGGATTGTGTCCATATAGTGTCCAATATGTTTTCAAAACCACTAGGACATGACGCTGCTTCTTAGAACACTAATGTCATTGATTGCAATTAATATATTGAAAAAAGAAACAGTAATGTCATTGATTGCAACTAATTATATACTTATAAAAATTAAAAAACGTGGACGGCAAGATTCGAACCTGCGTGGGCAAAGCCCACATGATTTCTAGTCATGCCCGATAACCACTCCGGCACGTCCACCAGATATTCAACAAAAGTAAAATTATCGTACTAATCTTTCATTTTGAGAAGAAAATTTTCAATTCATTTTCCTATTTCAATTTTTTTTCCTTTAAGTATAAGTAATTAGGACTAAGCATACGATTTCAGGACCCGCAGTTCCGACCTGCTTCAACCGTACAATGTCCAAACAAACCTATTCCTAAAATTTGGAATTTAAACAAAACAAGCCGAGGCGGGTCGTATGACATTAACGGCTCAGGATGGATCATATTTTCAAAATAAATAGGGTCCCGGCCCGAGTCGTTTCTAGGGTTCTGTATTTTTTAATCAAATTTTGGAATTTTTGTTATTATAATAGAACATGTTATTGCTTAGTAAACAAATTCTAAAATTTTTGGAGGACATTAGACTTATTTTGTTCTTATAGATAATAGAACATATGTAAATGTTTACTATTCTAGAATTTTTTTAAACTATTTTTATGACACTTTGGACCCGCGAGTCGGCCTGGCTTGGACCTATTTCGAACAAATCGAGTTCGGTCATATTCCAATATTTTTTAGACCCATAATTTCGTCCCGTCCCGTTCTGCCAAGTAACCGGTTCAGTACGGATCCATCAAATTTGGGTCCGAATCGACTAGTGCCCAGCCCTAAAGTAAATAACTAATACAAATCATCTTTTAAGTCTTCAATATTCTACTCAGGTTGGTTGGGTCGTAGGCTATCTTGATGTGCCGGTCCTAAGGTCTACAAGTCCTACGGCAATTTTGAAAATTGGGTTCTCATCCACCTTTGACTATTATTTTATAAAAAAAAAATTTGAAAGGATCTTTAATGAAAGGCTAATTATAAGGGCACATCAAAACCTTATCAGGGCTATCCATTTTAACTTTACTTTATTTACAAATTTGCAATTGAAATTTTTACTCAGGACTATCCCATTCTAATGTATAAAAGACAACTCTTTTAATTTTCTCTCTCTCTCTCTCTTCTCCTTCTTTAAAAGAAGAAGAACAAGAAGAAAGAAGAAAGAACAACAAGAAGAAGAAGAGTAAGAAGAATGAAAAAAAATATATATATATCTTTCTCCAAATCCTAGTTTTTTTTGCTCTCTTCTAATTTCTCATATATTTTTTTCTCTAAACCCTAGTATATGGATGAAATCCTAGTTGTAGAAGAAATTGGGTTCCCAAATCTATCAAATTTAGTAATCTATTAATCAATTAATCAATTTTTCTTTATTAATAGAAGAAATTATGGATGAAACCCTAATTTTAGAAGAAATCGATTTGTTGAGCAAGTTTATATCAGGACTGCCACAATTTCTGGCAGTCCTAGAAGTATTGAGGAGTGACAGTAATTGTGGCAGTCCTGAAAGTGACTTGCTGTACAACATGACTGCCATAATTTCTGGCAGTCCTAGAAGTATTGAGGACTACCAGCAATTATGGCAGTCCTCAAAGAGACTTGCTGTACAATAGGACTTCCATAATTCCTGGCAGTCCTAGAAGTAATGAGGACTGTCAGGAATTATGGCAGTCCTGAAAGGACCTTGCTATACAATAAGACTGTCACAATATCTGGCAGTCCTAGAAGTATTGAGGACTGTCAGGAATTGTGGCAGTCCTGAAAGGGACTTGCTGTCGAAATGGCCGAATGAAAAATATATGTTAGAATTTATTGTTGGAATTATTCAATAATTATGGGGCCACACATGTAAAATTAATTGTGTTAGGGCTATCTAAATAATTAAGCCAAATTAAAGTGGTTTATTTGAAAATTGGCTTAAGGGTATAATTGTCATAGAATTAATGTGTAGATACCGGAGATAATTCTAATTTGATGAGGGGCCAAATTAAAAATATCAACACATATATAAATATGTGTATTCATTAGGGTTATGGTCCCCAACTCATACAGCCACCAAAGAGAGGGTTTCTCTATTCTCTTCTGTAACCCCATCAACAAAGAGAGGAACAAGGATTTTATCTTTGTTATTAAGGACCGTAGCGGGTTGGAAGATCAAACCCTTTAAAGAGATGTGTGCTTCAAGGTCCGTCAAGCAAAGACAACGGATTCAGGTACGCTTCCGCAATTTAATTTTTGTTCTTCATCTCATGAATCGACAGGGCACAATAAATTCTAACAAGTGGTATCAGAGCCTCACTATTTGATTTATGAGATCGAAGTTTTAGAATTTAATTTTTTGTTGTTTTTTAAGGATCCCTAGCTCGTTCCAACAGTTTTAATTAGGGTTCCAATCGCTCGATTAAATTTTTTATGATCTACTAATTTTAGATATTTGTTCTGTACGAATACGAAGTTAAAATAGACATCGTCCTATTTATAAGTTTCTTTCAGTTTTGAAGTGTACGTCCACTTTGCACATTATTTTTTTTTCTACTTTGCTCCAGCGCAAAGTGGACATGGCAATAGGAAATTTCTCTCTCTAATGTATCATGGATTTTATGTGTCAAAATTGCTTCTTTTGGTTGCTTAATCATATCAACATATGATAATGTTCTTTTAGTAAAGTACAATTTTTAATTGAAAAGATTAAGTTTATATATATATATATATATATATATATATATATATATATATATATATATATATATATATATATATATATATATATACGTGTTTTGGTTCTAAAGAATTATACATGTCATTGATGTATATATCTTCAATAGCATCTGATAATATAATTTTTATTATATTTTTCTTCTAAGTTCAGATTCTGATGTTGTATTCGGTAAAATTTTATATTATGGATTGGTGGATTTCTTTTGTTTGCTTGCTAATAATTACAAACAAATCATTTGATTATGCTGATTGCTACCAGTAATCTTTTTGTTAATTTTTCTCTAGCTTCGGATACTAAGAATTCAGTATCTTGGTAATTGCAAGTTTCGGATATAAAGAAATCATTAATGTAGAAAGTTCTTATTAAGCACCAGTATGGTTTAAAGTTTTTCTTGGCACTAAGTTTAGAATAATATCAGTTGAGTCCATATTACAACTTCTGTTCTGGATGAAAATATTTGTGACATGTAAAATTCAAACTATTTGGACTTTTGGAATATTAGTAGTTTTTCAATGATCTAAATTATTGGAATAAGGATAGCAAAATTTTGTAATGGTAGTAACTGTCATACAAACTATTAGTAATTTTTTATTGCAAATATGATAGTTATCATGATTATTTTTATTTGAGTTATAATGTTCAAATATGCATGTACATAAGGTTTTGGACATGATTCAGTTTTGTAAAATTTAGTCAACATTCAAATTTTTGGTACCTTTTGTGACTAGCACTAGTTGTCTAATATTCTAAATAGACTCATTGAAACAAGATGTCGCCAAAGTGACCTCTCTTGCGTAGATAGTCTATGAGGGATGTTGGTTGTTTGTGTGTGTATATTCATGCGGGTATTAGTCGGCCCAAAGGAAGGTTAATGCTTGGCCGAATTGCACACATACTTGTGGTGATAAATGTGTGAAATAACCCGATCCAAAGATAGGCTTATTATTTGACATGACTTATTGTCAACGTTTGATCATTACACCAAGAATACCACTTGCAGTTAATATCACTGTCCAAAGACTTGATATTAATGATGTACTAGGTATCTTGAGATGGGGTTCACCATTATTTGAATTTGTTTGACTATATTTTACTCTTTGGTTATTAATTAGAGCATGTTTATCTATTTATTTTTGTTCTCTTTACAGTTAATATTGCTACAATATCTGCCAATAAGAATTTAATTTTCATGTTTAATGGGATAAACTTTAAGTGCAAAAAGAAATGAATACAATAGCTGCTAAGGGTCCAGATCAAAAAAAATAACAATATAAAATTAAGGGTTGTTCTTTTGTGATAAGACATGACACATAAGGAAGAAATGTACAAAGTACCACGCATGGCGTATAAAGAAAAGTATATTTCTAAATTTGATCTGTTCTGAAGTTAATTTAGATTTAGTAACCAAGAAACTCATGGTAGTTAGATTCTGGTGGGACTACCCACATTAATGTTCTAGGCAAGGTTGCATGAGTTATCGAAAGTCAATTGATGGTGAAAGATACATCTATATGGGTGACGGCAATTCGGTAGAAGTGAAAGCAATATGACATTTTAGGTTATTTTTAGGAACCGATTATTATTTGGATTTGATAGACACATTTATTGTACCGTCTTTTAGACGAAATTCAGTTTCCTTAATGGACAAATCTGGTTATCATTGTTCATTTGGAAACAATAAGTTTAGTCTATCTTTAAATTTAAATATTATTGGTAACGGTTCCCTTAAGGTTTATGATAACCTATATTCAGTTGAAACTATTGCATCTTACAATAAAACCTTGCCAGTGAAGTCATGTGGTACTAAACGCAAAATTAACAATAAATGTTTTTAGCCACATTATGACATAAGCGATTAGGTCACATCTCTAGAAATAGAGTTGAACGACTTGTGTCTGATGAGATTTGAATTTTATTAACTTTATAGACTTTACTGTCTACATTAATGTGTAAAGGAAATACAGACCAAAGTTCAATTGTAAGCAGCTACTTTATTGTCTATGTTGACAAATCAAGGGGTTAATAATTATACGATCCCACACAAAAGAAAATTTTGAGACGAGAAGTGTAATAATTTTTTAGGATGTTGAGTTTAGGGGAGAAATAAAGTCAGGATCATTGTCTTTGAGAAGGAATCAATTACGATTCCTACTATCACTTTTGACGATGTGCAGGATTCTATACCTGTCATGATCAAGAAGTAAATTCGGAGCCTCAATAAGACAATGTCGAATTACCTCTATAAGTCGTTGTTGAGATACCTTAACAACGACAACGTAACGGCACCCCATTCAAAATAAGGTAATTATTCCTAAGGAACAAACTCAACAACCTCAAGAACCGGTAATATTAAGATGGTCCACCAAAGAAAGGAGAAATATAATTTTGGATAATATTTGTCATATTTCTCTAGGAACGTGAGGAAGACTGTGGATACTGGAAGATGATCTAATCAACTTTCGTCAGGCTATGGAAAGTTCCAGTTCTCAAAGTGGATTGATACAATAAATAAGGAGTACAAGTTCATGCAAGACAATAAAATTAAGAACTTGTCCTATTACCAAAAGGTATGAAGTTCATTGGTTGCAAATGGACATTTAGAATCAAGAAGGATTCGAAGGGTCATGTGGAGAGGTATAAAGTACGTCTTGCAGCTAGTGACTTTACTCAATGGTTTGGGATTGATTTTAAAGAGTTTTTTCTCTTCGGTATCTTTGAAAAACTCCTTTAAAATAATCATAGCACATGTTGCACATTTTGATCTTGAGTTACATTAAACGGATATCAAAATTGTGTTTCTCAATGGTAACATCGACGAAACAATTTATGGTGCATGCAGAAAACTTTGTGTCGAAAGACCCAAATAATATGATTTGCATATTGATAAAATCTATTCATGGACTCAAGCAGGATTCTTGTCGAAGGTACTTAAAGTTTTACCAAGTGATTATCTCGTTTGGTTTTGAGATAAACACTGTTGAAGATTGTGTGTATCACAAGTTCAGTGGGAGTAGGAATAATTTTTTGGTTTTGTATATTGATTAAAGTATTCAATGCAAACCAGGTGACAACTCTCGTTAAAGGAGACAAATTCAGTTTCAATCAAGTGCCCTAAGGTTAGCCTTAAAATTAAGAAAATACAATAGATTTTTCCTTCATGATCAGTTATAGGGAGTCTAATGTATGCTCAAGTATGTACGCATCAGGATATTGCGTACATATTAGGATGTTAGGCAGATATTTAAGCAAATATGGATGGATCATTGGATAGCAGCCAAACTACTTAAGTAATTAATAGAGAATAAGAAATTATATGCTCTTTGTAGGAGATCGGATAATTCTGGAGATCATAAAGTATTCCGACCCCGATTTTGTTGGATCCCAATACTGCAGGAGATCCACATCAGGTTATGCTGACAAATGGAGGTATATTTTGAATGAGTGTCAAACATGCACTTATAATATTTTCCACCATGAAAGCAAGGTTTATAAACATGCTGTTGGGTATCTATTCAAGGAATATGGTTGCGAAATTGTCACAAGGCTGTGCCTACAGTACGGTGTTGAAAGACCACATAAAATTTTGGTGTGACAATAAATCAGCAGCACTGTATTCTAAAAACAATAGAAACTTGTATAAGTCAAAGGATATTGACATAAAGTTTCTAGTTGTGAAGGAAAGAATTCAGAATGGTTATAGTGTCCATATAGCACATTAGGACAAACTCCATGTTAGCGGATCCGCTCACAAAAGCATTATCACCCATGGTCTTTCATGAGCATACTGCTCATATGGGTGTTAATTAAGAATATGGAAATATAGTGGGAGTTTGTATTTTATGTATTTGGGTGCTATTTGGTTTTGGATACATTTATGTATTAAAGTATTTTAGATATCTATCTGATCAGATATATGGAAATTCAGTTCATTCTGTTTTCATTATGTTAAAGTATTGATCTCATTAAAGTTAAGGAGGACCAGTTGA
This sequence comes from Iris pallida, assembly GCA_029216955.1. NCBI lineage: Eukaryota > Viridiplantae > Streptophyta > Magnoliopsida > Asparagales > Iridaceae > Iris > Iris pallida. The sequence continues at coordinate 10,047,142 of JANAVB010009598.1, forward strand.
AAATAGACATGTATTGATCACATTGCGTGTAATTTCTATGCTACGCATCCATGATTAATCTATGTCGTTTAGCTATATTGGTATATGTGACCATTGATGGTTTAGTTACGCTATATGTGACGAAGGCCGCTTTGATCCTATGTTGATATCGTTAATGGACGAGATTGTCCGAATATACCCTAAGGATTAAGATAGCAATTTATGAGCTCACTAAGGTTAACACAATTATAAGGTTACATATGTGGCCCAGTGGGAGATTGTTGGAATTATTCAATAATTATGGGGCCACACATGTAAAATTAATTGTGTTTGGGCTATCTAAATAATTAAGCCAAATTAAAGTGGTCTATTTGGAAATTGGCTTAAGGGTATAATTGTCATGGAATTAATGTGTAGATACCAGAGATAATTCTAATTTGATGAGGGGCCAAATTAGAAATATCAACACATATATAAATTTGTGTATTCATTAGGGTTATGGTCCCCAACTCATACGGCCACCAAAGAGAGGGTTTCTCTATTCTCTTCTGTATCCCCATCAAAAAAGAGAGGAACAAGAATTTCATCTTTGTTATTAAGAACCGTAGCGGGTTGGAAGATCAAATACCATAAAGAGACGTGTGCTTCAAGGTCCGTCAAGCAAAGACAACGGATTCAGGTACGCTTCCGCAATTTAATTTTTGTTCTTCATCTCATGAATCGACAGGGCACAATAAAATTCTAACATTTATTTCCATCTTGATAATATAATGAAATATACATTTAGGGTTTATTTTCATGCATTTTTGTGAGAAAGAATGAAATAAACATGTTAGGATTTATTTTCATGCATTATTTGTGAGGAATCAAAATGATGAGAATAAAAATTGTGGAGAGAAAAACTAGAATTTTGATGAAAATGATGGAGAAACAAATTAGGGTTTAGAGTAGAGAAGAAGAAGATGTATAGTTTGGGGAGTGGAAAATGGTGAAGAAGAAGAAGAAGAGGAGGAGGAGGAGGAGGAGAAAAGTTAGGGTTTTAAAAGAGAGAGAGTGAATTTTATAAATGAGAGTGAAATTTGGTGTTTGGGGGGTGTGGAGTTTGGGCAGCTCCTTGATTAGAAAATTGGGATAGTCCTAGTATTTTTTCCACAAATATAGGCTAGCCCCAATCCTGGATAGCCCTGATAAAATTTTGATGTGCCCTTATAATTAGCCTTAGTGAAACTAGTCAGGCACATAAAAGAAATTTTTTCTCTCTTAACGATACTTTAAATTATGATTTTCTTATAGATATAATTTCAATATATTTTTATTAGAAATTTTTTATAGCTATGTTTATATTTTAATTATAATTTGTTATAGATATATGTGCGTGTATAAGATAATATTATGTAGTTAAATTATTAGTTATGATTTTATTCTTAATTTTTAACTATGCTAGGATATACATATAGTTTATACAGTATTTTTGAGCCGTTTTCAAACATCTTTATAATAGTTTTTTTTTTGAAGGGAAATACCATTTTATTCATCAACTAGGATCAGAAGAGTTTACAAAAGTTTGGAAATCTTCTGTTAAAACCTGGCTTAGGCAACCGGGGGGAAGAGCATGGTAGCAGCGATATTAGAACGAAACGCGTGACCGGCCAACGCGCGAGCGGCTTTGTTCCCCGATCTTCACACGAACTGGAAGTCCGGTCGGTTGATTTGCTTCAGGTTTTCTTCAATGTCTTACATAGTATCATGGAGTTTCCATGGAATCAAGTTCTTCTCCCCATTGAAAACATCTTTATAATAGTAGATAGATTTTAGATACGAGCCTCTTAATTTTTCATAAAATTATAATTTTGGGTTTTTTTCTTTTTTTTTTTCAAACTTTGCACATTTGTTAAAAAAAATGTTAGTCTAGGGTTGATAGTAGTCCTAGACTACTTTAGGAAGAACAAATTTCACAAAATTGGGTGCCTGGGGAGTGGGGACGGTTTTCCAACCTGCTCTTGCTCTGGGTCGGGCATGTCCATAAGTACTTCGAATGTGGAGGTAGACCTGTTGAACCAAAATAGGTTGAGCTTTAAGTAGCGGTGAGCATTCGGTTTAAACCGAACCGAATAACCCAAAATCGAATTGGACCGAAACCGAATAAGCAAAACCGAAATCGAACCAAGTTGGCCCAAAACCGATTCAAACTGAACCGAATTAAATCGGTTCATTTTTCGGTTTATTCATTTTTTTATTTTTTGTGTTTTTTTTTGTTAATATATATAGTAACTAAATATACCTAGACAATTATTTAGTGTATATATATATATATATATATATATATATATATATATATATATATATATATATATATATATAAATTAAAATTTCTTATTCGGTTTTGGACTGAAATCGAATAGAAAAATTTAGTATTTTCAAAATCGAATAGAAAAATTACTGTCGCCGTCTCACAACGGTACAGGCTGGGCATGATCCGACTAGATCCATTACTTTGGGATCGGGTCGTGACAGAATCGAACCTCTTATTCGGTTCGATTCGGTTCGATTTTCGGTCCAAAACCAAATAATGCTCACCCCTAGCTTTAAGGCTGATTCTGATTCTTGTTACATTTTATCTGGGATTCCATCTGGTGCCAAATGAACTGTTTCGAAATGTGATACTAATTTGGTGGCTACTAGTCCAGGGTAAGTAAGAAAAGACTTCATACTTGGACTACCCACTCTGATTAGCTATCATGTCCCTTTCTGCTTCTTTATTTAAAAGCAATCTCAAAATAAAGTGATTTGATAATAATAATAAAAAATTACACCCAATGCTAAAAGTAATTTATACAAAATGTTAATGACTGTTACCATTTTCTGTAGTCTTATACAAGTACTGCAGAAATTTTAGCCGTCTTTGTTGTTCTTATAACTGTTAAATTTTTTGCATATCCAGGACTGCAAAATTTTGACAATCCTCAATATGCATAGAACTATCAAAATTTTGACAGTTCAGGACTGCAAAAATTATAACATCCACCAACAATTTGCATAATGCACTTAGCATTTCTTTTTCTTTTTCTGAAAGCCAGTTCATAAGTTGTGTAGCTATAATAAAAAATAGGAAGTGGTAGTATTCTGCTTTGCTAATCAAACTCCCCCAAGAAAAAAGAAAAGAAAAGCCAACTGATGATATGTTGTGCAGCTACAATAAAATATATTTATAGGATTACCAAAATTTTGACAGTTCAGGACTGTAAAAATTATAACAGCCACCAACACATTGCGTAGTGCACTTACCATTTTTTTCTTCTCAAAGTTGATTCATAAGTTGTGTAACTTTATTAAACAAATGGGAGGTGGTAGTATTCTGCTTTGCTAATCACTCCCCTAAGAAAAACAATTATAACAACCACTAATACTTTGCGTAGTGCACTTAGCATTTTTTTTCCCTTCTGAAAGCCAATTCATAAGGTGTGCAACTATAATAAAAAATGGGAGGTGCTAGTATTCTGCTTTGCTAATAAAACTCTCCCAAAGAAAAAGAAGAAGAAAAGTCAACTGATGATACGTGGACAGCAAGATTCGAACTTGCGCGGACAGAGCCCATATAATTTCTAGTCATGCCAAATAACCACTCCGACACGTCCATCTAATGTTTAATAAGTTTCTGGTGCCTTCACTAATGCATTTTGAGGGGAAAAAAATTATTTTAGTTCATTTGTATTATTTCAATTTTTTTTCTTTGTGATGTCGGCATAGAGCACGGAAGTTTGTGCACGTTGCGTTTTATGCTATTTGGGCCCACAGTTCAATTTTGAGACCATCCGTCTAGCTAAGAAGGTTATATCTCTCTTCGCTGATCACAAGAGCCAAATGAGTTCAGTAATTAAATGAAGTATTACAAATCATCAGCTAAGTCTTCTATCTTCTACTCAAGTTGGTCGCCACTCAATCTTAATGTGATCCAAAAGTCATAAGGTTTATAGTTCTTTTGAACGGATGTTTAATGAAATAGATTTTAGATATTGGCCTCTCCTTTTTTTTTCCAGAAAATTATAATTTTGGACTTTTTCTTCTAACTTAGCCAGTTCATAAGTTGTGCAGCTATAAAGATGGGCGAAAATGCTAACATGCCCGCAGGCGGGCTAGCCCGCCCGCCTGCGTGGCCAAACCCTATTTCCCCCTATTTGCATGGGTCCCACGTCGGTTGACTTGCCAATAGGGCAGCACCACGTGGCGACGGACAGGCCCTGCGCGGGCAAGGTAGCAGCGCCCAGAGATGCAAGGTTGTAATATTGTGATTTTCTTTCATAGAACAACATGCCAAATCAAACTTCCCAACAATAAGGGATGGGAATTTTTCTGAACTCGACGGGACTCGATTTTTTTTTTTTTCGGACGGAGGCGGATTTGGAGATTTAAAATCGAGGACGGGGACAGAGATGGGGATTAAAAAAATTGGTCGGATTCGGACCGAATGGGTACAATAGCCTTGATAAATTTTTGACCCAATTATTTATACCTGTATGTGCAATCAATTGGTATTAGTTAGACATTCTTTTCTTTTTGTATTGTATCATTTTTTCTATCTAGAAGTGTTTTTTTTTTTTTACGAAAATCAGATTTTTCTTAACCTATTTTGTATTTTTTTATTTTGGGGTTGGAGGGGGGGGGGGGTTGGGGGAGGTGGTGGAGGGGGGGATGAAAATAGTTTTTTGTAAGATTATATTGTACATGATAAAATGTTAACGGTACGAGGGACAGAGACGAAAAAACTCTGCTTCAAAAGTATAAATGGGACAGAAGCGAGACAGGGACAAAAAGTGTATTGTTTTTCGGAAATTGAGATGGGAGTAAAAAATTGAATTCGACCGAAGACGGAGACGGAATCGAAATTGGACACTACGCGAAAGTGGAAATGGACATTGGACACCTACCTTAGTAGCATGTTCCCCAACAATTCTTTTTTGACATTCCATCACAAAAAACTTAAGAAGTCCTTCTGAAATTGTTGTTCTCTCTGGCCAGAATAGAGAGAAATTCATTGCTTGAGTTTGGTTGCAAGCAAAATTGTCATTTTTTTAAGTTGTTTTATCATTTTTGTTGTTTGGTTACAAGTAGGTAAAAGTTTGATTTTCACTTTTGAATGTGACAAAAAGTAAGTTTGCCTTCAAAATTTATCTCACATTACATCTCAAGTTTGAAGTGTGTAGAAAATGGATTATAATTCCCCTCTCTCAATACTTTGTGTAGTGTGCTTAGCATTTTTCCCCTTCTGAAAGCCATTTCATAAGTTGTGCAGCTATAATAAAAAATGGAAGGTGGTAGTATTCTGCTTTGCTAATCAAACTTTTCTAAGAAAAGGAAGAAAAGTCAACTGATGATACGTGGAGGGCAGGATTCAAACCTATGCGGGCAGAGCCCACACATGATTTCTATTCATGCCTGATAACCACTCTGGCACGTCCACCTAATGTGTAATAAGTTTCTAGTGGCTTTACTAATCTTCAATTCATAATCTTGCATTTTGAAGGGAAAAAAATATTTTAGTTCATTTTTCTTATTTCAATTTTTTTGTTTTATTTTATTTGCGATGCCGACATAACGCACAAGAGTTTGTGCACGTTATGTTTCATGCCATTTGGGCCCCCGGTTCAATTTCGAGAACATTCTTCTAGCCAAGGAGGTTATACCTCTCTTAGCTGATCACAATAGCCAGATGAGTTCGGTAATTAAATGAAGTATTACAAGTCATCTACTAAGTCATCGATCTTCAACTCAAGCTGGGTCGCCACTCGATCTTGATGTGATCGAAAAGTCATAAGGTTTATAGTTCTTTTGAACGTATGTTTAATGAAATAGACTTTAGTTATTGGCCTCTCCTTTTTTTTTAGAAAATTATAATTTTGGTCTTTTTCTTCAAACTTAGCCAGTTCATAAGTTGTGCAGCTATAAAGATGGGTGGTTGTAATATTGTGATTTTCTTTCATAGAACAACATGCCAAATCAAACTTCCCCAACAATTAGGGATGGCTTTTTCGAACTCGACGGGACTCGATTTTTTTTCCGACGGAGGCAGATTTGGAGATTTAAAAACGAGAACGGGGACGAAGATGGCGATTAAAAAAATAGGACAGATTCGGATCGACTATGGGTACAGTAGCACAGATAAATTTCCTACCCGATTATTTATACCTATATGTGCAATCGAATGGTATTAGTTAGACATTAACATTCTCCTTTTTTTGTTGTATTGTATTATTTTTTCTATCTAGTAGTATTTTTTTACAAAATTAGATTTTCTTAACATATTTTGTATTTTGTTTTTGTTTTGGTATTTTTTTTGGTGGGGGTGATGAAAATAGTTTTTGTAAGATTATATTGTACATGAAAAAATGTTAACGATACAAGGGACAAAGACGAAAAAACTCGACTTCAAAAGTATAAACGGGACGAGAGCGAGACAGGGGCAGAAAGTGCATTGTTTAACGAAAACGGAAAAGTCCCTCTGAAATTGTTGGACACCCATCCTACTAGCATGTTCCCCGACAATTCTTTTTGACATTCCATCACACAAAACTTAAGAAGTCCCTCTGAAATTGTTGTTGTTCTCTTTGGCCAGAATAGAGATAAATTCATTGCTTGAGTTTGGTTGCAACAAAAACGTTGTCAATTTTTTGTAGTTGTTTTATCATTTTTGTTGTATGGTTCCAAGTAGGTAAAGTTTGATTTTCACTTTTGATTGTGATAAAAAAAATTTTTGCCTTCAAAATTTATCTCACATTATATCTCAAGTTTGAAGTGTGTAGAAAATGGATTATAATTCCCCTCACCCAACACTTTGCGTAGTGCACTTAGCATTTTTAGGTATAATAGAAAATGGGAGGTGGTAGTATTCTGCTTTGCTAATCAGACTCTCCGAAGAAAAAGAAGAAGCAGAAAAGTCAACTGATATAATACGTGGACGACAGGATTTGAACCTGCGCGGGCAGAGCCCACATGATTTCTAGTCATGCCCGATAACCACTCCGGCACGTCCACCTAATTTGTAATAAGTTTCTAGTGGATTTATTAATCTTCAATTCATAATCTTGCATTCTGAGGGAAAAAAATTTATTTTAGTTCATTTTTCTGATTTCAATTTTTTTGTTTTATTTTCTTTGTGATGCAGGCATAAGGCAGAGTTTGTGCACGCTGCGTTTCATGCCATTTGTACCCACGGTTTAATTTTGAGACAATCCATTTAGCCAAGGAGGTTATACCTCTTTTTGCTGATCACGAGATCCAGATGAGTTCGATAATTAAATGAACTAAGTAATACAAATCATCTGATAAGTCTTCAATCTTCTACTCAAGCTGGGTCGCCACTCGATCTTGATGTGATCCAAAAGTTATAAGGTTTATAGTTCTTTTTAATGGATATTTAATGAAATAGATTTTAGATATTGGCCTCTCTCTCTTTTTTTCAAAAAATTATAATTTTGGACTTTTTCTTCAAACTTAGCCGGTTCATAAGTTGTGCAGCTATAAAGATGGGAGGTTGTAATATTGTGATTTTCTTTCCTAGAACAACATGCCAAATCAAACTTTCCAACAATTAGGGATGACAATTTTTCCAAACTCGACGGAACTCGATTTTTTTTTTCTGACGGAGGCAGATTTGGAGATTTAAAAACGAGGACAGGAACGAAGATGATGATTAAAAAAAGAGTTATTTGTATTTACCCCCCCCCCCCCCCAATTGTTAATCATAACTCTACTTTCCCCCCAAATTTATTTTAATTACTATTACCCCCCAATCTTCGGATAAAGTGCAAATAAACCCTCCTTAGATTTGCGTTTTTGCATTTGAAGACCCCTTGTTTAAAAAAATTCATATTTTTATTTTTGTTCAGTTTGTACCCATGTTGTTAACCGCCGTTAAAATATGTCTAAAAATACGATTTTACCCCTCCCCCACGCTCTCTCCCTCTCTCTGCGGTGGCGGAGGCTTGTCACGCGAGGCCGACCAAAGGAGAGGGGAGGGTAGCCGGCCAGCGAAGGGACAAGGGGGCGTGTCAAGCTAGGGTGAGCATTCGGTTAATTCGGTTCAAATCGAACCGAAAACTGAATTGAACAGAAAATCAAATAAGCAAAACCGAAACCGAACCGAATTGGACCATAACTGAATCAAACTGAACCGAATTAAATCGGTTCGATTTTTGGTTTATTCATTTTTTTGGTTTATTTGCACTTTTTTGTTAATATATATAGTACTTAAATATACCTAAATTTATTTAGGATATATATATATATATTTTTTATATAAATATATATATATATATTATATATATTATATATATATATATATATATATATATATATATATATATATATATATATATATATATATATATATATATATAAACTAAATTTTCTTATTCGGTTTTAGGTTTTGGACCGAAACCGAAACCGAATAAGAAAATTTAGTATTTTAAAAATCGAAATCGAACCGAATCTTTTTTAAACCGAATCGAATCTCGGTTCGATTTTTTCTTATTCGGTCCCCCTCGACACCCCCTCCTCCCTCTGCTGGCCGCCCTCCTCGACACGTGTAACGCCCCAGTCTCAAAATACGTAGGACTAGGAACGTAGACATGCCAGCTGTATTCATACGAAGTACTCTCCAATATATGGAAACCTCGTATGAATACATAATCTGTAAAATGCAGTAGAACTATACTAATCTCATCCACACAAAATAAATGAATAAACGATATCTTAAAATGATAATGAATTGTCTTGATACAATATGTTGGGCGGAGACAAATCCACTACCAACAAGTAAAGGAAAAATACATGAGAGAATAAATGATTTTGGCGAACGAAGCGAAGACGATCCAAGTGCAATCATCCTCGAAGAAATGGAGATGGTCACGGCTAGAGCTAGAATACCTGCGAAAGACAAGAAACACACCTTGAGAGATAACCAGGTCCTCAGAGGGACGTAACAAGACACATAATATCATGCCATATAAACTGAATAAATATTGCTCAAATAAATAAGTCAATCGAATTATAACATGGTCCAATACACACCTATTGAACGAGCGTACCATCCCCCTAACCAAACAAGGACAGGAGATGGTAAACTAACTCACGGTGACGTATCTTTCCATGCTATGAATCCAATATGGTATCCGGATCCCAACATGGTTCAATACCTTCTCATCGAAGTAGTAAGTCACACCTGCAACCAAATAAGGACAAGATGTGACGAACTAATCTGCGACAAGTTATTGTTCCAAGCCACGGTCAGATACAAGTACCCAAACCAAAAGTACTCGTACCTAACGGATAAAGGTAGCCTACCGTTCTAAGTGAAATATAGTTAAGAACAATCCTTCCTACGCATGGGCCCTGGCTAAATGGGATCGACATAGTCCCCCTTTGGGCACCAGAGGCTCCATCAGTAAGAGCATAACGTTCCACATAACGCCAGTGGCCGTCAGTAATCATGGGTCATCAACCCCGTATCTCCAGCAGAGAATCCGGGTCACAAGGGAAAGTGCATCGAAGCCCATACGCTAAGGAATTGTCCTCCCCGCCCAATGCCTACTATGTTGTATCCACAACAATAACCTCTATAACCGCTAAGTCAAACTAAGCATGTAACTCTATTAGCGGTTATTCCTATCGCACGGCTTATACGCACCGGTGGCCAGCCAGTCACGTATGTCCGTGTTCTACATGAGACACACAACTTTGTGTTACAACGTGTCAAGGCCAATGAATGCAACACACAAGGTGGTCCCTTAAATCTAGGTTTAATGTATAAGAAAAATAATACATAGCAGGAAATATAAATGAACAGTAAGTTCGAACAGGTTATGCCATGTATCACAGTTTATTTTGCATAAAGAAAATAATGAACAATGCATGAAATATGAGCTAAAATAAATAAACAGCAAATGGCAAGGTGTCTTGTCTGGTAGGACGCTTGGTGTGCTACGATGATCAATGTGGTACGAACTGCAACTTCGGTGTAACAACTATGCAATGTGACCTCTGATGGTGGCACGGACATTCTATTAGGTCCGGAATGGTCGGGTTAGTTAAGGTCAACATAGGATAGTACGGATTTGGTGACAGAACAGGAATAAAAGGATTTAGTCACAGATTGGAGGAAATCGAAGGAAATAATATATATACAATTTAGAAAAGAACTATTTATAATAATCGAAAACTAGTTTGAGTCTAAAAAAAATACTTAAAGTCAAAAATTGTTTTCGGCAACACTCTAAGTTGTCAAAATTGGATAATTAGATAGGAGTTCTATTTTTATTAGTAAAATAATATTTTATAAATACTTAAAAATAAAGGAAAATTTGATCTAGGCTAAACTATATTTTACTAATAAAAAGTCATTGATAGATATTTACAAATCTAGAAAACTAGTTTAAGACAAAAACCTAATTTTGTTGAAGTAAAATTTTTTTGGTGAAAACTATCTTTGAAAACGGTTAGAAAATATGTGTCCATAAAATTTCTACAATAATAATAGTAGCAAATAATTAGTTTTTATGTTTACAAAAATAACATCAATATACAAAATGAAAATGAAAATACTAATAATAATAATAATAATAATAATAATAATAATAATAATAATATTAAGAATAATAATAATAATAGTGACAATGAAATACTAATAGTAATAATAACAATAATAATAAGATGAATAATAATAATAATAATAAATAATGATAAGGATAATGATAATGATAATAATAATATTATTATTGATAATAATAAAAAAAAAATAATAGTAATTGTAATAAGTGATAGTAAAAATAAAAGACACCAAAAAAGAAAAAAATAATAATAAAGCACCAGAACAAAAAAACTAACAAAATATCAAACAGAAGAGCTGTTGCTCTTATGGAAACGGAAGAGAGAGAGAGAATGGTTGGGGAAAAAGGAATTCGGGAGAGGGAGTGGATGTCGACCAGAGAGATAGGCGGAGCGGCGGCGAAGGGTTCGTCGGTCGGAGAAGGAAAGAAGAAGCGTAGGGGGTGAGGGAGAACGGGGAGCGGGTTTTTGAGAGAAGGAGCAGTGGAAGTGGAGAGAGGAGCGGTCGGGCTAGGAAGCAAGGGGGCGGACGCGGTTTGATCGGTCGGCGGGGCTCACCGCCGGGCGCGCGAGTATGCGGCGGAGAGGGGTTGCGCGCGTGCCGCTCACGGTGGAGGCGGAGACGGTCAGGAGAAACGCCGGCGGTGTAGGGGCGGTCGCGAGGGAGCAGATGGTGGTCGGCGCACGGTAGCGCGCACAGTGTGCATCGGGGGAGGGTTTGGGGACGCGACGGTCAGGTGTGTGTGGCCGGCGAGGTTCGGAGAGGGGCGGCGGTCGGAGGCGGCTGACGGTGATGGAGGCATTCTGTTAGGGCTAGTACTCAGGGGGTTCGTCGACGCAGCGGTCGACGGGACGAGGCCGGAAGTCAGGTGAGGATGTGTCGGATCTAATTTTGTTGGTGTTGGTGGTGTTTGTTTATTTCTTTCTGGGAAAAATATTGTGTGGCGGTGATCGCCTGAAGGTGGTGGTCGTGAGGGGTCTGGTTGACCAGAGTTTGGTCGGGGTGACGGCAGTGGTGCCATGGGAGAAATCCAGCAGTGTCGATGATGGGGATAGTGGTGGTTGCGGTGGTGGTGTAGGTCGGGTTTGGATCGGTGTCGGTCGAGCGCATGGTGGGGCTGTGGTGGAGACGATGGCCACGGCGGGGATGGTGTCCTATGGTCGATAATGGCTGGGTTTGGTGGGTGGTAGACAACGGGGCAATGGCAGAGTGCTAGGGTTAGGGTTAGGGATGTGTCAGGGTATAATTGGGATGGTATTGGTTGTATCCGACACGGGGAAGTGGACGTAGAGATGTGTCCGGGGTATCGGACACGATGATTGGTACATGTAAATGTAATAACAAATTTATGTTGGATGGGAAGGGGAAACGGACATGGACATGATGCACGGTACTTGGGTGGAGAAATTGTGGAGTAAATAATATGGAGGAGTACCTGCCTATTTATAGAATGTGGGAATTCCCAATTAGATATGGATTAGGAATAATTTAAACCCAATTTAGATAATTCGCAACTTAATTTAAAACTAATAAAATCCAAATGCAAATACAAATGCAATTTAAATCTAATTAAATTTTTAGTTTAAAATCAATGGGATAAATCAAATTTCAAATATTTAACTATTTAAATAACTCCATAAATTCAAATCAAGATTTAAATCGCCACAATAATTTCAAAATATGTTTCCCAAAAATACTATAATAATAATTTTAAAAATTAAATTATTTATTTATAAATAAATATTAAATAATTACAAAATATATGTATGCACAAATATTCTTTACATAATTATGCTTTTCTAGTATAAAAAATATTATTTATCATTAATAACTTTTAGAAATGACGTAAAAATAAAAAGCTTAGAAATTATAGCAAAACTAATTATCATATCTATTATTTGAAACTATAAAAATATAGAACAAAATATTTTTCTAAAATATGTACGCTCGCACATATTCGCACTCGTCGAGCAATTTCGAAAAATAAAATTTCGTGCGCGACGTACAATACGACTACGCGACGTACAATACAAAAATTTTAAATCAGTACCAAATTTAATAAATAAAAAAAATTAGTAGAAATTTAGGGGTTTTACAACCCGCCCCCTCCTCCCTCCGTTGACCGGACATGCTCGACCTAGGGGTGAGCATTATTCGATTTTTGACCGAAAATCGAACCAAATCGAATAAGAGATTCGGTTCGATTTAAAAAAAAAATAGGTTCAGTTTTGGTTTTGAAAGTACTAAAAAAATTTATTCGATTTCGGTTTCGGTCCAAAACCGAAAATCGAATATATATACTAAATAAATTTAGGTATATTTAAGTACTAAATAAATATATACTAAATAAATTTAGGTATATTTAAGTACTATATAAACATAAATATGCAAATAAACCAAAAAATGAATAAAACGAATAAATCAAAAATCGAACCGATTTAATTCGGTTCGGTTTGATTCGGTTATGGGCTAATTCTGTTCGGTTTCAGTTTTGCTTATTCGATTTTCGGTTCATTCGGTTTTCGGTTCGGTTTGAACCGAATTAACCAAATGCTCACCCCTAGCTCGACCCGCTCCCTTCTCCCTCCGCTGGCCTGCCACCCTCCTCTCTCCTCTGGTCGGCCCCACTTGACATGCCCCCACCACCGGAGAGAGAGGGGGGAGGGGTAAAATCTTATTTTTAGACGTATTTTAACGACTTTTAACGGCATGGGTGCAAACTGAACAAAAATTAAAATGTGGGTTTTCTTTAAACAAAAGGTCTTCAAATGCAAAAACAAAAATCTAAAGAGGGTTTGTTTGCACTTTACATAGGATTGGGGGGGGGGGGGGGGGGGTTACACTAATTAAAATAAAATTGGGGGGGGGGGGGGGGAATTAGAAATATGATTAGCAAATTGGGGGGGGGGGGGGGGGGGGTAAAATACAAATAACTCTTAAAAAAAGGTTGGATTCAGACTGACTATGGTACAATAGCCCCTATAAATTTTTGACCCGATTACTTATACCCATATGTGCAATCGATTGATGTTAGTTAGACATTAATATTCTCCTTTTTTTGTTGTATTTTATCATTTTCTCTAACTAGTAGTAGTTTTTTTTAAGACAGATTTTCTTACCCTATTTTGTTTTGTTTTTTTTGGGGGGGGGGCATGAAAATATCTTTTTAAGATTATATTGTACATGAAAAAATGTTAATGGTACGAGGGACGGAGATGAAAAAATTCGGCTTCAAAAGTATAAACGGGACGGGAGCGAGACGGGGATAGAAAGTGCATTATTTAACGAAAACGGAGAAGAGAGTAAGAAATTGAATTCAACAGAAAACGGAGACGGAAATAGAAATTCGACACTACTCGAAAGCGGAATTGGACAAGGACACAGCTGTTGGAATTATTCAATAATATGGATCACACATGTAAAATTAATTGTGTTGGGGTATCTAAATAATTAAGCGAAATTAAAGTGGTCTATTTGGAAAATTGGCTTAAGGGTATAATTGTCATGGAATTAATGTGTATATACCGGAGATAATTCTAATTTGATGAGGGACCAAATTAGAAATATCAACACATATATAAATATGTGTATTCATTAGGGTTATGGTCCCCAACTTATACGGCCACCAAAGAGAAAGCTTCTCTCTTTTTTTCTTCTGCATCCCCATCAACAGAAAGAGAGGGACAAAGGATTCGGATTCATCTTTGTCATTAAGGGTCGTAGAAAGTTGGAAGATCGAACCCAATAAAGAGACGATCGCTTCAACATCTATCAAGTCTAGCAATGGATTCAGGTACGCTTCGGAAATCAATTTAATTTATGTTCTTCATCTCATGAATCGATAGGGTACAATAAATTGCTAACAAGTGTATCAGAGCCAGGTTTGTTTGATTCATGATTTTGAAGTTTCCAGGTTCAATTTTTTTGTTCTTTTGGAACACTAGATTGTTCGATCAATTTTTTATGAACCCTCCATTTATATACTATGAAAATTTTAATATAAATCAATCATATCTTCTTTTGATTTCTTATTTGTTTTACCAACAAAGATGGATTCAGAACTAGGCTCGCATGGAAAGCAACTAAAAGGACATGTTCGGTTGATTTAGTTAAAAGTGTTCGATAAAGAAACTGCATATGTAGTACTTATGCTCTTATGAATTGTTTGATTTGAAAAACCCTTATTGTGGAGGGATGTGGCTGATATATTGGTTTAAGTGATTAAAAAAAACATTTATTCAACTATAAAGTGTGATTGTCGCTAAAGTGTTTACTCGATCCATGTTTGATGTAATTTATTGATACATATCTTCAGTAGAATATGTTAATGTTAGCTTCGATCAATTTTCTTCTAAAGTCTAGATTCTGATGTATTCGGTGAAGTTTTATATATTTGGTTGGTTTTTATCGAGTTGTGGTTGGTTTATATTATTATTTAAGGAATCGGACATGAATTTAGTAATTGGAATTCCAACTGAGAAGATATAGGTCCAACCTTTTACACAACATGGAACATATTTTTTTTATGTCTACCTATGGATAGCATTTGCTTCAGTTTAACCATACACTAAATTTTAATTATTGGCAAAATTTTGATATTACTATGATTATTTTATTTGAGTTATAATGTTCAAATATGCATGTACATAAGGATTCAGTCACATAAAGATTTATTCAACATTTAAAATTTTGGTGCTTCTTAATGACTAGCAATAGTTGTCCAATATTCTAAGTAGACTCATTGAAACAAGATGTTGCCAAAATGACCTCTCTTGCGTAGATAGTCTATGAGGGATGTCGGATGTTTGTGTGTGTATATTCATGCGGGTATTAGCCAGCCCAAATGAAGGTTAATACTTGGCCGAATTACACACATACTTGTGGTGATAAATGTGTGACAATTATATGGTCTACATGTGAATAATAACCCGATCCAAAGATAGGCTTACTATTTGACATGATATATTGTCAACATTTGATCACTACACCAAGAGTACCACTTGCAGTTAATATCACTGTCCAAAGACTTGATATTAATTATGCACTAGGTATCTTGAGATGGGGTTCACCATTATTTAAATTTGTTTGACTATCTTTTATTCTTTTGTTATTAATTAGAGCATATTTATTTATTTTTTGTTCTCTTTTCAGTTAATGTTGCTATAATATTTGCCAATACGAATTCAATTTCCATGCTTAGTGGAATAAATTTTAAGGACAAAAAGAAATACAGAAGCTGCTGAGGGTCTAGCTCAAAAGAAACAACAATATAAAACTAAGGGTTGTTTCTTTTGTGATAAGTCAGGACACATAAGGAAAAGTACATTTCTCAATTTGGTCTGTTCTGAGGTTAATCTAGCTTCAGTACCTAGAAATACATTGGTGGCTAGATTTTGGTGTTACTACCCACATTAGTGTTTCTAGACAAGGTTGTCTGAGCTACCGAAAGCCAATTGATGGTGAAAGATACATCTATGTGGGTGACAGCAAGTCGGTAGAAGTGGAAGCAATATGACATTTTAGGTTATTATTGGGAACCGGTTATTATTTGGATTTGATAGACACTTTTATTGTACCGTCTTTTAAACAGAATTTAGTTTCAGTTTCCTTACTGGAAAAATCTGGTTATCATTCACTACAACAAATATGGCCTACAATAGCAGTTTTTCTATAACATTCAAATGTCCTCGCTATAGAATGTTATCAACAATAGCGTTCTTTCTGTAGTGATATAAAAATATCTATCTATAGCGTTTCCTGAATGCTGTAGAATCTTTTTTCATTTTATCGCTTGAAATTTTGCCATAAATTTGGAGCTGCATTTCAGCCCGCACGATAAGGGATCTATGCGTAGTCACTTCCACTATACCAAAATCCCTCTCCCCATAATTTTTTTCCACCATTCTCTCTCTTTCTCTCGCACACACACACACTCTCACCCTCCCTTCAGAAACCCTAACCTTATTTTTTTTTTCCTTTTTCTTCTTCTCTTCCAGGTACGCCAACCAGGGAAAGGGCATCCTCCAGCCCTACAACTTTCTCAACGGCCGAGCCAGGGGACTCTCCTCATTCCTACGACCACCCTCATCTAGATGCCATTTCGAACCAAGCCTCCGTCGTCACCAACCTCACCCGCCATCACCTTTCCTTGCCTCCCACGGTTTCCTCCTCCATTAAACTGCCTCCGGTCTGCGCAAACCCCTAGCAAGAGGAGGTGCGTGTGGGAGAACTACCATGGGTGAGTAGTTAGCTAACTAGGGTTTCACTTTTTCTCCTCCCTCTATTTTAAAAATTAGGGTTAGGGTTTTTCTTTGTGTGCTTGTTTTTGAAATTTTTTAGGGACGTGTAAGCATGTGTCGGAGCTATAGGGGAAGAAGCAGTCGAACGTAATGCGGTACAAAATCTCTCTCAAATTTTCCAAAATCCCTTTTTTATCCTCATTTCTATTAGGGTTCCTTGGTCGATTCGATCGTCCCCTCGCAATTGAGCGATCATCTATTTTTCATTGGTGACTCGACCCCGTTATTGACTAGTCTGCTCGCAATTAAGAACTCAATTTCTGATTAGTAACTTTATTCTAGGTTTATGATAGTGACTCCTATCACAATTCATCTGATCTTGTGTTTGTTGCCATACCTAAAAGACCACAGACCTATTTGGATGAAAAGTATACAAAATTAAAGAATATAGTTTTATAGTGCTATGATTTTGTCTGGTGCATTTGGAGGAACATAGTTTTGTAAGTATTAAGCATTGGAAACTGTGATTTGGACCTTTATTTGGGTAACTTTTTTGTTTATAAAAAACATTTAAGTAGCAAAAAGAATAGGGTTAGAAAACCATGACAAAAGTCTTAGTTTAACAATTTTCAAATTATTATAGTTTTTTGGAGGTTGTCCAAAAATGGTTCCTCAAAATATAACTGGTGTAGGAGATGAATCATATATCTGGTGCATGTTTACTGTGCGAAAGGTATTAAGGTCGCAAAAAAAACAAAAAAATGGTGTCTGTATTCATATGTTAGTATTTACAACATATATGACGTATTGTATATATCTAGAAGTGTTTGTATCCCAAATAGATTATGTCATATCTATATCCGTGTCTGTGTCATGCATCTTGGGCTGAACTATCAACTTAGTATTCTTACTCTTAAAGAATTAAATTAAGTGAAGGTAAAAACTTTAAACAAAGCAGACTCATCACTGTACATGATTCTTTCCATATTTTTTGAAGCTTTGAAAATAACCAGTTAGGTTGCACCCATTTAGAGCTATATCTGAGTCTCTATCCACGTCTGAAAGGTATCAGCATATGCTTCTGTGACACTCATGTTAGCTCGAACATGACCCTCAAATGTCTAGGTTTCAAATACTCATGTTAGCACGATATGAATAGTGCCTTAGTATATTTACATCCAGTAAGGGCAGACCACATACTTGATTCAAATCACATAAAATGGACGAGAACTTCTTTTTAATTTTTCTTTAAAATATTTTATAATTATCTACTTTGTATTAACGAATTATTTATGTTGTGAGATGTTATTTGCCAAATTTTGCTGAATTTTTGCATTTTGTTTCTTCATGTTTTCCATGACACACCCTACTTTGCAAGGAAGGACATCCTCCGTAACCTTTGGGACCACTTCTGAATTCCTCCCCTATCTGCTGCATCTCAAATTTTGGTACACCAAGGAAGTTGAATCTATCTTCAGGTCGCATATTAAGTCCTGGGGAGAGAGGACAAAGTTCCTGGATAGAGTTTACAGTGAGTAGATGGACGTGGGTACCTCTCAATTTGTACTCTACTAAAGGTGGTGGATCAAGGTTGATGGTACTGAGACTCCTCTAATCCCCTCAATATCTCTACCTCTGAGCTCTGTTAGTAGAAGAACATTTTAATTTTCTACTTTACTATTAGTACGTCCATATGATTTTGATAAGTATTTTTTGTTACCTTTTTAGTTATTTTGTGTATGGGATATTGATTTATAGGTTTGGTGACTTGAAGCTACAAAAAGCAGAGGATAAAGATTTTTTCCAAATATCATCTACGCTTGCCAATGTCATCTGTTTTGTTGAATATTTACCTGATAGAGTTATAAACCTAATTTATGTATCTCAACATCAGGTTTATCTCTAACTGATTCCATTTCTTCAATTATTGGAATAATTTGATTTATACCGAAAATTTTGTTGTTAGTTCGAATAATTCGATATTCTAAGAAGAATTAATTCAGTAAAATTGGTATAAAACAAAATCTAGATTATGCCAACAAAATAAAATATACTTGTTTACCGAAAGGCATAAATAATATCCTTTTCCAAATTAACATTGCTAAGAATAGTAATCTATCAATTAAATTGCAATATGCAGGTCGACACTTTAATATTGTTTAATCTAGCAACACAAATACATGAAATGAAAACTACTTATATTTTTTCCTTATATTTGTTTGTAGTTACGATCCATTTTCTCCTTCAGTTCAGATACTTCTTATGGTTCAGGAAAATGATTCATTTACTCGGGTTGAGTTGGATGCCATTGATGGCAAACTTGTTTTTGATGATCCTAAAGGACAAATGGACTCCTCTGTCATTAATCTTTTAACCTAATTATAACATTTTTACCGAAAACTACATATGCTGTGAATGTACTCATTGCAGCACTATAGGCTAGAAGGAAAGGAGTCATCTGGTTGCTGAAGAATATTTGCTGGGTATCATGTGTAATATCCATGTGAGGAAGTTTGGAATCTGGGGAGGTTTGATTCCACTATTGTTTATGCTTATAATTTTCATGTCTACTGCTTTTGGTCTAATCCCTGTAGATGTTTCATTAGCCAAACAATTTCTGGAGATTTTTTTTAATTCCTTTGCTATGTTAGATCTAATTGAACTGTTACTAAAGAATTTCACGTGTCCTATTATTCTGTTAGGGTTTGGTAAAATTTTATATTTTGGACAAGAGGAGAATTTCGAGACGTCGAGGTCGCAAACCCGATCATGTCGTTCATAAAGGGAAGGAACGGATCGAGCCCGAGGTGCCCAAGAAAGAGGTAGCCATTGTCTATGTCATAGCTGGCATCCTAGAATATCTTGTTGATTATAGAATATATTTTTTGCTTTAGTTGGATTCAAATAGGGCAGCTGAATGGTAGGTACAAATCTAAGCAATTTTATTATCTGTAATAATATATTACATGTTTTCCTACAAGTACTAGCCATAAATCCATGTCCCAACTGAGGGTCACACTTATATGCTACATATTCTTCTACAAGTTCTTGGGTTTTATTTGGAGAGCCTTGGTGTTTCTATAATCATGATATAATTCCTTTATTTTTCTCTAGTTACACTTAATAGTATTATATCACTTTCTTGGATTTCCTATCTGTATGGCATTTATTTGCAAGTCTTTATGTAATTTTTAATATTGAAATTGATTCACATATGAATTTGCTAATTCGTAAATATACACAGAGTTTCTTTATGCTCCTTTCCGGGAAATTGACACAATCTAAGGCTTTAAGCATAAGTATGTTAATGTTGTGGACATTGAAGCTGGATTGGTTGGCTCCATCATTAATATTTTAATAATTCTAATTTGGGAGCTCAAGCGTGAGGGTTGAACTTGTTTTAAAGATGAATCTCACAAAGTTTTTGGACGTGTGATGTGCATATTTTTTATATAATAATGCTAATGTGTTTTCTTCTCAATTTTGTGTAGGTTGCATATAAATTTTTGATGGCTGTGGATATAAGCTAGAAGGAAATAGTCGATCGAGCTGCATTTTGGCCTACAGACATTTTGTATGGAAATGGAATGGTTTAGTTGAATTTTGGACTAGTGTTAGGTTAAAAACATTTTGTAGTCTTGGATTCTCTTTATATAAAAATTTTATTTTGGACTACTATTTCGATCACTTTATAGGCGTACAATAACATTTTATACATCTTGAATGTTTTAATGAAAAATGTATGAATTTATTTATTTTGGCAAACCATTTCTATATCATAATTGATCGAAATGGAAGTTGCGATTGAAATGGTTGAAATCAAAATTGCAATTCAGCATGAATTTTTATGATGCACAGGCTAATTGTATGTGATACAAAATATGTTATTCAGATATAAAATTTTATAGCATATTTATGGCATTCAAAAAGTTATAAAAAATTGACAGCGTTCAGAAACGCTATAATAAATCAACAGCATTAAAGAACGCTATGCACCACCTACAACATTCATGAACGCTATTATTCATCAATAGCATTCAAGAACGCTGTAGACCATCCACAACATTCATGAACGCTATAAACCATCTACAGCATTCACGAATGCTATATACCATCAACAGCATTCATGAACGCTATAATCCATCTACAACATTCAAGAATGCTATAATGTTATAGCGTTCACATGTTTTGACATACTATAGCGTGGGAAATTATAGCGGACATAATACGCTATAGAATGCTTTCTATAGCGTTTTGCACATGCTATTGTAGGCCATATTTGTTGTAGTGATTGTTCATTTGGAAACAATGTTTAGTCTATCTTTAAATTCAAATATTGTTGGTAGTGGTTCCCTTAATGTTTATGATAACCTATATTCACTTGAAACTATTTCATCTTACAATGAAATCTTGCATGTGGAGTCACATGGTACTAAACGCAAAATTAATAATGAAAATTCAGCCTCATTATGGCACAAGCGATTAGGTCACATCTCTAGAAATAAAGTTGAATGACTTGTGTCTTATGGGATTTTGGATTCCCTTGATTTCATAGACTTTAATGTCTGTGTTGAATGTGTAAAGGAAAAACAGACCAAAACAAAGAGATTATGTGCCAATAGGTCTACAGAAGTCTTAGAATTGATTCATACTGATATCTGCGGACCATTCCCTTCGGCTTCTTGGAATGGTCAAGAATATTTTATATCATTCATAGACGACTATTCTAGATACGGCTACCTATATCTCATTCATGAGAAATCACAGTCTTTGGACGTATTCAAATCATTTAAAGCTGAAGTTGAGAACCAACTCAACAGAAGAATAAAAGTCGTCAGGTCTGACTGTGGTGGAGAATACTACGGTAGATCTGATGGATCAGGTGAACAACGTCCAGGACAGTTTACTAAATTCCTAGAGGAATGTGGAATCATCCCACAGTACACCATGCCAGGATCACCTAGCATGAATGGTGTAGGTGTAGCTGAAAGATGAAATAGGACTCTTAAGGATATGGTGAGGAGTATATAAAATTAGTCATTCTACCATACCAGAGTCACTCTGGGGTGAAGCACTTAAAACAGTAGCTTACATTCTGAATAGAGTGCCAACTAAAGCGGCTGCAAAAACACCTTATGAGCTTTGGATAGGCATAAAACCTAGTTTAAAATATTTACATATTTGGGGTTGTCTAGCGGAGGCAAGGCCTTATAGGCCATATGAAAAGAAATTGGACCAAAAAACTGTAAGCAGCTACTTTATTGGCTATGCGGAGCGATCAAGGGGTTATAAATTTTACGATCCCAAAAAAAGGACAATTTTTGAGACGGGTACTGCTATATTTTTTGAGGATATTGAGTTTGGAGGAAGAAATAAAGTTAGGGACATTGTATTTGAGGAGGAATCGGTTACGATCCCTACTATCACTTTTGACGATGTGTAGGTTTCTGTACCTCTCATTGATCAAGAAGTGAATCCGGAACCTCAACAAGACAATGTTGATTTACCTCTACAAGTCGATATTGAGCAACCTCAACAAGACAACATAGAGGCACCCCCCATTCAAGATGAGGCAGTTGTTCCTGAGGAACAAACTCAACAACCTCAAGAATTGGTGCCATTAAGACGGTCCACCAGAGAAAGGAGAAATGCAATTTCGGATGATTTTATCATATTTCTCCAGGAACATAAGGAAGACCATAGAATATTAGAAGATGATCCAATCAACTTCTGTCAGGCCATGGAAAGTTCTAATTCTCAAAAGTGGATTGATGCAATGAATGAGGAGTATAAGTCCATGGAAGACAATAAAGTTTGGGAACTTATCCCATTACCAAAAGATGTGAAGTCCATTGGTTGTAAATTGATATTTAAAACCAAGAAGAATTCAAAAGGTAATGTGGAGAAGTATAAAGCACGTCTTGTAGCTAAAGGCTTTACTCAAAAGGAAGGGATTGATTTTAAAGAGACTTTCTCTCTGGTTTCTTCGAAAGACTCTTTTAGAACAATCATGGCACTTATTACATATTTTGATCTTGAGTTACATCAAATAGATGTCAAAACGACGTTTCTCAATGGTAACATTGACAAAATTATTTATATGGTGCAGCCAGAAAAATTTGTGTCGGGAGATCCAAAGAATATGGTTTGCAAATTGAAAAAATCTATTTATGGACTCAAGCAAGCTTCTCGTCAGTGGTACTATAAATTTTACCAAGTTGTTACCTCGTTTGGTTTTGAGGTTAACGTTGTTGAAGATTGTGTGTATCACAAATTCAGTATGAGTAAATTTATTTTTCTGGTTTTGTATGTTGATGACATACTGCTTGCCACAAATGATATAGGCATATTGCATGACACTAAGAAATTTCTATCAAATAACTTTGAGATGAAAGATCTTGGTGACGCCACTTTTTTATTAGGAATTCAAATACATCGAGATCGTTCTCGAGGTATTCTTGGATTATCACAAAAGAGCTATATCGATAAAGTGCTTAAAAGATTTGGCATGCAAGAATGCAAACCTTGTGACACCCCAGTCGCTAAAGGAGACAAGTTCAGTCTCAATCAGTGCCCTAAGAATAGCCTTGAAAATAAGGAAATGCAATTGATCCCCTATTCATCAGCTGTGGGGAGTCTAATATATGCTCAGGTGTGTACGCGTCCGGATATTGCGTACATAGTTGGAATTCTAGGCAGATATTTAAGTAACCCTGGGATGGAACATTGGAAAGCAGCCAAACGGGTCATGAGATACTTACAGAGAACAAAGGATTATATGCTCACTTATATGAGATCGGATCAGCTGGAGATCATAGGGTATTCTGACTCCGATTTTGCTGGATGCCAAGACAGCAGGAGATCCACGTCAGGTTTTGTTTACATGTTAGCTGGAGGAGCTATATCTTGGAAGAGTGTCAAACAAACACTCATAGCTTCGTCCACTATGGCAGCAGAATTTATAGCATGTTTTGAGGCATCTAATCATGGAATATGGTTGCAAAATTTTGTCACTGGGTTGCACATTCTGGAGGGTGTTGAAAGACCACTCAAGTTATATTGTGACAATAAATCAGCAGTACTGTATTCAAATAACAACAGGAGCTCGTATAAGTCAAAGCATATTAACATAAAGTTCCGAGTTGTGAATTAGAGAATTCAGAATGGTGAAGTGTCCATAGAGCACATTGGGACAAACTCCATGTTAGCAGATCCGCTCACAAAAGGGTTACCACGTAAGGTCTTTCATGAGCACACTGCTCATATGGGTGTTATCTCATTTGACCATATGTCAGTTTAGTGAGAGTTTGTATTTTATGTATTTGGGTGCTATTTGGTTTTGGACACATTTATGTATTAAAGTATTTTAGATATTTATCTGATCAGATATATGGAAATTCAGTTCATTCTGTTTTCATTATGTTAAAGTATTGATCTCATTAAAGTTAAGGAGGACCAGTTGGAAATAGATATGTATTGATCACATTGCGTGTAATTTTTATATTACGCATCCATGATTGATCTATGTCATTTAGCTATATTGGTATATGTGACCATTGATGGTTTAGTTACGCTATATGTGACGAATGCCGCTTTGATCCTATGTTGATATGGTTAATGGACGAGATTGTCCGGATATACCCTAAGGATTAAGATAGCAATTTATGAGCTCACTAAGGTTAACAAAATTATAAGGTTACATATGTGGCCCAGTGGAAGATTGTTGGAATTATTCAATAATATGGACCACACATGTAAAATTAATTGTGTTGGGCTATCCAAATAATTAAGCCAAATTAAAGTGGTCTATTTGGAAAATTGGCTTAAGGGTATAATTGTCATGGAATTAATGTGTAGATACCGGAGATAATTCTAATTTGATGAGGGGACAAATTAGAAATATCAACACATATATAAATATGTGTATTCATTAGGGTTATGGTCCCCAACTTATATGGCCACCAAAGAGAAAGGTTCTCCCTTTTTCTCTTCTGCATCCCCATCAACAGAAAGAGAGGGACAAAGGATTCAGATTCACCTTTGTCTTTAAGGGTCGTAGCAAGTTGGAAGATCGAACCCAATAAAGAGATGATCGCTTCAACATCCATCAAGTCTAGCAATGGATTCAGGTACGCTTTCGCAATCAATTTAATTTATGTTCTTCATCTCATGAATCGACATGGTACAATAAATTGCTAACAACAACATGTTCCCCAACAATTCTTTTTAACATTCCATCACACAAAACTTAAGAAGTCCCACTGAAATTGTTGTTCTCTTTGGCCAAAATAGAGAGAAATTCATTGCTTGAGTTTGGTTGCAAGCAAAACATTGTCATTTTTTTGTAGTTGTTTTGTCATTTTTGTTGTTTGGTTACAAGTAGGTAAAGTTTAATTTTTTACTTTTGAATGTAACAAAAAGTAAGTATGCCTTCAGAATTTATCTCACATTATATCTCAAGTTTGAAGTGTCTAGAAAATGGATTATAATTCCCCTCCCGACACCCCCCTCCTCCAAACCCCGTTTTGCAATATGTAACCCCGTTTTGCAATATGTAACCAATAACACTACTACCAAGCAAATAAAGTGATCGAAAAAAATTATTAGGTGAATCAGACCATCATTCATTTTATGGACATGATTACTTAACCTAACATATAAAACATGTCCCATAATAAATAATAATAATTGAGATAGAACCCACATATCATATTTGTGTGACTAGATCTACAAAATGAATGGTGGACTGATTTACCTAATAATTTCTCCATTTTTCAAGGGGCGAAAATTTTTTGTAACCAAATAAAATTCAAAAACTCAGTAGGCTTTTACCAAGTCAAATTTTTACTTCAGTCTAGTTGCTGCTTGCAATCAAAGTATCAAACACACACACTCAATTGTGAAATATTAGAACGTAATTTATCTTAAAGTTTTAGTCCATCATATGTGGTTACTAAGTTGTGAGTGATTTTTTTTCTTCATACATTGTGACACGAGACGAAGTCAGTTGGGTTCGGGTGAACATATTTGGATTATAGTTCACAATCAAATAATCTGAATATTAAAATAAGAGATTAATTGTGAACAAAATATTATAATATAAGTCACAAAAATTTCTTACAAGATGTAAATTAAAAATTTGTCAACGAACTTAAATACAAGTTTTAGAATTTACCCAGAACATTGGATAGAGTCTAAAATGCTACGTCCCACTAATGGAAAATTATGGTTGAACTTCACTAATTCTTCATGAGTGTTATTTTTTGACGTAATTTTCGATGGAAAACTGAAATTATGCAACACTTCAAAGAAGGTGCGCACGAGAGAGATCTCAAAGGATTCTGAGAAAACAAACACTAATGTGTCACTTCGAAGAAGGCACACTAGAATTCGTAGCATCAGCAGCAAAAGTCTACTAACGTTTTCTGATTACATCATAAACGTTTTCGTTTAAAACGAGATAAAAGTGAATAAACAGAAATGGTGAAATGGCCTGCTAGGGTGAATGATCACCGGCACTCAAAGCTTGATTCGCCCCCACATGAACAGCTTTCAGGAACCAGCAAGTTTGATGGAGAACTTCGGAACACTCTGCTCTTCTGACTCCTCGGATGGCGCGAAACTCTGCTCACAAAGTACCTCTCTTCTCTGCTCTGAACTTAGAGAATTTCGTAAGAAAATTTCTGATACTTATTTTGTCACTGCGAGAGAAGAGAGGGACTTTATATAGGTGTGCCTAGTAACCACTACACGAAAAATGATGATTCTTGACGGTTTATAAGTTGATGGTCGTGAAAAATTGTCAAAAAAATTGTTTATCTTGACGGATTTAGCCTTACGTCAAGAAATGCCTTATTTTATGTTAATTTAGCAATCTTACAGCATTATAGTTGACGGTTTTAGAGGATCCGTCAAGAAACATCCTTTTATTTAATGACGGTTTGGTAATAACCGTCAACTAATATATGCCTAAAAAAATTGGCACAATTTTTTCAGCTGCCATTTTGGTAATTTTTTTGAAATTTGATATATGTTGACGAGTTGTCTTTCAATCTCGTTTTCTTTATTTCTTGATTCTTTTCTCTCCGCTCTATTTCTCTACGAGCAGATGGAGAAGGAGAGCCCAAACCAACAAACCCTTCTTCCTCCTCTCCATCCTCTTCCTCCTCTTCTTCCTTTTCCTCTTTTCTCTCTCATATAGATCCTTTATAAATCCTAAACCCTAATCCCCAAATCCCCCTCCACTCTGAAAACCCTCTCTCTCTTTCAGCAATTATGTCCCCCTCTCATAGAACTCTCTCCCCGGTGGCCTATGCGTGGTCCCCTCTCCGACAAGTCCAAGACCGACAACTCTCTCCCCGGTGGCCATCGAAGCTGATTCGAACGACAAAGAGGGGGATCTCGACGAGGACGACGTCGACCTAGGTCCGATTTCCCCTCTTTATTTTTTTTCCTATTCTTGAGATTTCGAAAGAGAAATTTCTGAAGCAGTTCGGAGAAGACTATGACTACCCGAATGCCCCCAAGAACATCGACCAGATTAGGGCTTCAGAATTCAAAAGATTGGAAGGTCATACTTTTTTTTTGCAATTTATTTGATACCCTAATTTCAGAAAAATTGTGTTTGTTAGGGTTTTATTTTCTTGGTTGATTTTAGGTCTAGTTTACTTGGACCACGTTAGAGCCACTCTCTACTCGGAGTCTCAAATGGAAGCAGTAGCCAAAGAATTGTCGATAAATTTACTTTTGTGCTTTACAACAAGTGAGATATTCTGATTATTGATGTGGAAGGAAGCTGAGATGCCTATTTTTTTATCTTTTACAGGTAGATTGTGTTTTAATATGGCTTTGTTGCATTTACAATACTTGCTTTCCTTTACTCTGCAGCATTGTAAGTTCCATGACCATAATTTTGTTCATTCTTTGATCCTGCTACTTTTCGGCCATTTTAATTGTGTTCTCATTGCCTCTCCAGGGATGGAAAAAGAGAACCAAGTGCCAGGTTCCAGCCCTCCGGCAAATTCAAGTAATGAACTATCAGTGCGTAAGAAGTGGTTTATTTATTTATTTATTTATATTTTCTAATAAAAAATTATTTATTTGTTAATATGTTAATGATTTTATGACGCAATATTAAGCCTTTTTAATTGTGTTTCAATAAAAAAATATTTATTTGTTGATAATAATTAGGACTTTTCTTGCTTTAATTTCAAAAATAATTAGTTATATTGGTTGGTAATATACTATGTTAGATGTGTGGAATATTATTTTATGAATTGGATCTGTGTGGTGGATGTTATTGGCCAAGGGGAGGCTCGGGTAGGGGTTTGTTCACTTAATTTGTTGCCCCTTCCTGTGAGCAGTTTGTTTAATTTGATTATACAACTGTTGTTTTCTCATCTAATAAACCTAGATAGCATGCCTAACCTCTGCATACATTTCCCCATGCTCAGATCCCTCACTATTAGTTGAGCAGTGATCAACAGATGCCATACGCACACCTAGGTTCACTGCACATTTGGCACACTACATGTCCTGCATCTTAGCCATTCATTCACATACTCATTTGCATCCACTACGCTCTATTTATCTGCATACACTCACATCTATAATCTGTCATTGCCCTGCAAATGAGTCTACTACATTCACTCATTACAATGCACAGTACCTTCATAATCCACTGGATCACTAGCCACTTCATTTTTTGCACTTTGAGATGTCTGCATATCTATTAGCCACTGGACACTTCTTCACTGCATTATATTCATTGTCCTGCATATGTGTGTTCGATCTATACATTAGATTGAACTGTCCATGTCTGACCCTTTAGTATCTGTTTTGACCTCCTATCCTAATATCTAACATCCTTGCCTAGTTCAGTATTGAACCATGTTTTGTCCCCTGTCCCTCTAATGTTCAGACCCGATCTGCCTATTCTTTTGTTTAAATTTACATTTAATATTGTCCTACCTCTTTTGCATTAGTCCAATGTATCATTCTTTATTGCCTGCAGCTCATTAGTGTATCTGTCCACTTATCCAGATGTCCCATTCCATATTTTGTATCATTCAATTTGGATGTCCAGACCCCAACACTAAAGGTACCATAGCACACCTTGATGATTTGAATCTGAGACCACATACTCAGTCCTCTCCATTCATAGCCTACACTATTGTATGTTTATGTATCAGATATATGTTTAATCCTAATGGCTTAGTAGTTTATTCCCTTAGTCCCTATCTTAACATGTCCACATATCTTGGGGTTTAGTTGCTATATTCTTCGTGGGTTGTGTTCAGAGATAATGTGAAGAGTGGTAGCTCGAGCAGGAGATGGCATTTACCCAAGTTCAAGCCATTTCCTGTCCTGACCTTGCCACTTGTTCTTCACTACAGTCCTAATGCTTCAGATATCACATGTTCAGTCATTAGGCAACACTCCTTTAACACTCATTGCTTCATTTCCAGTCACACTACATAGCATCCTTTATTGTGTTATCCTTCACTCAAATTACCTGTCTATATCTACTGTTCAGACCCAAATCTCATGTGGCATGATCCCTACTTGTTGGTTCTGCCTTGGTTCGGACTTGCATACACTCTCCCTGTATTTGATTGTAAACTATTAACCTGTACAGATTGTTCTGTCCTCTGTCAGATTTTGACTTGTTCAGTCCTGAACCTAAGTTCAAATGGCTCATGGTCTATCCTTCACTAGGATTAGCTCATTCCCTATATGCTACTGTCCATACATGGGCAGAATATAGCCTAAGAATTTACTATGTAGCATCAAAAATTGATGTTTAGTCGTTCCTTGTTGTTCAAACTTCATACTCTTTGTTATATCTGTCCCTTCTTCTCTAATTCAGTAATTGCATCCCCGAATGCAGCCACAATATATATTATGTTATGTTCAGATATGGAAGTGTCCATAACTTCTCACGATAATTACAATTGAATCACTGCATATTGCCTTCACTCCATAGTAATGTATTATTTGATCTTTCCTACATATGCATTAGCCACTGCACATACTACATATCATGCACTCATCTTTCATTTATTGCATATATTATATCGTACATTCACTATTGGACCTGCCTAGGTTCAGAGATTGCAGTGAAACTAATTCACTGCATTATATTAGAGGCACTACAAAATATTGCATATCCAAGTATTAACATACTGCATAGTACTACAAAATATTGCATATCCAAGTATTAGAGGCACTACAAAATATTGCATATCCAAGTATTAACACACTGCTAATAGCCCACAGCTTAAGGTTACATGGCCAATTGGCCTCTTCTCACTGCTCGAGCCAAGATACTGCCTGCACACTAGGCACAGGCCAAATGTGGCCAACTTGAGCCATACTGCATTTTTCACCTGGTCCCTAAATCTCCTTTATGACTCATGGCCAATGGCCAAATGGAAGTGCCTGTTGCTATTGTTGTTGATCTGCTCTACAAGATGGGGAGCAAGATCCCCTGCTGCCCAAGTGCAGCAATGCATGCTGTCGCTGCTATGTTGTTGCTGCAGGCCACAAGCAAGCAAATGCAACCCAAATAAAGCTACTGTCAATCCATTGGTTGCCATTACAACCATGGCCAAGTGCCAAGTCACTCGACCAAATAGGGAAGGGGATCCCCTGCTACTAAGTGAGGGTGTTGACTATGGCCAAAGGCCTGCACACCCCTCCTCACTCTCATATGTCTTATACTAACGCACTAACCTACTAGGATACACTATTAGGATATCCTAAATGAATGAATACTATTTTTATTGATACTAACATCATCCAATCATCTCTGGACTAATCCCACTAACCTTGGATACTAACATCCTTAAAGGGTCTGCTCTAGCCATTGGCTTAAGGCCAAGCAATAATGCAGGCAAGTCAATGCATTACCTTAGCTTTATACTACCCAAGCAATGCCATATCCCCTAAGTGCATATTACTGATGCTGCTACTGAGCTGCTGCTAGTACTAAGCATGCTTTGCTTGCTACTGCAAAGTGGCAAATGCAGCCATAGCAAATGGCCAAGTCCAACCCTAATGGTCTGCCACAGTACAGCCCTAAACATCCTCCTCATCACTCACCCTCTCAATGCAATCCCCTCTCATTCTAACACTCCTAAATCTCTGAACTTAACCAATTCCTGATACTCTTTAATACCCAACATTCTTACACTCCACCATAGGCCATTGTTCTTGTCCGACCTCAAATATCTGATACATTTCCAAATCCCCTATAAATATTCCTGGCTATAACATGTATATATATATCACTCTTATAACTAACACCACAGAAACCACAGCACACTCACTCATATCCTAAATGAACTCTCACTCTAAACACAACACCTCTCATGCAATACTCATAAATATAACACATGAATATCTACATATCTACTCTATATAACTTATGCCACACCATCTCCTATAACCCAGGACAATATATATATATATATATACATATATATGCAATATATATATATGTATCTCACATATCCAGTCCACAGAATATGCATATATGACACGCGCACACTCATGCATATATACATACATGTTTAATATATATAGATAACACATATCTAGGTATTGATGCAATGATATTTGAAAACATCTAAACCTTGTCACCATGGTGTTCGACCAAGAATTTATATGTTGCTTCTATTTGGGATGTTAATTTTATGATACTTTGAGTATTTCTTGTCAAGTGATTCAAATTGTCTCGAGTTCTTGTGTGTGCAGCAACAAAGTCAAATTGTATTGATAATTGTTTAATAGTAAGTTAAATATCTATACAAGAACATGTAGGAGAGTATATTTATAATTTGTGTTCTTGTTCTCTTAGGAACTTGCTAAAAAATGAAGATCACTACTAAAATATGCTATATTAGCGACGTATTTTAGCGACGGCATGAAATTACGTCGCTAGATATGTAATATAGCGACTCCTATCTACAGACATCGCAAAACGTCACTGAATAGCGACGTCCAGCAACATTAGGTATATTACGTTGCTGAATAGCGACGTTCAGCGACATATTATTAAAATATTTTGCCATATATTAAAATATTTGTGAAGTTTAGCGACATCTACTGTTGACGTCGCTAACTTTTTTTACTTAGGGCACGCTGCTTCCTTTTTCCCCTTACTCGAAAATTAGAAATTTCGATCTCAAATTCCCTCCCCTCTCCGGCGACTCCCTCCCCCTGCCCTGGCGATTCCCTCCACCTCCGGCGACCCCTACCCCCCCACCCCGTCGAGCTCCTCCTCCTCGAGCTCCTCCTCCCCCAATCCGAGCTACTCCTCCTCTTCCTCAGGTATAAACCCTAACCTAACTCCTCTCCCTCCTCCTCCTCCTCCTCCTCCTCCTCCCACGGGCACACACACGCACACGGACACACACACACACACACAGAAACACACACATACACACACACACGGACACATGGACACACACATACACAGAGACACACACGGACACACACGTCCACCGGCGATGTTTGACAGCATGTTGAGTGTAGACTTGTAGGAAAAATCAACAACAATATTGAGTTAGGTTTACTTTTCTCGTTTGGTTTGTCAAATTATCGGATTGGGAAAGAAAAATAATTACTTTTCTATGTTTGGGTGTCAAAAGAATTGAGGAGTAATGAAAAATAATTTTCAATAGAAAAAAAATTAGGGAGGAAAGTAATTACAACCATTCAAGTAAGGAATCACTTTTCCAAATTGAAGCACACTTTTCTTTTCAAATTCATTGACATTTTTAAATATAAAAAAAATCAATAAAAATTGTAATTTTTTAAAAGAAATAAAATGTCGAGGAATTGATTTTCTTCCTTTTCCATTACGCGAACCAAACGAGGCCCGAGAGAGAGTTTAAAAAGAAAGAAAAAAATATTACATCAATCTCAAAACAAAGCATAAATATTTTGTTATGATTGCTATTTCCATAAAAGTCTCATTTGATATTCAAATTCCAAAATATGAATGACTTTTACTTTGATTTTGCGAACCAATCGTGACCAAATAATATGCAGCATGACTAGGCCTTAAGATCCTACCCCAAAAAGAGAGGAGATTGATGCGGACCATAGTCTTTTTGTTTGCATAGGGTTTTTAACTATGTTTAGGTTTCTAACTATGTATAGGTTTCTAAAACAGGTGACTGACTGTACATAGGTTTCTAAAACAGGTGACTGACTGACTGTGCATAGGTTTAGAAATGGGTCTTTAACTATGTATAGGTTTCTAAAACAGGTGACTGAATGTGCATAGGGTTAGAAAGGTTAACTTGATGAGTAAAATGGTGTGGAAGTACATGGGTATTCGACTAATAGAAACTGATATAAGTTGGTATCAGTTGATATGTAAAGGGGAGAATTTTAGAATCAAGTATCTGTCAACCTTTCCTATCTTGGTATCAAATATCTGATATGAAGAGGATATGATATCAAGTCGAGTAGAGGAATTGGCTTGGAGCATAGGCTAATAGGTCATGTACACTACTCATGTAAACTACCCTGTAGGCAGTGAGCTCAGGTAGGCAGAGCCATACCCCGCCCGAGTTGTACCCCTACACACGGTTACCATGTCTCTCTACTGTAATATACAGTTGGAAGTTCAGACACTGTAAATATCGGTATTTCTTTCATGTCTATGTCTAGTGAAGGATAATTGCCTAGACTTAGTCAACTTCACCCAGTTTGACTAGTTTGTCCAAGATATTGACTTAGTCAACTCAACTTCACCCAGCTTGACTAGTTACTGTGCTGAACATGTGTTTCCATCTTTGTAAAATTATTTCCAAATGGATACGAATTACTACTTGCCGAATCGTTCATGGATATACAATCGTCGTCCTGATGATATGTGTAGTGTGCGGGATGAATACATAGCGAGAGTAGAGCAGTTCCTGCAGTTTGCTAAGGCGTTCCCTCAGTACATGGACGGCACCAAAATTAAGTGTCCGTGTGTGAGATGTCATAACATGAAATATTATCCAGAAGTGGAAGTGACATATCATTTATACTCGAGGGGTTTTACGCCTAATTACTGTCAGTGGACCGCACACGGAGAACTTGTGTCTTTAGCATCAGAGCCGGAGCCTTATGTTGAGCCGTATATGCATGCGGGACCTAATTTTGTTTTAGATAATCATGCATACGACGGCGGGTGCGTGAACATGGTTTTCGACGCTACGGGACCTAGTTTCGTTCATGATGCAGCTGAGGAGGCACCGGCTGTCGATGCTGCAAAGTCCATGGAGTTGCTGGAGAATGCAAGGACTCCATTGTATCCTGGTTGTGAGGATCATTCACCGTTGGAGGTGGTTACAAGACTGTTGAGTATTAGGTCAGATTTTAACATGTCGCAAGAATGCTACAACCGAGTGTTGGAGTTGGTTATAGAGATCTTGCCGGTGGGTGCTAAGTTACCTAAAGACTTCTATCGGTCAAAGAGGATGGTGAGATCGCTCTAGATGGGATATGAGAAAATTGATTCTTATCGCAATGGGTGCATGTTGTACTACAAAGACGACAAGGACGCAGATGTGTGCAGATTTTATGGTGCTGACCGCTATAAGACAACTAGTACAGGAAGGTCTACCGGTGCAAGAAGACCGACCGATTCAATGCACTAATTGCCTTTAACGCCACGATTGTAAAGATTATTTATGATAAAAGAGACGGCCAAAAATATGAGTTGGCACATGCGAGAACAGATTGAAGGAGTGTTAGATCACCCATCCGATGGAGAAGCGTGGAAGCACTTTAATCGAGTGTATCCTAATTTTGCTTCAGATCCGCGTAATGTCAAGTTGTGGCTATCTTCTGACGGTTTTACTCCTTTTGGTCTTTCGGGATCCCAATATTCGTGATGGCTTGTGATTGTCACTCCGTATAACCTACCGCCTTGGATGTGCATGAAGACTCAGTACATGTTTCTAACTGTTATAATTCCTAGTCGGAACAATCCCAAGAAGAACATTGATGTGTACTTACAGCCTTTGATGGATGAGTTGAATCAGTTATGGAAAGTAGGCGCTAACACGTACGACATTTCCAGGAAGCAGAATTTTCAGATGAAGGCAACCCTTATGTGGACCATCAATGACTTTTCGGCCTATAGAATGTTATCTGGATGGAGCACTCATGGCCGGCTCTCATGTCCGTATTGCATGGACCGTAGTAAGGCTTTCCGCTTGAAACACGGAGGAAAACCATGCTTCTTTGATTGTCATCGATAATTTCTGCCAAAAGATCATCCGTTCAGATGGAACAGGAATGTATTCCGTGCCGGCGTTGTAGAGAAGGGTGATCCACCGCCAAGGTGGTACGGAGCCACGATATAGGAGGAGGTTAGAGATTTTCCAAGTGCTATCGAAGATCCTACAACTGGGTATAAGTGCGATGGATTTGGTAGAGATCATAACTGGACAAAAAGGAGCATATTCTGGAATCTGCCATACTGGAGTACCAATCTGATCAGACATAATCTTGATGACATGCATATTGAGAAAAATATGTTTGATAACATAATTAATACTATGATGGACGTAAAGGAAAAAACAAAATACAATCCCGAGGCCAGGTTGGACTTAGAAGAAATATACAAACGCCCTGCGTTGCATTTGATAGAGCAGAATGGAAAATAGTTCATGCCGAAGTCAATTTTCTCGCTGGACAAGGAGGATAAAGTGAGACTTTGTCGGTAGATCTAGGGCCTAAAATTTCCAGATGGATATGTGTCAAATCTGAGAAGATGTGTCGATCCGAAGGAAAACAAATTGACGAGTATGAAGAGCCACAACTGTCACGTATTCATGGAGAGGTTAATTTCGATTGCATTTCGAGAATTCTTACCGCTGGCAGTTTGGGATCCATTGACCGAGCTTAGCATATTCTTGAGGGATCTTTGTTCTAATAATTGCTCGTTGATCGTCTAGAAAAGCAAGAGAAGGACATTGCGGTAACACTATACAAGCTCGAGAGGGTATTTTCTCCTAGATTCTTCGACTCTATAGAGCATTTGCCGATTCATCTATCCTATGAGGCACGTGTTGGTGGACCGGTCGAATATCGATGGATGTACCCGTTCGAGCGACATTTGAATCACCTAAAAAAAAGGTGAAAAATAAGGCACGGGTCGAGGGTTCTATTTGTGAAGCCTGTGTTCTCGAGGAGATTACAAACTTTTGTTCGATGTATTTCAAGCCTCATATTGCAACTAATAGAACGAGAGCTTCCAGAAACGACGACGGAGATCATGATTGTAATGATACAATACTGAAGGTATTCAATGCTCCAGGAAAGCCATCGGGTAAAATGAAGAAGAGATATCTGAATGATGATGAGCTAAGGGCTGCTCAGGTGTATGTATTACTGAACTGCGACGAGAAGGAAGTAGAGAAACTGGAGGGGTAAGTAATTAATACATCTATATTATTTTAATAGTGTTGATTATTATACTATTACATTAATTGAACGATGTTGTTTTCAGCATATTTAATGATGATGTGAGGTCAGGTAGGCCACACATAACAGAAGAAGAAGTAGAACAAGAAATAAGGCGTTATTTTCCATCATGGTTGAGTGCATATGTAAGACTTGAGAACTCTGTAATTACCTTTCTATATATGCACTTGATTGAGAATGAGCTTAATTTCTTTTTTCGTGGTATTTAGGTCGATCGTCCATACGCAAGACTTGAGAATGTGTCTATTAGAACGCTAGCCAAGGGACCAATTTATGCTGCAAAAATATGGCCAAGCTACTGTGTTAATGGGTTTAGGTTCAAGTCAACAACTTGCCCGATCAGAGACAACTTTATGGATCTCGACTCCACCAAAAACAGCTGTTTGTGTATCAGATCTTTGAACTACAAAGATGTTGATGCGGATAATGATTTCTATGGCGTGCTATGGAAGATTGTGGAGCTGACATATAGTTATGGAATAGAGCCTGCTAAGATTGTGTTATTCAGGTGTGATTGGTTCGATCCGATTGAAGGTCAAGGTTGGAAAGTAGACAAGCACGGTCTTGTGGATATAAACTATCGGCGTCGATATCAAGCCTATGAACCATTTGTCATATCAAGTCAGGCTCAGCTCGTGTACTTCAAAAGTTATCCTAAACGGGGAACAACAAGGTCGGACTGGTGGGCAGTATGCAAGGCCAAAGCTAGAAATACCTTTGAGGTTGACGATATAGCTTATCAAGAGGATGAACTACCTCTTGTAACAAATATGATAGAAGTGGACACGACGGAAGTTTCTCATTACACATCTAATTGTGTAGAAGAAGTAGAATTATCTGAAGAGGAAGATGCAGATGAAAGTAAAGATGTAGAGGAGGAAGAAAAAGAAGAAGAAGAAAAAGAAAAAGAAGAAGAAGAAGAGCTAAACGAACTAGATAAATTTTCAGAAGAGGATTAAATCTGTACGTTTGTTTTATCATCATATTTGACACTTTAGTGACACTTTTATCATATAAATCTGTGACACTTTAGAGACACTTTTATCTGTGACCATGATATTTTTCAAAAATCTGTGATGTCTATCATATAAATATGAATTTTTGTTTTATTGTCATATGTTATTATCAGGTATGACTAGATCATCTGGACAACGCGGAGGATTTTATATTAGGCAGTCTCGTCTACCTTGGACTGGGGATGGAGATTTCGTACCCTCATCCTCATCTCCGAGTACGCCATTGTACCGTTCTGTTTCCGGTCCATTACCGGGACATGACAGTTCCAGCAGGTTGGCGACTCCTTCCTCGTCGTCTAGCATTCCTGATCCCGTATCCAGCATTCCTGATCCTGCATCCAGCATTCCTGATCTCGCATCCAGCATTCCTCCTGCCGACGGCTCCATGAGGGGAGCCGACGCCAAGCATATGGAGGACGACGATCAGACTGATCCTGCCAATGCAGAAGATGAGAGCGACCCTCCATGCGCTCCCCCGGGCGAGACGCGTATGGAGATTTGGACGGACGGACCTACGAAGTAAGTTAATTAGTTAATATATATTTCTCAAATGATTATATGTACATTTATATTCATGAAAATTATTATTGTATAGATATCGACCTCCTGCAGTACAGAGACAGTTGGGGGTACTTTTGAGGCAGAACTATGGTGGGCCTTGGATTAACTACTCAGTTGCTCCCGCAGAAAGGAAGGCCTTTTGGTTCGCCCACTTCAAGGTAAAAAATTTGTTTATTTTTAAATTTTAATAATCATTTGTGTATATTATACAACTTTTCTATTTTACTTCTTGTAGAGGACCTATTTCTATCCACCACGCCGGGCGACAAAGATCGAGGGCCAATTTTCTGCCGTCGTAGGCAAGCTCATCCGTGATGCGATCCACGACTAGTCTCGTGATCGCTCCGAAAAGCAGATCTACGGTTGGATCACGCCAGAGTAGTGGACTGCGATGAAGTCTAGATTCGGCGAGGCCAGGTACCAGGAGTGGTCTGACAAGGCCAATGTGGCGCGATCGAGCGCCGGTAAGTGGTGTGGTGGCTCTATTTCGATGACGGAGCATTTTCGTCGTTTGGTACGTTTCCTATGACGGACATCATTTTATATATAGTTGGATAGAATGTTTAATACTAATAATAGATAATATATTTTAACAGGTAAAAAATGATGAGGATCCCAACATGGTGACCGTCTTTCTGGTCACCCATCGGAGGGCTGGGGAGTTCATTGACGAGAGGGCGACGCAGGCATATGTACGTTCTATTCTTTATATTTATTTACTATAATTTAGAAAATAGGAAAATAGATATCAATATAGAATTTAGCAAACACTTATACGTTAGCAAACATTATTCTAGGACGAGTTTGTTCAGCTACAAGAGGAGGCGGCTACTGCTGCTAGTACGCCAGCAGAGGGAGGGGCTGGTACTTCCTCCCAGCCGCCTATAGCTCCATCGTCGGACGAGCTCTGGACGACCACCGTTGGCGGTTTTCAGAAGGGTACGTACTACGGTACGGGATCCTACGGCACCTATTTGGCTTCAGAGTCATCCCGGGCCTCCTCTGTCAGTGC
Source organism: Iris pallida (assembly GCA_029216955.1). Taxonomy (NCBI): domain Eukaryota; kingdom Viridiplantae; phylum Streptophyta; class Magnoliopsida; order Asparagales; family Iridaceae; genus Iris; species Iris pallida. Next base: position 10,086,043 of record JANAVB010009598.1, read on the forward strand.
ACAGTCTCCAGCTTCACAGGCATCATCACGAGCGCAAGATGTGTGCAGACAACTCCACGAGCTGCGTCGCGAGTTACAGCAGCAGATTTCTAAGGCAGCTGGTGCAGAGCGACGATCCGACGATCCGATGATCATCGGACGATTTGATGCGGTCGAGCACAGTATACAAGAGTTGATGAGTCTGTAGCAGGCTACAGTTGCCAGCTTGCACACATCACCTAGTCTACGCAGCATACAGAGCGTAGACAGGTCGAGCTGGAGGGATCGCAGAGAACCGTGGCTGCCTCAATAACCCAGCTGCATACTTCTCTTGAGGAGAGTACTCAGAGGATGGTGAGTACCCTTGCTGCGCATGGTGACCGACTATGAGAGCTGAAGCAGAAATGTCCTCTCGGTCCATCGACGACACCGACTCTAGACGTTGCACTGCCTTCTACTACCCCTATGGTGCAGCTCATACAGGAGCAGTATGAGTACATGTTATCCCAGATGTGCGGCAGGGGTCCTCAGTGATCGAGTAGATTTTTTTTATCATCTTTGTATGTATTGGCCCTATGGGCCTATTGACCGTTATGTACACTTATTTTCATTCTTATTTGCCCTCCATTGTGGACATGTATGTTTGTTGGATATTTACTTTATGATATTTATTTTATTGGTATTTTTATTGTGATATTTACTTTGTGATATCTGCGACGGGGATGACAAATATACCTACGTTGGGTTATAAGCGATAATCTGATATACAAAGGAGGTGCTGCCCAAATTTTAAAAAAAATATAATGTGTATTTTTGTGATGATGTGTGTCTGTGTTTACAGTGTATGTGAAATGCAGTGTTCGAAACCATCGATAGTTTCGATTACTGTTGTATATTTTATCTTGGACAGAAAGAGCAACTGTTCAGGGTGTACTTATGAGAGCTTTATTTTCACATCCTTCACTCTCTCGGGACGTCGTACAGGATCCCGAGAAGGTGAAGGACGTGAAGAGGAAGCTCTGAGAAGTACACCCTGAACTGTTGCTCTTTTTATCCAAGATAAAACATAGAACAGTAAGCGAAACTGTCGACGGTTCGAACACTTCACTTCACACACTGTAAACACAGACACACAGCATAACAAAAGTACACAATATTTTTTTTAATATTTGTTTTATTATTCTGCGACGTATAGCGACGGATAGCAACATATAGGTACGTCGCTAAATAGCAACGTTGCGTCGCTAACCGTCACAATCCGTCGCTTCACTGTAGAATACTGACGTCACTGTTTGCCATTAAAATCTTTTGATTGCAAATTTCAATTACAAACAGAACAGTTTTACAATGTAGGACTTAGACGTAGTCCTAGGAGTACACTTTTGTTTATCTGGGTCCCTTGTGCCGATGGAGCGAATGGTAATGCGTTGACTCCGTTGACGATCTGACGACGGTTCTCGGTTCTCTGAAGGTCTGAGTTGCTCTGGGTGCCAGAGCTTACGGAGAGGAAGAAGACGTTGAGTGTCTGTATCCGCCTCTCTATATATGTATGTCGGTGGTTGTGTGATGTGTGTGTTCTTGTTTGTGTGTAAAACGGAAATGATCCCTCTATTTATAGTTTTGCAGGCTGGCTGCTCATGCACGCATATGTAGGATGTGCCTGTATGCGGGGACGCCACATGGTGGTTGCTGATGGATGCGCATGGGCGATCCGCTTTGATTGAGGAGTTGAACCCTTCATGTTGCCTTTGTGGGCTACTGCCGAGCTGACACGTAGAAATAGAGAGGATCTTTCAGTTGCTGAGATCTTGGGTGATTAGCACCCCTTTATAGGCTGAATCAAGTCAAAGGATGCGTGTCGTAGGTCCATGGCTCGAAGATCTCGGATTTGGTAGGGAGTGATCTGATAGGATGCGCCTGGAATTAGGCGCATGAGGAGACTTTGGCTCGTAACCTTTAGGAGTCACGAACCAGTCGGGGCGCATGGCTTTTGAGGCGCATGCGGGGCTTCAGTAGTGACTTTACTTCTGTCTTTAGGGAACAGAAAAAAGTCTGAGGTGCACGGCTTTTGAGGCGCATGCAGAGATTTAGGCGCATGGCTACGGAGGTGCATACAGAGATTTAGGTGCATGGCTGCGGAGGCGCATGCGAGATGGTTGGGCGGCCATGTGACTTGTAACCGTTGGAGGAAAGCAATAATAATGCTGACGTCGGCGACGCTTCGTCTTCTAAAAAAGCTGTCAATCGCTCAGTCCTCGAGGGACATGCTGCCAACTCTGTCAGACTTCATCATTTAATGTTCTTTGACAGGTGATGGGCTATTGAATGGACGCATCGATCGGTCTTCCACAAGGCGTATGGGGACGCATGGGGGTGCATCCTTATGAGGCGCTTGTGTTGATGGGTGCATCTGTATGATGTGCGATCTAACCGGCGCATCCGCTTGCATGATACGTCTTTATGGGCCCGACTGTTACGTTCTTCGAGTGCTTTAAATAGTCGTTTTTGACTTTGCTGAATTCGATGCGTCAGGTTCATCACCATTCAATGCAAATTTATTGCACAGGATTCGGAGAGCCAGCCACTTGGCGCATGGATTTGATTTGTCCGGCCTATAAATAGTGGCATGGAGAGGGTTTGCTTCTCGTTCTCTCACGTCCTTCCAAAATAAACTTGTTTGCCCGAGCATATTCTGTTGACGAGATGCTCCCGAGGGTGAAGATGCGACGCATTGTCTTCATTGATGCACTTGCAGGTGACTGTTACATCCAAAAGTCGGAGTCGAGGGCTTCTGAGGCAGGCGGAAGGTGCTTGTTGCATCCAAAGATCGGGATGCTCGAGCCTCGTCTCCGTTATGCCGGAAGACCCGCAGATCGGAATTGCGGTGCCCCGATCTTCTTTCTTGGGCTTTGGGAGAGCTTCTCCTCCTGCTAGAGTGGGTGTTACCCATTCTGGTTGGGTTGAAAGCTGCTCCTTTAGCCGCAGGTTGATTTGCGGTGCTCTTCTCTTCCTTGATTTGGAGAGCTCTTCCTCCAGCTAGAGGGTTGATTGCCACCCTCGTTTTGCTCAATAAATGCTTTATTAGTCGAAGCATTTGATGGCACATATGCTGATACTTCATGATGCGTCTGACTAAGACGCTGAAGGGCAGCACATAACTGAGCTGCTGAAGGATGCACATAACTGAGCCGCTAAAGGGATGCACATAAATGAGGATGAACATAACTGAGCTGCTGAGGGGATGCACCTGGCTGAGAGCGCATGGCGAGATGCGCCTGTTTGAGAGCGAATTGTGGTTGTTGCGCTTAGCTGTAGACTTAGGGTCTTTTCTTTGTAGAAATTCTCCTTTGTACAACTCTTTTTTAGACATGTAATAGACTTTTATATGAAATAAAAATTCTCTTTTAATGTCTATACTTTTGCTTTGCTGTGCCAAGTACTTCCTCTGAGCTCCCTGGCGCATGTAATATTTGGCGCATAGGATTTCTGGTCCTGAAATTCTATGCTTCTATCGTCGCTAATACGTCGCTGTACGTCGTTAAGATGCTGACGTGGCAGGCATGTCATGTCATCACATAAATATATCTGGACGTCGCTAATACGTCGCTAAATTTGCGACGTCAATTTTCGTCGCCATCTGTCGCTACTTTTGCGATGACACAACGACATTATGATGACGTCGCAAATAGCGACGTAGGGCGACGAATGTGTCATCTGCGACTAGGTTTTTTGCAGCCTTCATTTTTCGTCGCTAAATAACTTTAGCGACGTATATGCCCTAATTAGCGACGTATCTGGACGTCGCTAATTTGGCTTATTTTTGTAGTGGATGGATGCATGTTGTGAATAGGGGAATGCTGTGGATATGGAGGGATGTGCTCGATATGGTTTGCTATTTTTTTGTTTCATTTTGTAGTGTTGGTGGATTATGTCGTGGTTGGACAAGTCAAGAATACATGTGGTGGGATGTGTATTGGAAGTTTTTGTTGTATGAACAATACAGTTTGTTAATATAAAATTTGAGTCTTATAGTAATTTAACGTGTGTAGCTTCTGGATTGATATAATGTGTGGTTGATTAATATTATATAATTCTTGACAGAATTTTGGCATGCTTATCTTGACGGTACTCTGGATAGCTTCTCTTGACGGTTGTCAAACGACAACTTTAATTCATGTCATGCTGTACAATATAGCCGTGAATTAGTACTTTTTATGACAGGTTTTGTCCTTCAAAACAAATGCTTTTATTGATGGCTAAAGGCCGTCAACTAGGCCGGAGTCAAGAAAAGTTTTTGCCTATATTGACGGTTCCTAAAAAGAGCTATCTTAACGGCTAAAAGCAGTCAAGAAAATTACTTAAAATGATGGCAAAAAATCGTCAAGAAAAGCCATTTCATGGACCGTCAAGAAAAGGGGGGCCTTTTCTTGACTCTGGCCTAGTTGACGGATCTGTAACCGTCAAGATACCCATTTCTTGACGGGGAATCACCGTCAAGAAAAGTCCTTATTCTTGTAGTGAACTCGGTATGCAGAACGTTCAGGATGTGAGAAAAATTGCTCCGAACGTTCCGTAACAGCTCAAATCGAGCACAAACACGATTGAGCCAACTGGCGCACAGCGCATGCTAACAGCGCACAGCGTGCGCAATCGCTCACCGATGTGCCAACTGTACGCCAACTGGCAGCGCCATTAGGCCACGCCAACAGGCAGCACCAACTTGCGCGCCAGAGGCAGCGCCAACCTGTGCGCTACTGGACAGCACCAATTGATCGTGCCATCGGCTACAGAGGCTCGCGCAACTTAAGCGCACTATACGCCTAGCGACGATGCTGACGTGCTAATTGCAATGTGCGCCAACAAAATGCCATATTATGCCTAATGAGTCAATGAGCCCGAGTTCGAGTCCGAGTCTGAGTCTGAGTCCGAGTCGCCTAGCTCCAATACGAGGCTTAGCTCCAATAGAAATTAATTCCCAAGAGCAAAAAGCATAAATGCTTTACCATGGAGTCTTAATCTTACCTCCTAGTTGTAAACCCCCTAATTTTTACTATGATTTTTTTAAATTTAAATTGTTATGGAATTCATGTTTTTGTATTTGCTCGTTGAGTGTGAATATGTGCGAGGTACATATTTTTAGAAGACCATTTTGATTATAGATTTAATTTATATAATATAGTTCTCAAAATAATATAGGATAATTATGTAATTACTTGAAGTTATAAAATACGTCCCGATCGCCAAAATGTTATTTTATATTAAATGTTATTTTATTTTATTTGTTATAATGAGCTATTTTAAATTTGAACAGTTGCAATTAAGGATTTTATTCATTCTTCTCCTGGCCGTTAGTATTTGTATTACAATGTAGGACTTAGACGTAGTCCTAGGAGTACACTTTTGTTTATCTGGGTCTCTTGTGCCGATGGAGCGAGTGGTAATGCGTTGACTCCGTTGACGATCTAACGACGGTTCTCGATTCTCTGAAGGTCTGAGTTGCTCTGGGTGCCAGAGCTTGCGGAGAGGAAGAAGACATTGAGTGTCTGTATCTACCTCTCTGTATATGTATGTCGGTGGTTGTGTGATGTGTGTGTTCTTGTCTATGTGTGTAAGAAGGAAATGATCCCTTTATTTATAGTTTAACAGGCTGGCTGCTCATGCGCGCATATGTAGGATGCGCCTGTACGCGGAGACGCCACATGGTGGTTGCTGATGGAGGAGCATGGGCGATGCGCTCTGATTGAGGAGTTGAACCTTTCTTGTTGCCTTTGTGGGCTGCGGCCGAGCTGACATGTAGCAATAGAGAGGATCTTTCAGTTTCTGAGATCTTGGGTGATTAGCACCCCTTCATAGGCTGAATCAAGTCAAAGGACGCGTGTCGTAGGTCCATGGCTCGAAGATCTAGGATTTGGTGGGGAGTGATCTGATAGGATGCGCCTGGGATTGGGTGCATGAGGAGACTTTGGCTCGTAACCTGTAGGAGTCACGAACCAGTCGGGGCGCATAGCTTTTGAGGCGCATACGGGGCTTCAGTAGTGACTTTACTTCTGTCATTAGGGAACAGAGAAAAGTCTGAGGTATACGGCTTTTGAGGCACATGCAGAGATTTAGGCATATAGCTGCGGAGGCGCATGCGAGATGGTTGGGCGGCCACGTGGCTTGTAACCGACGGAGGAAAGCAATGATGATGCTGACATCGGCGACGCTTCGTCTTCTGAAAAGCTGTCAATCGCTCAGTCTTCGGTAGACGTGCTGCCAACTCTGTCAGACTTCAGCATTTAATGTTCTTTAACAGGTGATGGGCTATTGAGTGGGCGCATCGATCGGTGTTCCACTAGGCGCATGGAGACGCATTGGGACGCATCCTTATGAGGCGCTTGGTGTTGATGGGCGCATCTATATGATGCGCGGTATGACCGACGCATCCGCTTGCATGATACGTCTTTATGGGACCGACTGTTATGTTCTTCGAGTGCTTTAAATAGCCATTTTTGACTTGGCTGAATTCGAAGCATCAGATTCATCACCATTCAATACAAATTTATTGTACGAGATTCGGAGAGCCAGCCACTTGGCGTATGAGTTTGATTTGCCCGGCCTATAAATAGTGGCATGGAGAGGGTTTGCTTCTCGTTCTCTCACGTCCTCCCGAAATGAACTTGTTTGCCCGAACATATTCTGTTGACGAGATGCTCCCGAGGGTGAAGATGCGACGCATTGTCTTCATTGATGCACTTGAAGGTGACTGTTACATCCAAAAGTAGGAATCGAGGGCTTCTGAGGCAAGCGGAAGGTGCTTGTTGCATCCAAAGATCGGAATGCTTGAGCCTCGTCTCCGTTATGCCGGAAGACCCGCAGATCAGAATTACGGTGCCCCGATCATCTTCCTTGGGCTTTGGGAGAGCTTCTCCTCCTGATAGAGTGGGTGTTACCCATTCTGGTTGGGTTGAAAGCTGCTCCTTTAGCCGCAGGTTGATTTGTGGTGCTCTTCCCTTCCTTGGTTTGGAGAGCTCTTCCTCCAGCTAGAGGGTTGATTGCCACCCTCGGTCTGCTCAATAAATATTTTATTAGTCGAAGTATTTGATGGCATATATGCTGACACTTCATGATGCACCTGACTGGGACGCTGAAGGGCGACACATAACTGAGCTACTGAAGGGATGCACATAACTGAGCCGCTAAAGGGATGCACATAACTGAGGATGTACATTACTGAGCTGCTGAAGGGATGCGCCTGGTTGAGAGTGCATGGCGAGATGCGCCTGTTTGAGAGCGAATGGTGGTTGCTGCGCCTAGCTGTAGACTTAGGGTCTTTTCTTTGTAGAAATTCTCCTTTGTACAGCTCTTTTTTAGACATGTAATAGACTTTTATATGAAAATAAAATCCTCTTTTAATGTCTATACTTTTGCTTTGCTGTGCCAAGTACTTCCTCTGAGCTCCATGGCACATGTAATGTTTAGCGCATAGGATTTTTGGTCCTGAAATTCCATGCTTCTATGAGACCCCCTTCAATGTTTTCAAAACTTTTTGCCAAATTTTGGAATACTTTGAATAAGAAGCATGGTGGCATTTTCAACGGGGCGTATGACTGTTCGGGAGCATGATTGCTCCGCGCATCAGTGATGGGGCGCATGCTCCTCTCAGTAAATGCAAATGATAACGCTTCGATAACCAAGAAGATTAATGATGATCGTTTTGGATTTATTTGCAGTTATCAACTCACAGAACCAGAGGCGGCGGCTGAGGTCACACTTCATCGGTTCACGCGTACGACTGAGACTTCTTATCAGTCCACCGTGGGTGTCTGGGAACGCGAGGTGGCTGAAACTGAGGCAGCGGTAGAGAGGTTATCTCAGTCCATGCAGGAGAAGATGGAGTTGCAAACTGCGTTGGGCGCTAGTATAGCGGAGGTTGATGCCAAGATTCACCTCCTTGAAGACCATCGGGCCCAATTTTTATTAGATGCTGAGCGAGTCCAGGCTGAACATGTAGCATCTAAGGAGGAGGAAGCAGCTTTCATCCGTCGGGCTCTTACCCTGGCCCAGCAACGACAAAAGTTGGACGAAAAGCATGAGGATGACACTTCTCCTGAGGCCATAGAAATGATGCGTCACGAAGCCGAACGCCGGGTCCTGGCGACCGTAGAGACTCGGGTGGCAGACTTGAAGCGTCGGATTGAAGAGCTTTCGGCCAACCCCGGGGATGTTTAGGGATTGTAATCTCTTCTTTTTTTTGTGAAATTTACAACTCTTGCTGGAGGTGTAATCCTTTACTTTTGAATAAAGAATACAGAGTTTTTGTGGTGTGTTCATTTTTGCTGTCATGAACTTGATGATTTTTGTAAGCCTATTATCTTTTGCGCACCTTAGTTTTTAGGTACAGATAATAAGTTTGAAAGAATCGACATGTTTGCTCAGAGGTGATGTGGACGTGGCAAATATGGGATTCAAATGATGGAATCTTCTTACTCAGAGGTGTTATGGACGTGGTAGGAATGACTCTGGGGTTACGCGGAACTACTCAGAGGTAATGTAGACATGGAAGTTCTGCGATCAATGTACGACAATGCAGGGGTTGTCTGTACGGGATGTTTACTCAGAGGTAATGTGGACGTGGTAAACATTATGGGTAGCGTAGTCTTACAGAGTGTAATATTACGCTTTGTAGGGTGTAGGAGAACAACTCAGAGGTAATGTGGACGTGGTTGTCCTTCTACTGGAGAATAGAATGCCACGGAATAGCTGGGTTTCGGAAGCATAAGATTTTATGGAAGAGAATTATATGTGAGCCCTGATGATTGGGTCCGCAGACTCCCTTGTTGGGTAGAGATAGAAGTACATGACTGAAGGATGTCAAGAGTAGTACTTCTTTAGGAACTTGTCGTTGATGGGCTTCATGAACAAGTCCCCATTGGGTTTGGCGAGGCGGTAAGCACCGTTTGAGTATACCGTCTCTATGATGAAAGGTCCCTCCCACTTGGGCTTAAACTTTCCTGGTGTCTTGTGAGTCAACACCATCGCCCTCCTGACTGCCAGAACCAGGTCGCCTACTTAGAAAGTCCTCTGCTTGACCTTGTTGTTGAAAGCCTGTGATATACGGGCTTGATAGAGTTCGATGCACTGTTGAGCTAAGAGATATTTTTCGTCAAGTGCCCCAATTTTCGTAGACGACGACGTTGATTGTCTTCCTCTGTTAGTTGATCTATGATCGCTACACGGAGTGAGGGTATCTGGATCTCGAGAGGCAGTACCGCTTCGCTTCCGTAGACCAGGGAGAATGGTGTGTTGCCTGTCGGGGTCCGTACCGTTGTGCGGTAGGCCCAAAGGTATTCGCCGAGCTTTTCGTCCCAGTCGTGTTTGTTGGATAACACGACCTTTTTGAGTAGCCTAACGATAGTCTTGTTGAATGCCTCGGCCAATTCGTTTGCTACCGGATTGTAGGCGATTGATGCCACGGTTTGAATGCGATTCTTGTCACAGAATCTGCTGAAAATATGGCTGATGAACTGAGGACCGTTATCGTGGATAATCCTCCGGGGTATCCCGAAACGGTAGATAACATGGTGCTTGATGAAGCTGACCACCCTAGAGCTCTTCACTTCCGCCAGTGGAACTGCTTCTGCCCATTTGGAGAAGTAGTCGGTGATGGCTAGGATGAAGCGATATCCCTTTGATGAAGGAGGGGTGATTGGTCCTACAATGTCCATGCCCCAGGCTTCAAAGGGCCAGGAGGCGACCGTAGGATGTATTGGTTCTGACGGTGTATGGATGAATCAGCGTGAAGCTGGCACGCATGGCATTTTTTAGCATAGTCGACAGCGTTGGCTGCCATGGTTGGCCAGTAGTAGCCCATGCGTCGTAGTCGATCCTGCAACTTAAGGCCAGGTTGATGGACCCCGCAGGTTCCATCATGAGCTTCTCGAAGGGCTTTGGCTACTTTTTCGTTGGACAAACATCGAAGGAGAAGTCCATCGTAGGAGCATCGGTACAACATTTTAGTAGCTATATCGTAATAGAATCGAAGGAAATGCCTCCTAAATGAGATGGCTTCTTTCGGGTCCTTTGGGAGAATTCCGTAGACAGCAAAGTAGATAAACGGGAACCTCCAGTCTCAGACATTAACACCAGCACTTGTTGACATGGCATGGGCCATTTGTGAGCATAGGTTGTTTTTTTTAGGACAGACCAAGTCTCGACCAACTACTGTGACGTAGTGTTGAGTCCCGAGGGGTGCTGCCTGTTTGCAAAAACAAAAGTATGAACTTTATTTCAACAAACTTTGTAAGAAGATTACAAGAATTCTGGAAAAGTACAACTGTAGGAATCCAATCGAGAAGACGATTGCTTTATCCCTTGGACGATGTAAACTTTGAAGACGGTAGCCTCTGAATTTGAAGGCAAAAGCCTCGGAAGAATGCAGCAGCACTTGGGCAAGAACTCCTGAACTCTCTGATATTTCTGAACTTTATGTCTGATCCCCTGGAATGAAGACTTGAAACTCTATTTATAGAGTTCGAGAAATAACTAACTTTTAGTTATTCTGAATAGCGCAAGTTGGATTGCGCATGCACTGGATAGCATAGCATTAGACTGCGCAGGCAGTTGTCTGATCGTGGGCCAACTGTCTTGGACACATGGTATCATATGATTGAAATGCGCATGATCGTGCACAGACGGTTGCCACGTAGTGAGCAATTGATGGCATGAATGCCACGTGTACATTTGTCAGTTGTCATGATGAAGTGCGCTACATAAATTGCGCTGACTTTGGATTGTGCTAGGATAGACCGCGTTGGACTGGATTACGCTGCATGTATAGCTGTCATCGAGCGATGTACGGCACAATAAACAAACAGTCTCCTCGTTCTTTGTGCTGTCAGTTGTCAGAAAATTTGATTGTGTCAGGTAATGATGACTTGGCCACGTCAGCTTGCGCAGTTGAAAGTGTGCACAGTCCATTTTGTGCTATCTGGATGATGCGCAATCTGACTTTTGTGCAATGAATTTGAAAGATATATTTCTTGATTTTTATGACTTTGTTGATAGGTGCAACTTAATTTTTTATGACCTACAAGACCCCCTTCAAAGTTTTCGAAAGTTGAATTTATTCAAAATTTTGAAATACTTTGAATTTTGAATTTTCAATCAAGTTGCGCACATGATGACGCTGTCTGCGCAATCGGAGGGATTACCCCTATTAATTCGGCGCAATCTGAGGCGGCCGTTGCTCTTTGAAAAACTATAAATAGTTTTCTTCATCCTTCATTTTATTCTTGTGTTCATTGTGCTTGAGAGAGAGAAATCCCTGAGCCTACTCCGACTTCACTCTTTCTTCCCCGTCGATCTTATGGCTCCCAAGCGCTCCTCCGCCGCCGCCAAGGGCAAGGCCCCCGCCGAGTCTTCGGCTCGGGTTGTGCCACGTCCTTCCCCTCACGAAGCTGCGCACCCTACTTTGCGAGGTAGACAACCCGATCGAAAACCCTTTTTAGGGTTTTTCGACTTTACTGAATCTTAAAATCCATCTCTTTTTAGAGACGTGATCATAATGTGCCACCCTGTTTAGGGTTTTGGTTGCACGAACTCTTTATTCTTCATTTTTATGAAGAATATCTTCTCGCGCAATCGGTTGAATTACGCTGGCAAAAGTCAGCGCAATCAGCTGATTTGCGCAAGATTATCAGCACAATCTGATGCTTGCGCAAGCTGATGTTTGCGCAATATGATGCTTGCACAAGCTGATATTTGCGCAATCTGATGTTTGCGCAATCTGATGTTTGCGCAATCGGATGTTTATGCAATCTGATGTTTGCGCAATCTGATGACAGAATCTCTGACTTGACTTGTACTAAATTGTGATTTTTCTGTTTGATACAGTTGATACCAGAGAGGACCCGAATTATGATATCTTCACAGGAACTTTAGCTGAGCCAGAATACAAAGAGGACTTATCCCATGTACTCTTCCTCCAGTATGCCCTTCCATCATCTCGCCAAGCTATCCTGATAACTCAGGATAATGAAACTTTGCTAAGTCTGATAAATGGACAGCCTTTACAATCTGCTGACGCTGTCACCCACAAGAAGCCTATGTTCCTGTTCGGCGACGCCATTGATAAAAGTTCTCAACCAAGACCCCGAGTTGAGTCGAGAACTTTCCAATGGAAGGAGAAACTGATCTAGTTACCAGACATAGCTAGATGCCTTCCTCTAGCAAGATATGCTCATGCAAGCCATCCTAGGAGGATAGACTGGGACATTACTCCCCTTCAACATGCACGGACAGGAAAAATCTATGTTAAGAAAGGTTCGAACAATAAGGACATGTTCTATAGCTCTTCCGAACGACACAGCACTTTACTAAGAGGGTTGAAGCCAGGTTGTATCCCCCTGAGAACTCGTCTTTGTTGCTGCCAGTAAGGACATCAATTTTTGCCAATGAGTATGCCAAGGCGGAGGGTAGATATCCGGATCAAGACATCCGGCTGACTGGTTTGGTAAACCCGGAAAACAGGAGATGGAACAGTATAGCCAACTGGGCATTGGCTCAATTTGAAGATCAACTTAAAGAGATCGATCTTTATAATGCGGTATACGCTACCATATATGGCTTTCACCTAAATCCTCATTTGTTTATAGCCCTGGCCGAGAGGTACAACTATAGGACAGGGACGTTCATGACGCCCCTTGGGGAGATGGGATTGGCTCTCCATGAGATGAAGTATATCTCATGCCTGTCGAATGGAGACTCCCCTTATGAAGAGTATGTTCCCACCAATGACGAGTTAGAGAGACTGCGTCGGGAAAATCCAGAAATGGTAGCAGTTTTTGATGAACTATTGTGCCATTATAATATATGCTCCCTGTATTACCAGAGCGGCTCTTCCAGTACATGCTATTCCTCCAAATGGCTGCCTATCTTTTTCTTAACCATATCGTTAAAAAGAAGACCAAAGATCATGACTCCTGCAACCCATCTTTCTTTCATCCTCTCAGCAACAGTGAAGTGATAAGGCTGATGGAAGAGAATAAGAGGATGGATATCGAAGTTACTGATGAATGCCAATATCCTCCGCTCAAGCCCGGGGATTTTGTTGAGAGCTTTATAAGAATGGGCTACAGGTCCATGTCTAAAGAAGCTCAGCTGGCGGGAATTTTGACCTATTGGCTCCGCCGATTTGTTGTACCAGGAGCAAGCGCCGTGGACCGCTTCCACCACGGCGTTCTCTTCGCTGCCGTCCGGTTAGTCTTCGGCTACCGGATGAATTTATTATCAGCGATGACCTGTAGGATAAATGCAGGTCTTCGTCTGTATATCGACGTAATGATCAAGTGGAAGGGTGAGAAAGGGAACTTCTCAAGACTGGAGTTTCCCTACACCTATCTGTTCGGGTGGTTGCTTCTGCATCATCTATCTCTAATGAACCCCGACATGGGGGCAGTTAGCAGCAGCTTTCTGCGTAGATTCTCCCGAAGCAAGTGGGTGTACGTCAGTCAGAAAGATTGCAGACGTGCCCTCAACCTTGGCAAGGGATGGAACTTTAAAAGCTTCGCTCCTCCAGCTGGTTACGAGTTCATGGCGAAAAATAAGGTTGATCTGGGGAGGCAGCCACTGGGCCGAGCAGCTTTCGACTGGCTGAAGGCAATTAGACCATCACATCTAGTATACAGATTTGAAGAGGAATGCTTCTTTGAGCCATATCTGCCGAGCCGCTTCGTCCGTCAATTTGGTTATGACCAATTCCATGTGGGCAACGCCATAACTTGCCTGCAAGGGACGAGGTACCTGATTGACGGTGCGAGAGCATGGGCTTACTATAATGCTCGAGACACTAGGACAGTGTTCTCGATGCCCAACAAAAATGATAATGGCCCAAGAATGTTGTACACATATTCGTTGTTCTACACAGCTGCCAATACATTTGCGGAGAACTTTAGTCTGATTGATAGCTTTGCTACAGCAACTCGTCTGAAGAAAGGGGCTACTGCTACATTAGCTCCAGCAAACGACAAACAACATGAACCGGTGGATGATCCACTAGAAGCTTCCAGAGAAGTAAACTTCCCTGAGGAAGTTAACCAACCACTGAGAATTTTGCTGAAAATGGTTAAGTCTCCGGCCAAGGAGAAGAAGAGAAGGAGAGAAGAACCTTCTTCTCCAGTCGCGAAGAAGAAGTTGATCTTGGAACCATCATTGGAGAAGGTCACTACTAGATCACAATCCCGACAATTGGCTAAATCAACCCGAGAAGAAGCGGCTACGCCGACCTCTATTCAGAAACAGGTCGAGGTAGTAAATATAGAGAGTCCTGAGAGGCCTCTGCATAGAATGAAATTGGCCCACAGATGAAGAAAAAGAATAGTTTCTCCTCCAAGGCAAATCTTGTCTTCGGTAGTGATGAACGCTGCAGCGGGGATTACTATGTCATCTACTACTCCCGCCTCTGATCTTAGTCCAGAGCAGAGAGAAGAAACTGAACAGAGAGAGGAAGCGGCAGAGCCCAAAGAAGAAATTGAGCAGAGAGAAGAGGCTGCAGAGCCCATAGAAGAGGAAGCTGTATGATCACCTTCACCAGCGGCAGTAATGACTCATCTTCCTGTTATACCGGGAGCAGCCCGTGAGGAGGAGGATCGTCTAATGATCGAAGCGTTAAATGATTGTGACTTTGGTTATCAAGAAGATGCTGATCATGCTACTGCAAATGCTAGTGAAGAAGCTCCTGAGGATAGTGCAAGCGAGGAAAGCACATCATCGGAGGCTGTTGATAAGACACAAAATTCCGAAGAGGATATTAAGGTCCAGACATCTCCCAGAGCTGTTGATGACACCCTGAATCCTGAAAAGGATGCTGAGGTACCGGTATCTCCCGAGAAGATTGTAGATGAAGAAATGGACCTGGAGGAAACTCCTGTTATTGCTCCCGAAGGTATAAAATAAAATTAGCAATCTTCTTTTAATAGATAGATTGATAGCTGACATCTTTATTCTTATCCATACAGAACCCGGATCTTCTCCAGCTCCTCCAGCGTGCACAGATATAGTGCTTGCAACGACGATAGCTAGTAGCAGTCATCATTTGTCATGCGGCTCCGAAGCAGGAAGTAGTCAGGCAGTAATGTCTGAGGCTACTTCTGTTCAGTTGGAATCTGTCTCAACAGATGACAGGCCTGATACTGGACCAAGCTATGGTAAGAATGCTTTCACTTTTTGATCTTCTTTGATAGTAGCAAATGATAGTCAAAATGACAAAATTTTAATTTTGCAGAGGAACAACCGAGAGGAGCGACCAGCTCTACTCTAGCTCTTTTATTCAAAGAACCTTCTGTCCAAGTACAAGAAACTGAACGTCCCGCCGCTTCATCGTCAACAGGAGTAGCTGCTACTCCTGGTGCTTTGGCTACCAATCAGTTTGTTATAAAATCATTTACCAAGTTCTTCTTTGATTCATTGGGACCTTTAATAAATAGAGTGATGGGGAAAGAAGAGGTCGATTTCTCCACGGTTAGAGGTCCAATCTCTTATTTGGTAAATGCCATCTGCGATCAGGGTAATGAGCCTCAGGCCACTTTTCTTGAACACATATTAAATGAGCTGGAGACCTCAATAAATGGCTACAAAGAGCTCAACAAAGGAGAGGTGGAACTTTTAGTACAAGCTGAGTTTGAACGAATGTCCCAAGAGGCTGCAATTGAGAAAGTCAACTTCCAAATTCTCCTGGATACTTTCGCTGCCAAGTCTGATGAGTACAATTCTAAGGTGGAAACAGTGACCTCTGTTGCTGAAAAAAAAGAACAGAGAATTGCTGAATTGAAAGCAGAGATTGCCCGTCTTTAGGGAAAACTGGAAGATGAGGTTACCGAACATCAAATTGCAATTCAACAACTCGGTGCTCAAACCCAAGAAAGGGACGAATATGCTGAGGCTCATAATGATGAAATCACTCGCCGAATGGTAACTCTGCCAACCTTTAATAAAAAATCTGGGATAGAAGAAGCCAGGAAGAGAGTAATGGAATCCCACGAAGAGCGACTACAGACTCTGAAGCAACAGATTGCCAATCTGATGACACCTCCAGCTTAGTAGAAAAATATCTTGTATCTTCTTGTTTTGCAATATGAATCTTTGTAATGTCTTGAATTTTGATCAATAAAAGATAACTGTTTAGAGTTCTATTATTTGTTGCATATCTTATTCAGATATAAATAATAGAGATAGAAAATATATTCAGAGGTACAAGACATGATATATTTCTTGATTCTGGAAAATAATCATATTCAAGTATATCTGCTCAGAGGTAATATGGACGTGACAAATATAATTTATTGAATATCATTATTTCAATAGACAACTTAATCGAGAATGATAAGTTGCTGATGTGGATAAATGAACGAAATAAATCGTCAAAATGTGTGAACAAAGTGAATCGTCAGTATGAACGAATGAACCATCAAATGAGTGGAATGAACGAATGAATCGTCAGATTGATTGAATGAACGGGTGAACCGTCTGATGAATATGTTGAATGAACGGGTAAACCGTCGGATAATTGTGGATGGCATGAATAGGTAAACCGTCGGATAGATATGTGAACGGATGAACCATCGGATGATAGATGGGTGAAATGGTGATGAAATGAACGGGTGAACCGTCAGATGAATTGAATGAACGGGTGAACCGTTGGATAATGAACGGACGAACCGTCGAAATGAATGTGTCGCTTTGTTATTTTAGGAATTTCTGCCTATAAATAGAATAAAAATCTGGAAGAAATAAACATTTCCACTTTTCAACATAAATATGTCGTCTGGAGATGCATCCAAGAAAGCTAAAATCGCCTCGAAGGTTGAAGAATCTTCGAAAGAATGTCCAACCGATCTCAACCAGCCGAAATCGATAAAAGCGGGCGAAGGTTCGTCTGCACCCAAGCCACCAAGGGACATCATGGATTTCCTGCTTGAACCCGGGACGACAAAAGAAGAAGAAGCCATGAGGATGGCTGCCTGCAAATTCCTGGTGGGTTCCAGCAAAGATGTTCTTGGCTCTTTTACTGATTGTGTCTTTGATAAGGACGGCAGTGGTCCGCGTCCCAATGTCGAGAAGGATGATAGTGACCTTCCTTGATATCATGTAACATCGTTTATGATGAAATAAAAATCAAACTTTATTTATGAACTGTCTGATCATATTTGCATAAAATCTCTGTAACATTTATACATAGTATTTCTTGAGGAATTTGCCATTGATAGGCATCATAGCAACTCGACTATCTAACTCTGAAAGTTGATAAGCTCCATTTGAAAAGACTTTGCTGATAATGTAAGGCCCTTCCCACTTTGCATCGAACTTGCCTTTGCTTGAATGAGTCATTGTCATAGGACATCTGACTATTAAAACAAGCTCTTCTTTCTGAAAGTCTCTGACTTTTACTTTGCGGTTGAAAGTCCTTGAGATGCGGGCATGGTATAACTCAATATGATGTTGAGCTAATAGCTGCTTCTTATCAAGCGCTTCTAACTCTTGATGTCGAAGAAGATCGTTGTTCTCTGTCGTGAGCTCGTTGGCAATAGCAATCCTCAAAAACAAAATTTGGAGTTCCAAAGGTAGAACTGCTTCACAGCCGTATACCAAAGAGAAGGGTGTACAGCCGGTAGGGTTGCGAACCGTAGTACGGTAGGCCCAAAGACATTCTCCATGCTTTTTACTCCAATTCCGTTTGTTAGTAGATACAAACATCTTGAGGAGTTTGATGATAGTCTTGTTGAAGGCTTCAGCTAAGCCATTAGCAGCAGGATTGTAGGCTGTCGAGGCAACATTGTCAATTTGATGATCGTCACAGAACCTTGTAAACTTTTGGCTGATGAACTGAGGTCCATTGTCATGGATGATTCGTCGAGGTACACCGAATCTATAGATGACATAGTATTTGACGAAATTGATGACGCTGCTGGTCTTGACTTCAGCCAATGGTATTGCTTTGGCCCATTTGGAGAAGTAGTCGATTATTGCCAGTATGAACCGATGCCCTCTAGAAGAAGAAGGATTGATAGGACCTATAATGTCCATGCCCCAAGCTTCAAAAGGCCAAGATACAGCGGTCGGATGAAGGAATTCTGACGGTTGATGAATAAAATCTGAGTGGATTTGACAAGCTCGATATTTTCTCGCATATTCGATGCCATCAGAAACCATAGAGGGCCAATAGTAACCCATGCGTCGGATACAATCCTGTAGCTTAGGACCGGGTTGATGTGCTCCGTAGACACCGTCATGAGCTTCACGCAATACTTGCTTCGCCTCATCTCCAGCAAGACAGCGTAAGAGTAGGCCATCATAGGTTCGCCGATAAAGTGTCTTGGTGGTCTGATTTTAGTAGAATCGGAGAGACCGCCGACGAATACTCGTAGCCTCCTTGGGATCTTCAGGGAGTATATCATGGACCACAAAGTCGATGAAAGGAGTTCTCCAATCTTCACTGATGACATTGACTTTCGTAAGATTACTGAACTCAATATTACGATTGTTTTCGATACAGAACAATTCTCGATTAGAGACGACTACCACTTGCTGTCTTTTGATAGGGATGGCTAGGACCGCTGCAATATTAGCCAAATCATCGGCTTCAGTATTGCAAGCTCGGCGTACATATTCGATAAAGAATGCTTTGAATGATGTAGACATGTTAATTGCTGCTTCATAGTAAGGTGCTAGATCTTGATGGAGAACTTCATAGATCCCTCTAACCTAGTTAACAACCATCTTAGAGTTACATTAGACTTCAAGATACTCAACGTCAAGTTGTTTGGCTAGCTGAAGGCCGATAAGTAGAGCATTGTACTCTGCCACATTGTTAGAACAAGGCTCATCTAGAGAATATGCTCTTTGAATAGCTGACCCGTCCGGAGAAACAAGGACAACTCCAACTCCTGCGACAATGGCACTATTGGGTCCAATCCTGGATGCACCGTCAAAGAATAGACGCCAAGTAGGAAATTCTTCAGAGATTGTATTAGATTCTAATGTCTCGTCTGGAATTTCATCATAGAGTTTAGATGTCTCTAGAATAGGATGAGCTGCTAAGAAATCTGCCAGTGCTTGACCTTTGATAGACTTTTGAGGAACATATACCATGTCATATTGGGCTAGCAGAATGGCCCATGTAGCCAGCCGAGAATTGAGTGTGCTAGGCTTCTTCATCAGTACCGGAAGAGGATTAACTCGGGATATGACATGAATAGTTTGGCCAATGATGTAATGCCGAGTCTTTTGAACAGCAAACATAAGAGCTAGGCATTCTTTTTCGACTGGACTATAACGGTGTTCAGCACCAAGCATAGTACGACTGAGGTAGTAGATGGCTTGTTCGTGGCCTTCTTTGTTCTTTTGGGCAAGTAAAGCACCCAATGAATGGTCCATAGCACGGACATACATTAAGAATGGTATGCCTGAAATTGGTGGTACTAAGACTGGTAGATTCATGAGATACCGCTTAATGTCGTCAAATGCTTGTTGACATTCTTCGGTCCAAACGAAAGATACACCCTTCTTCATAAGTTGAGTAAATGGTCTATAGCATCCAGACAGATTCGAAATGAATCTCCTGATGTACACAAGTCGACCTTAGAATCCTCGTAGCTTTTTTTGGTTGCGTGGAGGACGCATCTCTTGAATGGCTTTGATTTTCTCGGGATCCACGTGTATACCCTTAGAGGTAATGACGAAGCCAAGAAATTTGCCACTAGAGACACCCAAGAATGACTTGGTGGGATTCATTTTGAGTTGATGTTGGCGCATGAGGTTGAAGATAGTTCTCAAGTCTTGGATGTGATCTTCCTTTAGACAACTTTTGACAGCAATATCGTCAACATAGCATTCAACAGTCTTACGCAGATGATCTCGAAAGATGGTACTCATTGCTCGTTGGTATGTTGCACCAGCATTCTTGAGACCAAATGGCATTACAGTATAGCAGTAGACTCCATGAGAAGTACGAAAAAAAGTATGATTTTCGTCTTCAGGATTCATCGGAATCTGATTATATCCGGGGAATCCGTCCATGAAAGATATTCTTTCGAATCCAGAAGTGTTGTCGATCATGACGTCCGTGATAGGGAGAGGAAATTTATCTTTTGGACATGCTTCAGTAAGATCCCGGAAGTCGATGCAGACTCGAACTTTGCCAGTTTTCTTTAGAACTGAGACGACATTGGCTACCCAATCAGGATGCTGTTCTTTCCGAATAAAGCCACAAGCTATGAGCTTCTTGACTTCATCGTCGATTGCGTCCATCGTTTCTGGCTTGAAATACCGTTGTTGTTGTTTGACCGGTTTTGTATTCGGCAAAATATTCAGTTTATGAGTAGCAACTTTGGGATCTAAACCTGGCATGTCTTCATAGCTCCAGGTAAAGACATCAATGTATTCTTTAATAACAAGAATTAATTCTTGCTTATCTGCCTCTGGGAGGTTCTTGCTGATGAATATTGGACGAGGCGACCCGCTCTCTCCTACATCAACTTGAACTAATTGATCTTCGGTAGGAGGTTCCCTTTGTTCAAATCGGAGTTCCCACTGGATATCCATTCGTTGAGCCCAAGGATCTATTTCAGGATTTTCTTCAATATCCTTGTCATAGCCTTCTGGAAGTTCGACGGAGACTATGTTAGAAGATACAGTCAACTGATGAACTTGACCAATGCTGGTATCAGAATCCCATGATCTGGAATCAGAAGAATTAGAACGTTCTTTACTATCAGATTCAGAGCCTGCTGGGGATAATATTGGGGGTAAAGTATATTCGAGACCTCTTTTGGTCCTGCTGTAGTATATTTCTGACTTTTCTTTCGGAACAGCCGTACGGATAGGAGTTCTCCGTCCTTTACCATAGTTGAGGCCACTCTTGAAGTCATAACCCATCTTTCGAATAATGTCTTTTGATTGTTGACTGTAACGACGGAGTTGAAGATGCCCTGTATCATTACTTTTGCTATCATCAGTATAGTTGAATTGTTGTTCCGGTCCTTTACTAAAAAGTATTGGACTCTCGCCTTTCTTACGAGCAGGAACAATACGATATGAATCCTTTGGGTGTTCAAATGAGACTTCTGTTTGAAGAGATTGTACAACTCCTATCGTAAATGATTGAAAGCTATCTAACATATCCAAATAACATTTAGCATGATAAATGACATCAGTATACTGGAAAGTAGATGCTTTTTCATTAATTTGTACATTTGTATTTACAGCAGGACCTTTAGCCTTCGCAGGCTTGGTCAGATTGATTACAAGAGGGGGAGAAGAAGAACGTGGAGGAGGATTGGCCTTGTTACGACGGAGGTGGATAACAAGCGGCTCAGAGGAGGTGAGCTCCCTTTTATCCTTGTTATGAGATAAATCAATAACAAGTAGCTCAAAAGAGGTGAGCTATTTTTTATCCTTTTTACTACGTAAGTCGATAACAAGCGGCTCAGAAGAGGTGAGCTCCCTTTGATCTTGATCATCAATTGATTGCTTCTGGACTGGAAAGTGAATAGCCAGTGGTTTGGAAGACTGAGGACGAGAAATACGCCGTTTGACAGGAATAATAAGGGTATCATTAGGCACTGCTTCTTGCTCTTCTTCAGTGTCCAGAGATAGGATAACCTTCATGAATTTATCCTTTTACATACGAGCATCGTTGCAATATGCTTCGACACCTTTAAAAGGATAGAGATCAGCAACCTCCTTTTGTACCTCTCCATTGTCATCAACATATTCAAAACATTGATAGAGAGTCGAAGGAACAATGTTATGCTCGTACAGAAATGGTCTTTCTAGTAAAGCATTGTAGGAACAACCATGATTGTCAATGATGTAGAAGGTAACCTTTGTGCGAAGATTGCCTATCTGGAGTTTTAGGCGAATCTTGCCCAGAGGCTCACTCATTTCCTGATTGAACCCAAGGATGGTGGTAATTGTACTGGAGAGACTATGCACTGGGATTTTCAGCGCATCCAACATTGTCTTTGCTATGATACTGAGAGTAGACCCTGGATCTATCAAAATACGATCGACTTTCATCGAGTCGACGTATCCTGTATAGTACAAAGGACGATTATGCCTGTTGTCTTCCATCAGCATGTCATCCTGTATAAAAGTTATGTTTGGAATTAACTCCAGAACACTATGACAATGGAGGCAAGAGACTGGCTCTGCTTTCGGCTTCTTCAGAAGAGCTAAACAGGTTTCAGCTTGCATGAGAGTCTCGCTCAAAGTTTCCCGAGTCTCTTTGGAGAGGCGCAAGAGCTCGAAGATTGACAGCCGGGCCAGTGTATTGGCTAACTAAGCCAAGATATCAAAGTTGTAAGGCTTTTCAAGTCCAGAAGGAGATGTCTTCTTCAAAGGTTTGTCGAAGCGGACTTGTTGTTTGCCTTTGTCAGTTATCACCGGCTTGGGAGGAGTAGACTCTACAGCCGGTAAAGATGCAGTAGGAATATCCTCAGTAGAAGCCGGCTGCACTGGAACAGGCTCAGAAGAAGAAGCAGGATTCTCTTGAGCTTCAGGGTAATCCTTTAGATAGGCTTTCCCTGATCTGGTGCCCAGCAGGATTTCTTCATCAACTATGGGGTCAAAAGACACCATATTGCAAGTCTTTGTCTTACCCTTGGAGCGGTCTTTCTTCTTGGAGGAAGAGAGAAGTTCGAACTCTGAAGCAAGATCCGGATGAATCTACATAATCTCGCCATTGTCAAGAGACAAGGGGACGAGACCTTTACTTCGTGGAGGAGGGAGATTCTTAATCTCAAGAGTAGTTTTGGGGATAGGAATGACACCGTGCTGCACCATCTGGGGTAGAAAGTCACCGAATTGAACTGAGACCATATTTACAGTAACAGTCTTCTCGTCTTGTTGCAAAGTGACAACACCAGCATTGACCAACTCCTGGATTTTGTCTTTGAGCACATAACATGCTCGAGTGGGATGTCCGATGAACCTAAGATAGACACAGTACTTGGGATGATCAGTCTTACCGACTTTATCGGGCTTCTTTGGATCTGAAAGTTGGATTTTATTGCTTTTGATTAAGCAATCAAAGATGCTCGTTGTGTCATTCTTGTCAAAGGAATATTCTACTTTAGGACGAGGTTCTCTCGGTGGAGGTGCTGAAGGAATAGAAGTGGACGTAGGAGGTGCTACGTTGACCGCCAGAGATTCTTTGTTCTTGTTCAAATTGATATTCAAAGTTTCTTTTCCTTTACGGTTGTTATGGCGATTGCCACCACCCGATGTTTGATGTTCATCCCGGTCGGGGTTAGACATTTGTACCCCTAACTGCTTGAATTTGTCGGCGCTAACTTCAGCTGCTTTAGCGTTGACAATGAAGGATGACCAATCTTAGAACTGAGTAGACCCTGTCTACATGCTGATGATAGGCAAAAGATTTGCCTTGCAGGTGTCTATAGTGACAGCAGCCGGAGTTCCAGGAGGCATTTTCAAAGCTTCCCGACTGAATCTTTTAATGAAACTCTTAGCAGTTTTATTATGTCTTTGTTTGATTTTATTGAGGGCTGACATGGTCATGTCGTTGATCCCCTCATAGAATCGTTCCAAGAAGATTTGTTTTAGACCAGAGAAGGAGGTGATACAACCATCGGGCAAGCTTCTGTACAAATCGTATGCTACGCCGACTAAATAGCCGACGAATACTCTGGTAAGAAGAGCGTCATTTGGCTGAAGTTGGACAGTCATTACCTCAAAGTGATTAATGAACTGATTAGGAGAAGTGCTGCCATCAAACAGCGAGATTGTTGGGATCTTGTACTTCAGAGGAAATGGAACTTCCTTCCATTCAACTGGGTAAGGTTGCTTGATCCCCAACCTTTGCAAGTTGTCTTTCTCCTTGAAGGCCTCGAACTGAGTTCGCAGGAGCTTGACAGCTTCATTGGCATCTTCCACTGATATAGAAGGAGCAGGCTGAACCATGGTGTTAGGAGGAGGAACAGCATGATAAGCACTACCCCCAGCACCTGATTGACTGGGTGTAGGTTGGACTTGTACAGGAGGTACTGGAAGAGATGCTACCCCCAGCCCTGCATTAACAGGCACCGACGATGCTATGATTTCAGGATTTGCAGGAGGTACGACCGGTGGGACTGTATGCTGGGCCACAATGATGGAATGCATACTTGTGACCTTTTCAGCCATTATCTTCAACTTGTCTTCTAATGCAGCTATTCTTTGTTCTTGACTAGCTGAACTGGAAGCATCGGGATCTTCATTGACAACATAAGTTGTCACTTCTCTGGGTACAGTGGAGGACACTGTCTGTTCTGAGCTTTCGCTGTATGCATCATAGTAGGAGAAAAAATCATCTCCTGAGTGAGAAGGAAGGAGACGTTCGGAAGGATCTTGAAGATTCCTTTGATCGATTGTGTCTCGGCTTCGGGATCGGGTGTGTTGGAATACTCCTTTAGAGGATTCTTGGAGTAAATCCAAATACCGCTGGCTTGGCTTGCGAGGCTTTCCGTGCTTGGAGCACTTCCTACCCCCAGTGTCTCTAGAAGTCATGTTGACGTAAGCGTACAAGACCTCGTCTTCATCTTCCGTCATAGGTTCAGAGTTAGAAAAGTTTAGAAGATCAAAGACAGATCGTCTTGTTGTCTGACAACAACACTTGATGACCACTTCAAGATTGCAATGGTGACCAAGTGGTTGCATTGGGGATGTTGGGATGTTGTCCCATTTTTGCCTGAGGTGTTCTCGGAGATCGGAAACAGCAACGGGACGAGCGAAAGTTCGAGGGATGTGTTCTTTGATAACATTCGGAACGTGGTTCCGATTCTTTAAATATGAAGTGCTCATTTTATTGGCATAGGTGTCCAAATTTTTGATCCTGGAAGTTTGCTTCTGATGTTGGTTGGTCTTCGGCATTGGCTGTTTGCGTTTCACCGAAGTTGATCGATTAAGATACGTTCTTAGATCAGCAAACTCACCCCCAGGGGTTTCTGTCTGAGACACCAGCAATTTTCCCTGTCTTGAACGGGAAATCTTGAGGGTTAGAAGATCTTGGAACTCTGCTACCAGAGTAGGCAGAATACCTCTCTTATTAATACACCTCCCTTTGGCAAGGAGAGAAGAATAATCCTTGTGAGAAAGGGTTCTTGTACTGACTAGTGTCGGAGCACATTCAGATTGGTCTTTAACGGTAAAAACCAAGGAAGACTGAGAAAAGACCAAAGGTCCTTTTCCTTTTTTTGGAAAGAAGGGTTAGCTAAAGAGCGTTTCCCTCTGTTGTCTTCCAAGTCATGGGACGAGAAAGTTTGAGAAAAGACCAAAGAGCCTTTTCCTTTGTTCTGGAGAGGAGGAGGAATAGCCAAAAGACTACCCCCAGTGGATTACGTCGGAGCAGCAGAGTGTTAGAGAGGAGCAAAGCTCTTCCCGTTGTTGTGAGAAGAGGAGAGATTAGCCAAAGGGCTGTCTCTCTTAGATTGCGCAAACACAGTTTGCGCATGGGTTGATGGCGCATTGGCAGATTGTGCAGGAGGAGTTCTGGCAGAAGTTCTTCTGGCCTGAACCACAGTGGTTTGCGCAGCAGGAGCTTTGTTTCCAGAGTGCTTAAGTTGTATTCTGGTTGCTGGAGTAGTGGACTGCGCAGGCAGAGTTGCAGCCGACTGCGCTAGAGGAACGGGAGTCTTGTATTTTGACAGAGCAGCATATGATGTAGGTTGTGCACTGGCCACAGGAGACTGCGCATGAGTGGCAGAGGCAGATTGTGCAACAACAAAGACTTTAGACTGTATAACAGTCTTGGTGGCAGAGACCTTAGACTGCGCAACAGTCTTAGGGACAGAATCAATAGACTGCACAGCAGTCTTGGGGACCCACACATGGCGTACTTTGCTTGTGGCAGAAGTTGTTGTAGTGTGAGGAGTGGTCCTGGAGTTGATCATGGCTTCATAGGCTGTCTGGTTGACTTTCACAACCAGCGTCTTCTGCGTCTTTCCGATAGACGCAACGTCACATTGAGTTGTCACTTCCTCGTCGGAGGAGAAAGTCATCCCCAGCAGAGTCGCCATTTTGTTTGCAAAAACAAAAGTATGAACTTTATTTCAACAAACTTTGTAAGAAGATTACAAAAATTCTAGGAAAGTACAACTGTAGGAATCTAATTTAGAAGACGATTGCTTTATCCCTTGGACGATGTGAACTTTGAAGACGGTAGCCTCTGAATTTGAAGGCAAAAGCCTCGGAAGAATGCAGCAGCAC
Organism: Iris pallida; assembly: GCA_029216955.1. Lineage (NCBI taxonomy): Eukaryota > Viridiplantae > Streptophyta > Magnoliopsida > Asparagales > Iridaceae > Iris > Iris pallida. Next base: position 10,112,260 of record JANAVB010009598.1, read on the forward strand.
TTGGGCAAGAACTCCTGAACTCTCTGATATTTCTGAACTTTATGTCTGATCCCCTGGAATAAAGACTTGAAACTCAATTTATAGAGTTCGGAAAATAACTAACTTTTAGTTATTCTGAATGGCGCAAGTTGGATTGTGCATACACTGGATGGTACAGCATTAGACTGCGCAGGCAGTTGTCTGATCGTGAGCCAACTGTCTTGGACACATGGCATCATATGATTGAAATGTGCATGATCGTATACAGACGGTTGCCACGTAGTGAGAAATTGATGGCATGAATGCCACATGTACATTTGTCAGTTTTCATGATGAAGTGCGCTACATGAATTGCGTTGACTTTGGATTGTGCTAGGATGGACAGCGCTGGGCTAGATTACGCTGCAAACAGATTGCGCTGCATGTACAGCTGTCCTCGAGCGCTATGCGGCGCAATAAACGAACAGTCTCCTCGTTTTTTGTGATGTCAGTTGTCAGAAGATTTGATTGTGTTAGGTAATGATGACTTGGCCACGTCAGCTTGCACAGTTGAAAGTGTGCGCAGTCCATTCTGCGCTATCTGGATGATACGCAATCTGACTTTTGCACAATGTATTTGAAAGATGTATTTCTTGATTTTCATGACTTTGTTTATAGGTGCAACTTGATTTTTTAGGACCTACTGCCAATGAGGTTGTGAGGCCAGCCAGAGCGTCAGCCTCCAGATTTTGTAAATGAGGTACATATTCGATGAAGAACTTGGTGAAGGTTGAAATGATGTTCAATGCAACTTCATGGTAAGGAATCAGATCTTCATGGCGAACTTCGTATTGCCCTCTTATCTAGTTAACGACGAGTTTTGAGTCGCCGTAGGCTTCCAGATGATCCACCCCCAGCTGTTGCGCCAGATGGAGTCCCATGATGAGAGCGTTATACTCGGCAACATTGTTGGAGCACGGCTTCGAAAGGGAGTAGGCACGCTGGATGACCAGCTGATCGGGGGAGACTAGGACTACCACCACTCCAGCGATGATTTGGCCTTTGGGGCCTGTTCTTGAAGCGCCATCGAAAAACATCCGCCAGACGGAGCTTTCTTCGGTGACGTTATATTCTTGGACCTCATTCGGGATATCTTCACAGAGTCTTGAGGACTCTGGGATGGGGTGTGCAGCTAAAAAGTCGGCCAAAGCCTGATCCTTGACGGCTTTTTATGGAACGAACACCATGTTGTATGGCGTTAATAGGATTGCCCACGTAGCTAGCCGGGAGTTTAATGACCCTGGCTTCGTCATGAGAACTCTGAGTAGATTGACTCGGGAGATGACATGAATTGTCTGGCCCGAGACATATTGGCGAGTCTTCTGGATGGCAAATACCAAAGCCAAACACTCTTTTTCAACGCTCGTCGGGACGCTTCGGGTCCAGCAATTTGATCTTGTCACCCTGCTTTAGTATCTCAAAGAGTTGCAGGGTGTCTTCATCGTTGAAAGAATAAACCTCCTTTGGCCTTGGTGCAAGTGGAGGCTTCTGAGTAGGTGCTGATGCACCTTTGGAGGCATTGACAGTCAACGCCTGTTTCTCCTTCGTCTCTCGTCCGGGGTTGTTGGCTGCAGGCCGTTTCCCCTTGTCCTCAAAGGCAGGGAAACTAACTCCCAGAAGGCGAGCATTGGACGCCTTCTTTTCGGCTGCTTCGGCTTCGATGATCAAGGAACTCCAGTCGAGAGGAGGAGTAGAGTTGAGCCAGAGTTTGACTGCCGGAAGCATGTTCATGCTGCAGGAGGAGAGGAGTGCATGTTCTGGCATGCCTGGGGGCAGTCTGAAGCAGGTCTGTCCGAAGCATTCGATGAATACTCGAACTGTTTTCTTCTCCTTCTGGCGTATCTCTATGAGGGATGCCATTGTCATGTCCTTCCCGTCGTCGTAGAAACGGTCGAGGAAGAGACAAGTCAGATCGTCGAAGGAAGATATGGAGTTATCGGGGAGACTGCAGTACCAGTCGTACTCCACTCCATTCAGTGCCCTGACAAATATGCTGGTGAGTAGTGCATCCTCCTTCAGGAGATTTCCCGTTTGAGACTGGAAGTACGTCAGATAGCGATGCGAAGAGTCCTTCCCATAGTATGGCGTCAGTATTTGTGGTTTATACTAAGGAGGATAAACCACTTTGTTCCATTCGAGGGGATAAGGTTGGGGGATCCCCATCTTTTGGCGCTCCTCTTGTCTGTTCTTGGACTCGAAATGCTCGCGCAAGTCCCTGATCATCCCGACCACGTCCTCCATGGAGCTGGAAGTCGGGGAAGGTGGTACTGCCTGGAGTTGAGCATTTGAGGGCTCCGACGTCCGTGGTATCTCGCGACGATATGTATCAAAGGATACCCGTTGAAGGGGTACGCTTGATTCTCCATTGGCCCCAGGGTCAGGACCAGTAGACGGTGCCCTGGCCATAGCTGACCGTATCTTAAACACTGCTTGAATCAGTGTTTGCATGGAGGCAGAGAGGGTTTTGAGTCCTCCCTCCAAGATATCCGTGCGCTGGACGAGGTCTGCTAGCGGCACATCAGGCTCGGTATCACCCCAGTCATGTATACTTTCATGGCACGGTTGGAGTCGGATGGATCAGTTGAGGCTTCGCTTTCGGCCTCGCTCTCTTGTAGAAGAGAAACTTACCCCGGAGCCTCATCTTGGCTACCCCCAGCTACATTCTGGAGGACATCCTCGTCTTTAGGAGCATCCGCCAGGGCCTGACTACCCCCAGTTCTGTCTTGGAGGACTTCTTCGTCTTCGATACGTAGGTCCATAGGGGCCAGACTACCCCTAGCTATGCCCGGGAGGCTGACTTCGTCTCCAGGATGAAGATCCACCCCAGCTGTGCTCTGGAGGACATCTTCGTCTTCAGAAGGAGGATCAACAAGGGCTTGACTACCCCCAACTTCCTCCAAGATCTTCTTTCTCCCCCGAGTGCCTTCAAACACTCCGGAGGACGGGACAGTTTTCTTGGTTTTCCTCGGCTGGCGCTTGGACGAGGACGAGGAATTGCCAGTCGCCTTTCGGACTGACGAGGAGTTAGAGATTACGTTGCATGAAACAACCTTTAGTTCTGGCTCCTCTTTTATTGACACCTTCTTCCCGAGGCGACGTCGGAGGGGTGTTGATGATTGTAGCCGCTGGAATACTGACTGTCTTGGTGGAACTGCTGCCTTGCAACAGCAGTTGATGGTGACTACAGCACAGGTGTACCCTATGAGGGGCGCATTGTGCTTGTCAGTCGACTCTCCTAATCGGCGTTTGTGAGTGATCACGTTACACAGATCGTTGGAGGAGAGTGCCACCTTCGTACCTCCATTAGGCGCATGGTAAGGCCAAGCACCGGGGTGGTCAAGTGAATGCTGTACCCCCTGATCCAACACCAAACAGGCGCTCAGATCAGTAGTGGGGGAACAATATTTACAGTGACTTGAACGAACCTCAGACGTACAACAAGTGGAGGCGCGGGAGTTCAAGACCACAGAGTTTGCCTTGCTCGACTTGGTTGCGAACGCAACAGATGTGCCAAGTGAGACAAAGACTTTGAAGGTCGACTCATTTCCGGCGCAGAAGCACCCGAGTCGACCTTATACAGCTTACCATCAGCAGCGCGCATGATTGTGAGCGCATGCTTCTGATTTGCTGCCGACATAGCACGTTTGAGGCACATGGCCCGTGCTGCCTTGGACTTCTTCTCACCAGCCCGCTGGGGCGCATAGTACTCAGAGTCCAAATTCTCCTCACCACTACAGCGAGTGAGTCTGTCAAAGACAGAGACCTTCTATGGCGCATCAGAGGTGATGTACGGGGCATTAGCTGCGCCCCTGCTCCGTCGACGCATCTTCCTCGCCTGAAAGGGAGATGGCTGGAGAATGTGGTTAGCTGCACGTTTCTCCGAGAGATGTGCCGTACCGGTGTGCGCATCATGGTTGCTGAGGATGTCAGCAGGAAGGGTAGGATGCATCGGCGTATCCCCTTCGGTGGTGGTGCCAGAGGCGTCGACCTTGCGCACCCAGACTTGGCGAGTCTTCTTCGGCTTCGACAGCCGCTTCGAAAGACTCGCACTGCCTTCAGAGATGAACTCCTCATACGCCTGTTGATTGAGGCGTACGACCAGCATCTTTTGGGAGGAGCCCACCTTTACGTCGTCGGATTGTGATACAACTTTCTCGGTGGAGGAGAAGGAGGTCCCCAGCAGAGTCGCCAGCTTGTTTGCCATTAAAATCTTTTGATTGCAAATTTCAATTACAAACAGAACAGTGTTACAATATAGGACTTAGACGTAGTCCTAGGAGTACACTTTTGTTTATCTGGGTCCCTTATGCTGATGGAGCGAGTGGTAATGCGTTGACTCCGTTGACGATCTGACAATGGTTCTCGGTTCTCTGAAGGTCTGAGTTGCTCTGGGTGCCAAAGCTTACGGAGAGGAAGAAAACGTTGAGTGTCTGTATCTACCTCTCTGTATATGTATGTCGATGGTTGTGTGATGTGTGTGTTCTTGTCTGTGTGTGTAAGAAGGAAATGATCCCTCTATTTATAGTTTTGCAGGCTGGCTGCCCATACCCGCATATGTAGGATGCGCCTGTACGCGGAGACGCCACGTGGTGGTTGCTGATGGAGGCGCATGGGCGATGCGCTCTGATTGAGGAGTTGAACCCTTTATGTTGCCTTTGTGGGGTACGGTCGAGCTGACACGTAGCAATGGAGAGGATCCTTCAGTTGCTGAGATCTTTGGTGATTAGCACCCCTTCATAGGCTGAATCAAGTCAAAGGACGCGTGTCGTAGGTCCATGGCTCGAAGATCTCGAATTTGGTGGGGAGTGATCTGATAGGATACACCTGGGATTGGGCGCATGAGGAGACTTTGACTCGTAACCTTTAGGATCACGAACCAGTCGAGGCGAATGGCTTTTGAGGCGCATGCGAGACTTCAGTAGTGACTTTAGATCTATCTTTAGGGATCAGAGAAAAGTCTGAGGTGCACGGCTTTTGAGGCGCATGCAGAGATTTAGGCGCATGGCTGCGGAAGCGCATGCGAGATGGTTGGGCGGCCACGTGGCTTGTAACTGCCAGAGGAAAGTAATGATGATGCTGACGTCGGCGACGCTTCGTCTTCTGAAAAAGCTGTCAATCGTTCAGTCCTCGGGAGACGTGCTGCCAACTCTGTCAGACTTCATCATTTAATGTTCTTTGACAGGTGATAGGCTATTGAATGGGCGCATCGATCGACGTTCCACTAGGCACATGGGGATGCATAGGGGCACATCCTTATGAGGCGCTTGGGGTTGATAGGCGCGTCTGTATGATGCACGGTCTGACCGGCGCATCCGTTTGCATGATACGTCTTTATGGGCCCGACTGTTACATTCTTCGAGTGCTTTAAATAGCCGTTTTTGACTTGGCTGAATTGAAGCGTCAGGTTCATCACCATTCAAAGCAAATTTATTGCACGGGATTCGGAGAGCCAGCCACTTGGCGCATGGGTTTGATTTGCTCGACCTATAAATAGTGGCATGAAGAGGGTTTGCTTCTCATTCTCTTACGTCCTCCCAAAATAAACTTGTTTGCCTGAGCACATTCTATTGACGAGATGCTCTCGAGGGTGAAGATGCGACGCATTGTCTTCATTGATGCACTTGAAGGTGATTGTTACATCCAAAAGTCAGAGTCGAGGGCTTATGAGGCAGACGGAAGGTGTCTGTTGCATCCAAAGATCGGGATGCTCGAGCCTCGTCTCCGTTATGCTGGAAGAGCCGTAGATCGGAATTGCGGTGCCCCGATCATCTTTCTTGGGCTTTGGGAGAGCTCATCCTCCTGCTAGAGTGGGTGTTACCCATTCTGGTTGTGTTGAAAGCTGCTCCTTTAGCCGCAGGTTGATTTGCGGTGCTCCTCTCTTCCTTGGTTTGGAGAGCTCTTTCTCCAGCTAGAGGGTTGATTGCCACCCTCGTTTTGCTTAATAAATTCTTCATTAGTCGAAGCATTTGATGGCGCATATGCTGATACTTCATGATGCGCCTGACTGGGACGCTGAAGGGCGGCACATAACTGAGCTGCTGAAGGATGCATATAACTGAGCCGCTGAAGGGATGCACATAAATGAGGTTGCACATAACTGAGCTGCTGAAGGGATGCGCCTGGCTGAGAGCGCATGGCGAGATGCGCCTGTTTGAGAGCGAATGGTGGTTGCTGCGCCTAGCTGTAGACTTAGGGTCTTTTCTTTGTAGAAATTCTCCTTTATACAGCTCTTTTTTGGACATGTAATAGACTTTTATATGAAATAAAAATCCTCTTTTAATGTCTATACGTTTGCTTTGTTGTGCCAAGTACTTCCTCTGAGCTCCCTGGCGCATGTAATATTTGGCGCATAGAATTTCTGGTCCTGAAATTCCATGCTTCTACAGTCACTAATACGTCGCTGTACGTCGCTAAGATTCTGACGTGGCAGGCATGCCATGTCATCACATAAATATATCTGGACGTCGCTAATACGTCGTACTACGTCGCTAAATTTGCGACATCAATTTTCGTCGCCCTCTGTCGCTACTTTTGCGACGACACAGCGACATTATGATGACGTCGTAAACAGCGACGTAGGGCGACGAATGTGTCATCTGCGACTAGGTTTTTTGCAACCTTCATTTTCCGTCGCTAAATAACTTTAGCGACGTATATGCCCTAATTAGCGACGTATCTAGACGTCGCTAATTTGGCTTATTTTTGTAGTGGATGGATGCATGTTGTGAATAGGGGAATGCTGTGGATATGGAGGGATGTGCTTCGATATGGTTTGCTATTTTTTGTTTCATTTTGTAGTGTTGGTGGATTATGTCGTGGTTGGACAAGTCAAGAATACATGTGGTGGGATGTATATTGGAAGTTTTTGTTGTATGAACAATACAGTTTGTTAATATAAAATTTGAGTTTTATAGTAATTTGACGTGTGTAGCTTCTGGATTGATATAATGTGTGGTTGATTAATATTATATAATTCTTGACGAAATTTTGGCATGCTTAGCTTGACGGTACTCAGGATAGCTTCTCTTGACGGTTGTCAAACATCAACTTTAATTCATGTCATACTGCACAATATAGCCGTGAATTAGTGCTTTTTATGACAGGTTTTGTCCTTCAAAACAAATGTTTTTATTGACGGCTAAAGGCCGTCAACTAGGCCGGAGTCAAGAAAAGTTTTTGCCTATGTTGACGGTTCCTAAAAAGAGCTATCTTGACGGCTAAAAGCAGTCAAGAAAATTACTTAAAATGACGGCAAAAAATCGTCAAGAAAAGCCATTTTAGGGACCGTCAAGAAAAGGGGGGCCTTTTCTTAACTCTGGCCTAGTTGACGGATCTGCAACCGTCAAGATACCCATTTCTTGACGGGGAATCACCGTCAAGAAAAGTCCTTATTCTTGTAGTGAACTCGGCATACAGAACGTTCAGGACGTGGGAAAAATCGCTCCGGACGTTCCGCAACCGCTCAAATCGAGCAGAAACACGATTGAGCCAACTGGCGCACAGCGCACGCTAACAGCGTACGCTAACAGCGCACAGCGTGCGCAATCGCTCACCGATGTGCCAACTGGCAGTGCCATCAGGCCACGCCAACAAGCAGCACCAACTTGTGTGCCACTGGGCAGCGCCAACCTGCGTGCTACTGGACAGCGCCAATTGATCGTGCCATTCGCTGCAGAGGCTCGTACAACGAGCGCAACTTAAGCGCACTATACGCCTAGCGACGATGCTGACGTGCTAATTGCAATGTGCGCCAACAAAACGCCATATTACGCCTAATGAGTCCATGAGCCCGAGTCCGAGTCCGAGTCTGAGTCTGAGTCCGAGTCGCCTAGCTCCAATACGAAGCTTAGCTCCAATAGAAATTAATTCCCAAGACCAAAAAGCATAAATGCTTTACCATGGAGTCTTAATCTTACCTCCTAGTTGTAAACCCCCTAATTTTTACTACGATTTTTTTAAATTTAAATTGTTATGGAATTCATTTTTTTGTATTTGCTCGTCGAGTGTGAATATGTACGAGGTACATATTTTTAGAAGACCATTTTGATTATAGATTTAATTTATATAATATAGTTCTCAAAATAATATAGGATAATTATGTAATTACTTGAAGTTATAAAATACGTCCCGATCGCCAAAATGTTATTTTATTTTAAATGATATTTTATTTTATTTGTTATAATGAGCTATTTTAATTGTAATAGTTTAGAAAATAATATTTTATAAATAATATATCCTAGCTCATGCGAAGTACATGAAATTTGATTCATGTACCTTTAAGTTTTCAAGAACTAATTATTTTATTTACTCATAAAAAGTTATTCAAATAATTAATATTTATTTTTGAAATTATTTATTATTATTATTATTATATTATTATTTAAAGATAATTTGAAATTGTTGATTTAAGCTAAATTATTTATGGTAACTTAATTTAATATTTGATCTATCGAATTTGATATTTAAACAGTTTTAAATAAAGGATTTAATTTATCTAGATTTAATCGAAATTTGGATTTGAATGAAATGATGTTTGGACTATCTAAATTAAAAGATGGAATTATCCATCGGGGTTTAAACCACTACTAGTTCTTATCCAACTAGGAGTGTTCACCTCCTATAAATAGGAGAGCCTCCATATGTTTTCTCCATAAACTCCACAAGTCAAATTTCTCTACACCACATAAGTGCATCGTGTCGGTGTCCAATATCTTATTCCATGTTTATACATATACATTAATCCCTCGTGTCGGACACACCCCCGTCGCGTTCGCTTCGTCGCCTATGTCTTTTCTAGACCCCTCACCCCATCATTTCGTGCCGGCAACCCGAGCCACCCCGGCGACCCGAGCGACCGGCGCATCTCGCACCTAATCGCAGCCAGTGCCCCGCGCGCTTGCGGCCTCGTGTCCGCGCTCCCTGTGTTCCCGTCGACTTTCCGACGCTCCGATCCGAGCACGAGGCCTCCCCTTCGTGCTCCACCTCTATTTTTGGTATATCTCTGACCCAGAAACCATCTGTCATTTTTGTACAGAACCTAGTCCATGTTCCGGCCAATTGGCAGAATGATGCTCTGCCAATTGGAATAGTTTAGATTAGTAAAAATAATGCTTGGTTAATAATGTAATAATGTGTAGTTTATTTAATTATGTTGGTTGTCAATTATTAGTGTAGAAAAGCCATAGGGATTAGATTGATAATGGTTAATTAGTATTAGTACTCTTTATAAGTAAAATATTGGCCTATAAAGTTTATATCAAAATACATTTTTTATGAATTTTCAGCTTATTAAGAAATATGGTAAATGAGTTCATTAGAAGGAATGGTCTATTAATAATTAATTTTGTCGAAAATATTACTAGTACTTGATTTGCCACTAAAAACTTATGTATATATTTCCTAAAACGTTTTATACCAAAAGTTTTCAATAATTAGAATAAATAATAAAAATCATATTATTTCTATAAATGATTTTTATTTGCTAAATAATTGATTTCGGTAAATAAAATAGTTTTTTTGGTATTAATAACCGAAAATATTTTGCTATTAAATTAAATCGTTAGTTTGGTAAAAACCGTATGGTTATAAAGGATTATTTTGCAATTAAAAGTTGTTTTCCTTTTATGATGGAAAATGGTTAGAAATAGATTTCTAAGAAAAATCGTTTTATTAGTATTGATCGGTAAATAATTTATAAATTAGTAAAAATATTTATTTTGGAAAATCTAATTTCCTTTTTAATTATTATCCTCTAAAAATATGATTAATAGTTATTTTTCTCAATATTGATTATTTCGGCAAAACAAGTATTTTATTCAAAAACGATTACTTTGGCACTTATTATTTTGTAATAAAATCTATTCTTAAACAATATAATTATTTTCCAAATAGGTTTTTCCAACCAACCAGACTTAGCCTTTAGTGTTGTTCTTTAGAATTAAGCGTAGTTCTAGTTACTAAAATCTAGAACTACGATCTTGTAGGTTCTGTTCCCTAAAACATTAGCAGTTACCCACTTGTTGCTGCCCACGTCGAGGAACCGTCTGAGGCAAGTTTCATATCCATTCCATGTCTGTGTTTTTACTTTAATAATTAAATGTATACATCAGTTGATTTCATATAGTATAGTGACACTGATTTACCGTGGATCCCTCTCGGACTCCACATCGATTGACGGATTGCTGGATTGCTATAGTGACTTATTGACTCATTGACTTATTGACTCGGGGATTGCTTGGGGGAGTAGTATACCGTCTGTGACCAAAGCCAAAATTTTTGCTTGTCTCTCTCACACTAATCTCTACTACACAGGGGGTTGAGCCGTAACGTATGCTATTCGTTTCGGCCGAAACGTTAGTATACATATTGCCTCTATCCCAGCCGGTCACAGGCCCTGTTACATACTCAAAACACTAGCTTAGCATTGCATCATATTTGACATTGAGACCATATTGCTTGTTGTCTTTTACTATTATTTACAAAAACATATAAAGCTTCTTAAACTGTCTCGTATTTTTATTTATTGTTAATTTAGAAATGCTAGATGTGGAAGAAATATGTTTCTTGTTCACTCCTGACTGGAGACCCAACATTTTTACGTGATTACGATGCGGAGGAGCTAGCTTACTGTTCTTTCTATAGGCCTGACTTGGGTCCCGCAAATTTGGCTGAACCAGAACCAGGAACCCCAGAACCAAAGATGTTGGCATAGTTTTTTTTTCCTTTCTTTGTTTTTGAACAATTGTAATAAATGAATTGTGATATTTTTGTCTTGTTATTTTCATTCCAGACCAGTTTCAGTTTAATAAAATATTTTATTTTCGTTAGATATTTGCCTATTGTCTTTCACTGCTTGATACAGCTTACTGCCGCCGTCTCACAACGGTGCAGGCTGGGCATGATCCGACTGGACCTATTATATTTGGAATCGGGTCGTGACATATTTTTAGTGGTTGCCCATGCAGGTCCAATTCTGTAAATTGGTCTAGTCAACTTAGTCTAGACCAGCATGCAGTTTTGCATTCTGACCTAGATCTAGATATGACTATAGGAAAACAGACTCTAAAAACAAAATTAGAACACTTAGATTATTTTCACCATGTCACAACATAGGATCAAATTTATCTTATTTATATAAAATCTATTTTTGCTTGCTTGTAGTTTCATAGGTTACCTTACTTATGTTGTACCCAAACCTTACCCAGATTAGACTGATTGAATGATGGTATATTTTACTCCCTATATTATTTTCTAGATTTTATATATCTTTTAGTGTCTCATGACTTTCGAGGATTATTTTCCTCCATATCTTTATCAGATTCTACCATCCCTTAGGATCTATACTCTTTCGCTATTTATGGACTAATATTAGGTTTTTCTATCTCCTTATTCAGCAAACCTATTTCCAATTTCTTTATTAGTTTAAACAAATCTTACTTCTATATCTTTATTTAGAATCTAGATCCATTCACTATTTAGAATTTCAAATTCTCCTTTAGAAAACCTAATAAACTCTTATCTACCCAAAGTATTTTTATGACTAGTGTTTCCAACCATTTGTCTTGACCTTATTCCCAATTGACTTTCTCGGGACTAATCCCGAACCAAAATTCTTCTAGAACCATAAAGCCCCAAGGTTAATTGCTACCAAAAGAATTGGTTCAACTTAGCTAGTTCACGAATCTTCCAAAGGAATTATTTTCTAGAAATAATTCCAATATTGATTGATATTTCACTAAAAGAAATTGTATTTTTAGCAACATGTTTTGGCGAAGGGTCTTTTATGTCTCCAAAAGCTAATTTTTTACATGTATTGGCGACATGAGTTTTAATATGTCGCTGAATCCACACAAATTTCAATAGAGGAAAATGAAATATTAGTCCCGCCAAAAATTTGCTATATCGCGACATCCATATGTTGCAGAAAGACAATATATGTTCCGCGACATGTATTACATGCCACAGAAAGTCACTACATATTTCGCGACATATGTTTGTGTAGGGAAATACGTTTCTAGAAGTTTTTAATTAAGTAATAACCAAAAAAATATCAAAGACAACCCTCAAAAGAAAAAAAAATCGACCACAGTGCTTTAGGTGGGTTCTCTCTTGCACCGGCAGGGTTGTCTGCACGCGCATGCTGGTTCTCTCTCGCGTGCATGATGGTTCTCTCTCCCCCGATCTTGGAGGCTTCTCTCCTCCATTGTGAGATTCAAAACTTCTTCCCATTCATATTGAGTTTTCCCCCTAATATTCTTAGTAGGTTGATTTTCTTACGGTTGAGAATACGATTGCTACTTAGTTGCATCTAATTCAGTTTTGTTATGGTTTGATTTTGTTATGGTTTCTCTCTCTTATTGGATTTTGTTAGGGTTTGATATGGGGTATTATATTAGTTGAGAAACGAGGGTTTCTCATGTGTTAGTGTCCACTATGGGCTAGTGGATAAATGTTCACATGAGAGTTCAGATCTTTAATTGGGGGCATGTGACTTGTGTATTTGCTTCGATAAATTATAAAGAAAGGCCTTGTCAGTCCTGTTACATGTAAGAGTTTCTAGTTTCCATACATTTTTGTTCAGAAATCTCCTTGTAACAAAATTTATGGGATAATGTAAGCTCCATAAGTTTATATGATCTTTTACATAACTGTGAGGAATTTTCGAAATGAATTTTATTGAATGTTCAGAAGTCTATCTCAACAAAAGCATTTGTTTGCTTGTTTAAGTGCATGATTTCAAGTTTTTTTTTACAAAGATCAAGAAAGCACATTCATTTCGTTTAAAATGATAGCATAGCTATATATCAAGTTGGTATTCTATCCTTTTGAATTTAAAATCCTTTGAACTGAAACTTTTCGAATAGGTGCACTAGATCATTACATCATACTCAATTGAATGGGTTGGTGTGCATATCCTTATGCGGACTTCTCATTCTGAACTGACCAATCCTTCTAAATTATTAGATCAAGAAGGCTTGCTTTAGATTGAACATTAACAATAACATTCTTATTAATCATTATTCATTTTGACCTTTCCATCTGGGGCTTTGGATTTTTGGATTTTTGATATTAGTTACTCATTTAGATCGAGAAGGCTTGCTTTAGCGGAAGTAACATTCTGGGTAGCCTTTTGTTGATCAGTCTGAGAACTAACATCATGGTTATTAAATGTTTAAGAAATTCCTTGGTAAGAAACTAGTCTTTAAAATCCAAGTGAGGATAATTAAGTAATCCTAACAATTATTTCTTTTAGTTAGAGTTATACCAGCTTTGACCTCATCGTTATGTGTAGTAAACAGTAAGATTTAGGACTCCATACTCTCCAACTTTTTTAAAAATTTGACAATATTATAGATTCTTATTGCTTTAATTTATGGATGAAATCAGGTCGGAACTGTGCTTCACGACCTGTGCAGGGTTGAACCCCTTCTATCTGCTACAAATATGCAGCAATTCCTGCTACTGCAACCTGTGCAGCAGGGCCTTCAAACCCCTGCACAGATTAGCTTCCATGCCTGCCTCCCCCCATCTCTTGCCACTGATAACACACACACACAGTGTTCTAAATGGCTCCCGCCTAGGCCGCCTAGGCGGTAGGCGGTCCCTCTCCGCACCGCTTTTCTGTAGGCGGTGGAGTAGGCGGCCAACGGAGGTTGGCGGCATTGGCGGAGGTCATGTAGCGTAGGCGGGCGCCTAGGCGGAGAAATACTTTACAAAATATTTTGGCCAAAAAGGATTTTAAAACATTATGGGCCTATGGTTCACTTTTACAAAACTAAAACTTTATAAATCTTCGTTCTACAACTTAGTTATGCATGGAACAACCTTAAAATATGCATATTATGCAAAAAATAGTGGTAAAATAGTAAAAAAATATTTAAAATGTATCGACCGCCTAGGCGGCCTAGGCGGTAGGTGGACTCTCTCCGCCGCGCACCCGCCAACCGCTATTTATAACCTTGCTTACACAACACACACAAACAAAATAATGCACACACACCTGTGTTCCCTCGCTCCCTCTAACACTCACTCACTAATGCATACACTCACACATCACATACTCTCCTGTACACTACACTCACACAGACACACACATACCACTGTCCTGTTTACTACCTTAACATCAGATACCCCCATGTGTATCTGCACACAACTTGAAATAGGGATACACACATATACTTGTGATGCACATACACAGGTTTACCCACAAATCTGTTTACAGGGTTGAACCTACACTCTCACTAACCTGTGCAAGACACATTCCATACAAGCACACTGTTGTGTGACTCTATCCCTTCCTCTCACACTTGTTGCCATGTGCAATTCACAGGAAAACTCCTCGTTAATTGAGTAGAATGAAGCCAATTCATTATCCATCTGAACATGGCAAAAGGTAAATATGTTAATTTGTAAAAGGAATCCAAAAGAAACAAATACATAATAATTTCATACTACATACTCCAAAAGAAGAACCAAAACTCCAAAACAAGAAACGGAATTGGCATCGAGAGATTGTTGCACTGCTCCATGAACCATTCCCTGTCCTCGGGACTCAAATCAGTGTCACCATAGATGATTTAAGGGATTAATATCTGAAAGAACCAAAATGGAATGCAAAAGATTTCTGGGAAGAAAATAGGAAAAGAAAGATAACAAGGGGCTCTGGCTTACTGTTTGAATAATCCTGAGAAGTAAATAGCTACAGCAGTTGCATCGACAAGGCTTGACGTAGAGATACACACAAGACATAAGATCCAAATTCCCCAAAACTGATACCAGTTCCTCAATATGTCCAATACCATATCCTAAGGCCATAAGAGTACACCTACACTCACACCTAGATAGCTGTGACAGTTATAAATAGGCACACCACTCACACATGTATCAATTCTTAATAGCTACCCAAGCCTAATATGCTCACAGACCCTGCTGCTCCACCTACAACCTGTATCCATGGGCAGTCTAATGTTTAAATAAAGCCTGTGCACTACTCTTAGGTTGCACGTGGTGATGGGAGCGGTGATGATGGTGTCCCCATGTTACTTAAGATATCACAACTGTTTGATCCATGGGGAGGATATAGTGTCATTAGCTTTGGTGGCATCCTTCTACCAGGATTGCTGGTCTCATTCTCATTAAGGTTCACAGTTTGATTTCTTTTTGTTATTTAAATATTTTTCTTCAATTCTAATCTAAGTTCCTAAGAAACTTGGATCTCAAAATACAGTCACTTTCATTGTACTTTGAACCTCAAAAAACAATGTTTCGTGTAGTATCTTTGTGTTAACCATCCAAAGTAATCAAAAGTTCTCATAGTACTATAGATAGATTAGCTTAGGCAGAATCCAATATCTGTAAGGCAATACAAATTTCAAAATGAACTAGTTTTACCTCTCTAGTAGTTATCTAAATATAAACCCAAAAGGTATCATCAGTCTTACCTTCTTCTGATGCCGTATAATTCAATCGAGTTGGTTCTTCTCATTAAGGTTCACAGCAAAGCTTGAATGCACCAAAGCATTCAAGATGGGATTGCTAGAAGCTGTCATTCTATTTGCAACTTTAAAGGTGTTTAGCCTAGTCTATAGTGCTGAGGAATAAACTTTGCATTTTCGATGGAAAGCATATCTTGAATGCACTCAAGCATTCAAGCTATGGATTGCTAGAAGTTGTCATTCTATTTGTGCCTTCGAAGGTGTTTAGCCTAGTCTATAGTGCCGAGGAATAAACTTTGCATTCAAGCTATGGATTGTTGGAAGTTGTCATTCTACTTGCGACTTTGAAGGAGTTTAGCCTCATCTATAGTGCCGAGGAATAAATTTTATGTTTTCAATGGAAAGCATAGCTTGGTATCATAAAATTTTATTTGTGGTTGTGGTGTGAATCATAATTGTTTAGGTCCCATTTTCAGCTTAGAGTATGAAAATACTGATGTGGCTTTATATTTACTAAATATGTTGCTACTCCCTTTTCTCCTCAGGGCATGGTGGAAATGACGTGTTATATGGTTATATTCATTCTCTTGATTATGTTGTTGACGACTTGGTACATATCTTGACTAAATTGTTATATCAAATTAAAAAATAGTTGAAATAATGAATTTTTTATGATGGCTGGTTGTAGTATTTACAGAAATCTTATTTGGAGAAGGTGTTGTCCGAGAAGCCTGGGATGCCATGCTTTCTCTTTAGACATTCTACTGGTGGAGTTATAGTTCTTAAGGTAAGCTATTTTGTAGACATCTTAGGGCTGATTGGACTTGATAATATATAAAATTATTTTCACAGACCCTATCTACATATAGGCTTGATTGGACTTAATATTATTGGCAGTTTGTATCCAAGGAAGGTGACATTGTAATGCTAGGAACTAAGGTTGCTATAATGTCAAAGTCTGCTTCAACTGACACTCATGTTGCTCCATCTGAGGACAAGTCAGTTAAAGATGCTCCTCAACCACCTCCACCTATTAAAAAAGAAGAGGATAAACCAAAGGCTAAGGTAGAAGTGGCTATCAAGGAGATGCCGAAAGCATCTTCTCCTGCCCCTTCTAAGATTGCTGCTTCTAAACCTCAGCTTCCTCTGAAAGAGAGGGAAAGACGAGTAAGTATAATAATAATTTTCATTTATACACTATTTGTTTTCATGCTAAAAACATTGGTATTTGAGAATGTTTTCCTTTGCTTTCTTTACCTTAATGTGTCATAGAGAGTTACCGTTTTACCTCTTCGTCTAGTACATGGCCTTGCATATCGAAACGTGGGCATGTATACTGCAGCTATAATGGTGTGAACCTTGTTAGAAACGTGGGTCTTGTCAAAAATCTATTAGCAAATTTCAGATTAGTTTCTATTCTAAGCTCAAATAGAAGTTCAATTACGTATATTTTTCCATTTTCCGTTCAAGCAAGCTCAGTCTATTCAGTTGCTTGAACCTTGTTAGAAATTTATAAACATATATAGACATAGTGAAAAGAGAACCAATATGTCTTATTTTTGCTGCTTAACGAATTTAAATGAGTTATGAATTGTTCAAAGTTGAAGGTGTTTCTTATGCGTATCTGACCTGGAGGTATATGTGCTTCTTGCTCAAAGTTGAAATTGTTTCTACTTTTTATTTTGATTGTAGGTAGAACTTGTTCCATTTTTGTATTTTTGTTTATTTTGTATTATCAATGCATAGTGGGCAAGAACTCCAAATTTACTAGCAGCAAGTTACTTGTTTGTATTTTGCTTCGTTTTTATAAGAGTCTTTATTGTGCAATTTGTTATTAGAAGTAGGAGACCTGCTAAAGGTGGTGGAATATGCATGTTCATGTTCCAAATGACACTAATTTTTGTTTGCATGTGCCTCTTTCAACTATGAAGTTATTTTTATGTTCTTGTTGTTCAGTGTGATGAGTTAATCTTCTGCTAAAAGACTAATGCAATTTTTTTAAATTGTTGCAAATGTTTTCCTTCCCTGGAAAGAAGGGAGACATTATTAGTTATATATATTTTTTGAAGAAATTCATTTTTCTCCTAAAAACTTCTGGAAGAGTTAATGTTTTTTCTTACGTCAATTTTTGTAGATTCTCTCTTTTTCGATAATTAAAAACTGATACCTGATACTTAAAAACTGCATCTTTGAATAGTTAAATAATTCTTCGACTTTTAACAGGTCCTTGTCTCATATTTGGGTTTCTTCATCAATGTTATTTGATACTTGGCTTTAAGTTTTTTTTTTACTTCATAAGTGTTAACTGATACTTGGTTTCTCCATTACACCAAACTTGAAATTCTTAATTCATTTCATTTGTCATTAACAAAAGGTGTGCATTGCAATTGGTTATACTAGCTAAGAAAATGGATTGGAAAAGGAATTGTTAGACAGCTTAGTGTAAATATTGCTCTAGTGCTTCACATAGTTTCCTTAACTGTACAACATATGTTGCATCTATTATATGTTACTGTTCTTGCAATGTTTTTCTTTCTTTCTTTTTTTCCAATCTTACCTTCCTTTTTAAGTACATGTTCCTGTTGCAATTCATTGGATAAACCTGACATTGTGGCAAGGATCCGTAAAGATCATTGTCATCCAGTTGTCTGAGTTGATGCTGACATTGTGGCAAGGATTCGTAAAGATCATTATTCTTTTGACATTAGGGGTGAGCATTCGGTTTATTCGGTTTAAACCGAACCGAATAACCCAAAACCGAATTGGACCGAAACCGAATAAGCAAAACCGAAACCGAACCGAATTGGCCCAAAACCGAATCAAACCGAACCGAATTAAATCGGTTCGGTTTTCGATTTATTCGGTTTGTTCATATTTTTTTGATTTTTTTGAGCATTTTTTTGTTAATATATATAGTAACTAAATATACAGACATATTTAGTATATACCTATATATATTTAGTATGTACCTATATATACTAATATATATATATATATATATATATATATATTTTTTAATATATATATATATATATATATATATATATATATATATATATATATAAATTAATTAAAATATATATAAAAATTAATTAAATTTTCTTATTCGGTTTCAGTTTTGGACCGAAACCGAAACGCAAAACCGAAACCGAAACCGAATAAGAAAATTTAGTATTTTCAAAACCGAAACCGAACCGAATTTTTTAAAACCGAACCGAAGCTCTTATTCGGTTCGGTTCGGTTTTCGGTCCAAAACCGAATAATGCTCACCCCTATTTGACATTGTGGCAACCCTTACTTGTGTGAGGGTTGGGTGAAATCCAATTTTGCCTCAAATCCATCCACAAGCAGGCACAAGATAGAGAAAATAAAAACTTTTTAAGCATTTGACATGGCTCTAATACCTGGAGGCCTTCATTCATGAATTTTGCAACCAGTATTAGTCCGGACACTATCTTGGTCTACTTCCTCGGGAGGGTAGATATTCCTCATGATGTTTAATACAGAAGGGCAAGGAACTTTTATGATCACCTCATTTCCTCAGGATGTTTAATACCTGTTTAATACCTGGAGGCCTTCATTCATGAATTTGTTTTGGAAATAAATAGAACACATCAATATAAGTATGCAAAAGTATATTGTATATATCAAAAGAACAATATAACCAGCCTCTTTTGGGTGTTGAAGCATGGTGATCCCTGCCTGATCCTTCACCAGGCTTCGTAAATTGGACTACTTAGTTACATTAATGAAACCTGTATTGTGTGATCCATGTTGAAACATGGTGCATATTTTAAGGAATTGTATGTATAATTGTCAACATCAGCCAAATTTTGGCAAAGAAGCATGTAGAGACACATTTACAAAAGCTAAGAACTGCAATTTAGGCAAAGAAACATGTGTGATCCATGTTAAAATTACTTTCTTTTGGTATATATATATATATATATATATATATATATATATATATATATATATATATATATATATTGTTTTACTTAGATTTTTTTGTTTTTTGTTTTGTTTGCAGGATCAAATAGACACACTGACAAAAGCAAATTTTGGGGGGAAGGCATTCATATCATGAGATCTATTGTAGCTAGGTTATTTTTTTGGAAAGTCAATCAAATATTCATGTGTTATGTCTACATTATAATTGTCTAATTTGAATGCAGTACGTTTGTGAAATACATTTTTTTTACTATATGGGCACTTGAAGTTGTTAAAATATTACATTATGGATTGTTTTGTAAAGAGATGTTTAAAGACATTATATTAAATTCATGTTTTGTTCACGTAACTTGTTGCTCTTTGTTCTCAAGTTCTTTGAATAATTTTTTAATGTTTTAAAGTTATTTTCAAAATAATTTCTTTAAATTTATCTTGAAAAATATAAGCGAAAATAAAAATTAATGTAAAAAATATGAATTAGCTTTTGTGAAAACAAAATGTACAGCAAAAAGCGTATTTATATTTGGCTGTATTAGCTTTTGCGACATCAAATTGTGTAGCCAGAAATGTATTTATATTTGGTTACATTAGCTTTCGTGACATTAAATTGTGTAGTAAAAAGTATTTTCTATAATAAGTAAAATAAATAAATTAGGCTTTTGGCGACATGTGTCATGTTGCCAATGTATGACCTTTCTGCGACACACAAGGCACATGTCGCCAAATGATTTTTTTATAATCTGAAATATGTTATGTCGCCAAAAGGTACTATATTCTGCGACATGTTGATTTCATGTCGCCAAAGACTTTCCCAGACAAGGCTACCGCGACATACGTGCGACATAGCCAAATATGTCGCAGAAACCCTTTGGTGACATAAATATAACGTTTCGCAACATATTGCTTATGTTGCTGAAAATGCATTTTTTTTGTAGTGTTTCCTAAGTTATTCGAAGGATCGAGAATATTTTCATTTGTTGACTTCCTCCACTCAACTTGAAATCTTACTCTCTCTAGGCAACTTCTCGATCAATTCAAGGCCTAGAAAGTTCTAAACTCAATGCTTGAGTATCATGAAGCAGGAACGGTCAGAGAATTGATTTCATTCTATTGTTGAATTTTATTTAGTTATTGAAAAATATTTGATTTGTTGAGCTATCCCTTTGAAATTTTCATGGACAAAGTTGTAAAAATATTCAGTGACCTAATATGGCTTCGCATGTATACGTTGCAGTCATTTATCTGAATTATGGAAATTGCGAGTTTACTGCAGCCAGATGCGCACTAGAGAGGCATAGGCTCTAAGTTGAAGTAATTTCAGGTGTTCATAGGTTTCAGATATTATTGAGACTATGTCCTAAATGTATCATGTTTGTCTCCTATGTTGTTCAGCCAGAAATGGATAAAGTTGATAGACTACTCGGTATCCTATCATTATTCAAGTTATGGAGCCAAAAATTCATCGCAGTCAGGTGCACCCTGACGAGGCAAGAATTTGAGGCAAAGTGACTTCCGATATATTTGGTTTTTGAATATTATTAAGACTATATCCATACCATGGTTGTCTTTTTAGCACCATCAAATTATTCTGACTTTTGCCCGATCAGAAGATTTACATTTTTAGCGGTTCTCCATTTTCAGAAATCCCTTATCACAGCCAGAAAGAATGGATTTCCAATGAAATTTTACTTGATTTTCCTAGAACTTATCATGACCATATAAATCTCTATTGGCTCAATCTCTTTCAAGGTCCAATTTTAGTGTATTGCATATGTTTTGTGGATATTTATATATTTTGTAGCTATATATATATAGTTAGTTGACAGTTATATGCAGAAAAAACCTAGATAGTTACCTAGCAACCTTATTATATTATTCCGGTAAGAGCACCTTTAGAGGATCGATATTTTTTCCAATGAGATTAGATCGCTAAGGGTATAATGACAAGGCACATTGTAAGCAAGTTAGTCTAGAGAGAATTATAAATTATGGTTCATTTAGGATAGAATCATTACTAGTGCTTGGGTATTGGATTTGAAAAAATAGATATAATTGACGATTTTGAATTTTATGAATAAAGGAAGAGTTATGGAAGATAGAGGAAAACATAGGTAGAGTTAGCAAGGAAAGTCTAGGATTTGGTAAGGTTTTCCCAAAGAGGAAGTGAATTTGGATAATATATATAAACATGAGGATATGATGATCAAGTAAATGAACATATGACGAGGATGAACTTTTATGATCAGATGACTACTGTACTCAGAAGGGACGGCTATAACCATGAAAGGAATATCACGAGCAATGAAATGATAGTGAATAAGCAGTGAGGAATTGAGATAAGACCATTGGCATGTAACTTTGGAAAAGGACAATTGGGTTTAAAATTTCTACCAAACATTGGCGATTCATATTAGTTATGGTAAGAATGATTAAGATTTTATGATATTTTGCTAATGTGTTTGGATAAGAATGATTGTTAGGTACATGGTTAAAGATTAAAATTTGATTAGTGATTATAATTTGGTCAATTGATTTTAAGAATTGGAAATTTTCGAATATAGATCGTGGATTGACTTTCTAAGGATTTACTCTGACAAGTGAAGATTGTGACTTTGATGTAGTCAGTTTTGGAAGAATGACTGACAATAGAAAATTGATGTCTGTAAAATGATTTTATCGAGAGAAATACTTGAAATTTGAAATACATTTGGCATACGAGTTACATACAACGACGGATGGAAATTTGATTTAGATGAGTTATTATTCCAAGTAGAGTTAGTTTTAACACCTTGGCAGCTAGCTGCCTTAGTTTTTTGTAGATACTGGAAGTTCAGCCAGTTTAGCGAGTTAGATATTGATTTTGTATGGGTGTTAAGATGATTATCTTCTAAGTTATTTTTTTTTCCTTCATATCCTATCTTGAAATGCCTTTTTGACCCTTGAAATAGTGTTTTGATATCCTTTCTACCACAATTTGGTCATCACGTAGTCTTCAATGAAAATATCTTATCCGATTACATTCCTATCATAGAACTTGTTGAATTTCTCTGAGCCACAAACCCTTATACCCCATTCCAATTTGATTTCGAATTTTTAGTCCCTCATCTCAGAAGATTCTATTACTTTATGCCTTCTCAATAAACTGTCGATATTCGTTTCCTTCTTGCATTTTCTATTTCATGAGACCTCATTCGATTTTCTCCTATTTTATGATCATATTTTAATCATACCTAGATTTTACTCGTGCCTAAAAATAATTTTTGATCACAACAATATTCCAACCCTATCTCAGATCATATCTAGATAATTCTGACCGTGCCTATATTTTATCATTGTACCTAGTGATCATGCCTCGAATCCGTTTGTGCCTGATAATTTAAATCTGAAACGATCTATAGGACGGATTTATACAGTACATGAGTTTTGGAATAAAAATGAGATAAATATGAACACTTGTGATTTGAATTTGAATCAAGGATGGGACAATTAATGATGTGAATTCCAAGCAAATTGACATTGTAGATTAGAGGTTGTTAAATGATAAGCATGGAGATGCACTGTAGGAAGATGCATGATGAATCAAAAGATATACAAAGGACGACCGAAACAAGAAATTTTCGACTTAAGGTGTAAGTAATTAAGGATGACAATCGTATGAATTGAAGGATGCAAAAGATTTTAAATCAGAAACCAGAGATAGAAGGATTGTAAATAATACAAGGTTGGGAGATGAAATAAGATATATTTTTAATAGAGAAAAGTTTGGTCAAAAAGATACAGTGAAATCAAGATGAAGGGTTCGAGCTTAAACAGGATAAATAAATTTTATTGAGAATTCAGGATCAAATAGGTAAATGGGGGTTTGGAATCAAGATATATACATGTTAGTGAAAATAGACGTCTAGATAAATTACAGAATAATCACATATGAGTACAATAGGTAAACAAGGAATGATAAAAAATTTATAGATCATGATAAATTGGAGTATTGAAACGTGATGTTGGATTTTAAATGTGATATTGGGTTATTGAGGCTTGATACTAGAGTATTACGACAAGATGGAGCGTACCAAATTATGATATTTTGGTCAGGAACGAATAAGATGTATAAGAACGTAATTGGTATGACATAGAGTTAAATTTTGGATATATATTAGCAAGATGAAGGAAGTACAAAACATATTACGGAAAATATTATATGTGTTTAGTAAGAAAATGTGAGAAGACAAAATTTTCAAGGTTATGACGGTGATTAACAATTCAGGGACGAAAGCAGAAATTCATAATTGTGGATAGTGACTGTATTTTTAAGGAGGGAAAAATGTTATTTGTGTATAGTGGTTAGATTGATTAAGATATTGCACTACATAGATTTGCTATGGACATTTAGCCTAATTAGGCATGAGGCTATTGAGGAAGAATATCCTTACTGGTTTGAGGCATGACTGTATCCCAGCCCTTATTTTGAAATTTCGAGAACGAAATTTTCTAAGCAGGAAAGGTTGTAAAACCCATAACCTACCCAACCCGAACCCGCTAACCCAAAACCCAATTAACTTAAAACCTACATGTTCAACCCCACTCCCCGCTCAGATCTGCATCTTCCGCGCAGAACCCCCCCCCCCCACTATATCCATCAAAAACATTTATTCTCCACCAAAAATTCACAAAAGCTTTCAACTCCCTTCTTCACAAAAAAACTCCATAACTTCCTCCTCCCTCCACCAAATCAAAATCCGAGACCACCTTCGCGTTCACCTCGCCGCCCCCGTCTTTTCTAGGTCCCTTACCCCATTATTTCGTGCCGGCAACCCGAGCCACCCCGACGACCGGCACGTCTCGCACCCGATCACAGCCAGCGCCCTACGTGCTTGCAGCCCCGTGTCCGTGCTCCCTGCGTTCCCGTCGGCTTTTCGACGCTCCAATCCGAGCTCGAGGCCTCCCCTCCATGCTCCGCCTCCATTTTTGGTATATCTCTGCCCCAGAAACCTTTTGTCATTTTTGTACAAAACCTATTCCATGTTTCGGCCAACTGGAAGAATGAAGCTCTGCCAATTGGAATAGCTTAGATTAGTAATAATAATGCTAGGTTAATGATGTAATAATGTGTAGTTTATTTAATTATGTTGGTTATTAATTATTAGTGTAGAAAAGCAATAGAGATTAGATTGATAATGGTTAATTAGTATTAGTACTCTTTATAAGTAAAATATTGGCCTATAAAGTTTATATCAAAAGGTATTTTTTATGAATTTTTGGCTTATTAAGAAATATGGTAAATGAGTTCATTAGAAGGAATGGTCTATTAATAATTAATTTTGCCGAAAATATTATTAGTATTTGATTTGCCACTAAAAACTTATGTATATATTTCCTAAAACTTTTTATACCAAAAGTTTTCAATAATTAGAATAAATAATAAAAATGATATTATTTCTATAAATGATTTTTATTTGCTAAATAATTGATTTCGGTAAATAAAATAATTTTTTTGGTATTAATAACCGAAAATGTTTTGCTATTAAATTAAATAGTTAGTTTGGTAAAAACCGTATGGTTATAAAAGATTATTTTGCAATTAAAAGTTGTTTTCCTTTTATGATGGAAAATGGTTAGAAATAGATTTCTAAGAAAAATCGTTTTATTAATACTGATCGGTAAATAATTTCTAAATTAGTAAAAATATTTATTTTGGAAAATCTAATTTCCTTTTTAATTATTAACCTCTAAAAATGAGATTAATAGTTATTTTTCTCAATATTGATTATTTCGACAAAACATGCATTTTATTCAAAAATGATTACTTTGGCACTTATTATTTTGTAATAAAATATTTTCTTAAAAAATATAAGTATTTTCCAAATAGGTTTTTCCAACCTACCAGACTTAGCCTTTAGTGTTATTCTTTAGAATTAAGCGTAGTTCTAGTTACTAAAATCTGGTAATACGATCTTGTAGGTTCTGTTCCCTAAAACCTTAGCAGTTACCCACTTGTTGTTGCCCACGCCGAGGAACCGTGTGAGACAAGTTTCATATCTATTCTATGACTGTATTTTTACTTTAATAATTAAATGTATGCATCAGTTAATTTCATATAGTATAGTGACACTGATTCACCGTGGATCCCTCTCGGACTCCACATCGATTGACGGATTGCTGGATTGCTATAGTGACTTATTGACTTATTGACTCGGGGATTGCTTGGGGGAGTAGTATAACATCTTTGACCAAAGCCAAAATTTTCGCTTGTCTCTGTCGCGCTAATCTCTACCAAAATTTTCGCTTGTCTCTGTCGCGTTAGTATACATATTGCCTCTATCCCAGCCGGTCACATGACATGTTATATACTCAAAACACTAGCTTAGTATTGCATCATATTTGACATTGAGACCATATTGCTTGTTGTCTTTTACTATTATTTACAAAAATATATAAAGCTTCTTAAACTGTCTCGCATTTTTCATTTATTGTTAATTTAGAAATGCTAGATGTGGAAGAAATATGTTTTTTGTTCACTCCTGACTAGAGACCCAACATTTTTAGGTGGTTGTGATGAGGAGGAGCTAGCTTACTGTTCTTTCTACGGGCCTGACTTGGGTCCCGCAGATTTGGCTGAACCAGAACCAGAAACCCCAGAACCATAGATGCTGGCATAGTTTCTTTTTCCTTTCTTTATTTTTGAACAATTGTAATAAATGAATTGTGATATTATTGTTTTGTTATTTCCATTCCAGACCAGTTTCAGTTTAATAAAACATTTTATTTTCGTTAGATATTTGCCTGTTGTGTTTCACTTCTTGATACAGCTTACTGCCGCTGTCTCACAACGGTGCAGGCTGGACATGATCCGACTGGACCCATTATATTTGGAATCGGATCGTGACACATCTAAACCACAAAATCAACAACAGAGGATTATAGATCAGTATAGAGGAATTCTTTAAATATTATATGGACTTTTCAAGCATGAATTCATACCCAAGGCACTCTTTATCCACATCTGCTGCATTATACCTTGTGTAGCCTAGACATTGTAATTTCAATACAAACACACTATAGTCCCAAACCTATCGAAATGCTTGAAAGAGAACAAGGTCAAACTTGCAAGCAGACATAGATAAACATAGTCAAGATGGATAAGAAACATAAGGCATAGTGTGCCAAGAAGGTCAATCTAGGAGCATTGACCTCCATAAACAGACATCCAGATAGGATCCTACCATACGCAGCAGTGACTGAAAGCTCCGAGTTAACAATAACCAAATGCAATCACGAAAGGGTCTCCATATAAGTGTGTGCAGCGAATGTTTATTTTTTTTAAAACATAAAATCCATTAACGATGATTAACATCAGTATTTTTCTTAAACATAATTTTTTTTGATAAATATAACTTTACAAACAACAACAAAACCTTTACCCCAAAAATTTGAGGGTTGACTATTTGAATTATTTTCTTCCAATCAGCTTTGTTAAAGCCATGTACAAAAAATATTCTTTCCTACCTCCATAGTTTAAACAGTATCGGTCGGTACGTATCGGTCTTTGCATATCCCAATCTAGTACCGACCTCTACTTATATTGACCGATAGTGACATTGGGGGTCTATTTTTCGTTCAATTTGGTTGAACAAAAATTAAATCGAAAAAGTGAGAACAATGGAAAAATAGTGTCAAAATACAATTCAGTTGTACTAAGATTGACAATGTTACAATTTGTCGATAAAATTCTTTATCAATGAAGTATAACCATTATCATTTGTCCAATTTGTGTATCTATAAATTCACAATATTCATCCATATTAGCCAAAGCCTCCTAGCTCTAGTAGCTAGAAGGTAGTGACATAATGCATCCTGGCTGGGTAGGTTAGATCCAAGGTTCTCAGTATCGGAACATTCCTATGAGTATCGGGATCGGCGGTATCGGTAGTATATGTGGTTTCGGCGGAGTATCAAATTTTTTGGTATCGGAAAGCAAATAATTATTAACAAATTATTAACATGTTAGAAAGTATATTTTTTATATTTAGGTATAATTTTAATTATTTTCAGTGTTGTTTCTTAGCAGTTTTGAACTTGAATGAAATAGCAGTCAACCTTGCCAATTGGTTTACATGCAATAGATAAGTTTTTTCTTTTACATGTTTTTACAAGTTTACTATGTTTTTACATCTTCGTTGATTTATTTTTTCGTTTAATTTTCTTTGTCGAATTGACCGAAAAAGTAACCCCCAATGTTGGTATCGGTCAGTATCAGATATCAGTCGGTATCGAATCGGGACATGACAAACCGTATCAATATCGGCCGTATCGGATCAGTATCGGCTGATACTGCAAACTATACTTTGATCAAATAGGGAAGCGAATTATTCCTTCCAATTAAGGCTGGGAGTAAAAAAACAAACTTTCATCCATATTAATATTATTTCATTCATAAATATTTATTGCGGTTGTACTTTGTCTAAACTAAGCAAGCAAAATAGCAAATAAACAATAAATATTATCCATTTAAAATTATGTATATTGCAAGTAGAATATTATTATTTAAAATTAACAAAGAATAACATATAATATATAAAATTATGTCTAATATATCAAATATTTTTTCTGTCTTCTTAAAATAATTAGTTTTTTTTTTTTTGCTTTCTGAAACGAAAAATCCGATATTCCAATCTTAAAGTGTCGAAACTACTGATAACTATATTCATAGGATGGATCCGCAATTGATTATAACCTTATAGCCTCAATTCAACTCCGTTTAGGCCTACCCTAGTTCTAGCAACTACTTTGACCAATATATTATTCTTCCTCCTAAAAGTACATCTATTGGTCTACGTGTATACGTCGAAATCACCTGAGACGATTTTCTTTCACTTTATCCTTAATCGGTGACTCCTCCAACTTCTAGCAAATACACACATGTTTAATCTTATCTTTCGATGAATTACCACTTGGTACATCGAAACATTCTTATTTCAGCTACGCACAATTCTGGACATAGATTTTAATTGCTGAAGACTTGCATCCAAAAAGCATGGTTGATCTTGTAATTGTCCAATAGAACTTTTATTTCAGCTTCAATGGTATCACAAAGCACTCCAAAAACTTTTATTTCAACATCTTGTTTAATTTTACGAACATACATCTCAACATCTTTGTCACGATGAACGATTGATCTAAGTCTTCGGTCTGAGTAAAGAAAATTGACCATAAAAAAAGAATTTACTTAACTCGCTTGACCTTCAGTTCCAGCAACAATGAAAGCTGCACGACACTAGTAGAAAGCTGTACAATTTCAAAATTACCCCCCCCCCCCCCAACCAACACCACACACGCATCTGACTATTTTTGGGTGCCTTCCAAACCTTTGTTCAATTCAGTGAAGTTGACCATCTTCCATGCGTAGTTGTGCCCGGCCGATGCCCTCATTTCTTTTTGACATTCCCTCATTTCTTTTGACCTTTGCTCAAACTTATACTTCATAATCATGTTTGCATCCTACTAATTCTAAAATCCTTAGCTACCAAAGTTTCTTTGCATAATTATATTACAGAGTCTTAACATTTCTCAAAGTATCATACACTAGTATGATATCATCAACAAACAACATGCACCAATCTTGAATATGCCTAGTCAGTTCAACTAACAAAAGTAGATAAGGTCTTAATGTCAATCCTTGTTGCAAGCCATCGGTAATAGAAAATGGAGTGGTGTCTCCTCTAAGTGTTTCCTTGTAACTCCTTTATACATGTCCTTAATTATCTTTATAAATCTACTAGAAATTTGTTTCTTCTCCAAAACCAACCATATTATCTCCCTAGAAATGCTATCATAAGCCTTTTCTAAATCAATGAAAATGATATATAGATCCCTTCTAAATGTTTTCATTAACCTTTTTAGTAGGTAATTGCTTCCAAAGTAGATTCGCTAGCATAAAACCAAAATAACTCCCTGAAATTGTTGTTTCTTTCTTAGTCTTCACAGTTACCCTCTCACAAGATGTAATGGTATGTCTCTTAAGTTCAATTCCTCAAGATTTAGTATAATTTTCTTAGTTTCCTTGTTTTTATATAGTTACTATAATACTACTTCTTCTCGCCCATTTTCCTGCTTCTTCGGATTTGGTTGTATAAATTTGTTACATATCAAACCTTTCTCTCTTACACATTTCCAAAGCTCAATAAGAACATCATTAGGTCCTACAGTTTTTCAGTTTTTACTTTTCACTTTCTTAAAGCATCCTTAATTAAGTAATAATTTTCCAACAAGAGTAATATGACATCACAAACTAACACGTTTGATCCATATTTAAATTTACTAGGTTGTTCTCATTAAACAATTTGTGGAAATAACTCTCCATCTATCTTTAGTATCATTTTCTTTGGTTACTACTTTTTGGTCTCACTCTTGATATATTTAATATTGCCAAGATCTTTACTCCTTTCACTACTCTTAGCAATCATATGAATGTCTTTTACAACCTCCTTAGTTTCTAACCACTTATAAATATAACTTTTGAAATGCAGCTCTATTTGTAACATCGCGTAATATGTGTTTGATATAATGACCCAAAAAGATACTTTTCTAGTTTTCTTACCATTTCTAATACTTAATAAACTTGTAGATTTCTCCTATACATATATAATTTATAAATACTAATGAACTTTTATTAAAAGGCTATAAGTTATTAAGTGCTTTATATCATACAAATTTGAATTATAGATCACTTTTTTCTATTATTAATTAAAGCAAAACATGTTGTTGGTATAAAATTGAAGAAAAAGGAATATTTGTGCCTGTTAGTGTGGAAATGAATTTACAAAGAAAGAAGATAAAACGAACAAATAAGGAGAAATAATAAGCATATGGTGAATTATTATTTCTATTAATGTCACTTTTATATTTATATTATTTTGATCAAAGAACTATTATCACAATAATCACCTGCATTTGATCAAAGAAGGCATGCCTTTGCTGCTGAACATACTCCCATGCACCAACCTCTGCAATAAAAGATCACAAGTTTCGATGCAGTTGACGACAAATAGAAACAACTTTTTTTTTCATATACAAGCCTTCACCCTTCGGATTGGGGAAAGCCAGGAAAAGATATCGAGCACGAGAAGGCTCGGCAAAAGAATTAATGAAGCATTTTAATAAACAACTGCCAACCTAATGTGAACCTGCTATGTTGATTGCAGACTATTAAAGGAATCTATGAGCAGGAGAGGCCCTTCAATAAAAAGTAGAACAAATTTGCAGATTAAAGAGTCTAGGCGAAGAAGTAACAAAATACCATTTACTATAAGGAATTTCATTTATCTATATGACACATTAAGACAGAAAGAAAAAAGAAATGATCAACAGAACATTCTCATATAGCTAATGATGCAATAGCAAGTCATATATTGCCAATGTTATAGAAAGCGTTAGGCGACCATTATGCGGAAAGGGGAACCATAGCGCCCATGCGGCTAGGCAGCCGCCTAGGCGGATTTATACGGAAAAAAAATGTTGTCATTAAAAAATCTTAGAAATTTATAGTCTGAAAGTAACAGAACAGTATATATTTATATGTATATATAAAACAAAGATTAAATTATAAAGAACTTTAACAAATACTTAAATGACCAAAGACTACAAATAAACAAATAAAATTATAATTTATAATCCACCAAAAATAATATAATATGAAATTAAAATGTCAATATAGATATTTTTGGGCCAAGATAAAAACTGACCAAGAAAATAAAAGGGATCAAGCAAAAACAATTTGTGGACACAAAATTGACATGAGAAAAATATCTTGACAAAAATCTAGACAACGATTTTCTTCTTTGGCCACATAATGCTGCTTTTCTCTACATAACATAGCTTTTTCCTGCATAATGTCGTTTGCCACATAAAATGCACAATATACTGAAAATTTTGGTTGTGGGTACCCGTATAGTGCCTAGGCGCCGCTTTTTAAAACATTTTAGATCACTGTATATTGCTAGTATGGAGGGTTCATTTATGCACATTATAAAAAAGAAAAATAATTATAATCTAGAAAGTACTTGTTAATAGCCTACCACCATTCCAAGAAGCAACACATGAGAATGTAGACATCAATCATGCAAATAAGAAATATCTTGCTAAATATGTTTTCACCATAAATAATGGAAAAGACATACTTCATGAACCAAATGAATCTACCTTCAGTAAATATGGCGATAAGCATGTGAACCTAATAATGAATGATAGATGTGCCACAAAAATGCATCACAAGTTAGCTAACGAAATTATTGCATCCCCCCCCCCCCCCCCGAAGAAAAAAAAAACTAAAAGCAAAGTCTTGTGGGGGCAGAGTAGGTTGCATCACACATCGAGCTAAAGGAAGAAGAAACTGAGAAGAGCTACAGCAATAATATTAACAACATTGAAGAAACAAGAGTGAAAAAGGGTGAAAGAATAGTGTCCAAGTTCATTGGGCAGGCCAGGGGTACAAGAGTGAGGGGATGCCTCCTAACGGATGTTGGATTAAAGTAGTATATAGTATCTCTAACATCCCTCCCTCCCTCCCTTCTTCTCAAACTGTTGAATATTTTGTTATGATTTCATTGATAATCTCATGGCTATATATAGTCTTACAATCCTCCTCATTACATTAAACCCTCTATGAAATATCATGTGGCATATTCTGACATACCAAATATATCAACAGGATATTCCAATATATACTTATTCTAATATACCAATACCAAATATACCAACACTCCGCCTCAAGATGGGCAAAGATATTCACTAAACCCATCTTGTCACATCCTCTAATCATGCTCACAGAACTAAGTCCCTTGGTCAGTCCGTCTGCTACCTGATCCTTGTTGGAACGTGGCCTTACTCCATTAGTCCACTATACAACTTCTCCTTGACGAAGAACCTATCAATCTCGATGTGTTTGGTTCTGTCATGCTGTACTTGATTGTTGGCGATACTAATAGCTGACTGGTTGTCACACCACAGTTGTGAGCCCTTGAACCAAAACCATTATTATTATTATTATTATTTTTATTATTATTATTATTATTATTATTATGGTAATTGTTTGCCACTATATTTAAATATATATGTACCCCTAAAGAATTATTGTTACCAGTACTACTATCATTATTACTATTGTTATCACTGTTGTTATATTTATATATACAAACCTAAAGGAATTTAACTATAAGTATATATATATATAAGATACAATAGAGAAGGAGAGGGCTTTCGCAATACACCTTTTATATTTTTAGTGTACTACCTCTATACCTTTGCATTGAGCTTGGTTTTAATGTTACTACTTCAAATGTGTATGCTTGTTGACCTATTCACAGGCTTGCTGAGGATAAATCGACACATTATGGAGATAAAAATTCTTCCAGCATACAACGAGCCTGAGCTAAGTTGTAAAACCCCTAAATTTTCTACTATATTTTTTTATATTAAATTTGATACCGATTTAAAATTTTGTATTATACGTCACGTAGTCGTATTGTACGTCGTGTGCAGAAGTTCATTTTCTTTCGAATTTGCTCGATGAGTACGAATATGTACGAGCGTACATATTTTAGAAAAATATTTTGTTCTATTTTTATAGCTTCAAATAATATAATAATTAGTTTTGCTTTCATTTCTAAACTTGTCATTCTAAAAACTATTAAATATAAAATAATATGTTTGTATACTAGAAAAGCATAATTATATAAAGAATATTTTTGCATACATATGTATCGTAATTATTTATTTGTCTATTTTAAATAAAAATGTAATTTTCGAGGTTTATTAATATTAATATTTTATTATTCAAAAAGATATTTAAAAATATTTATTATTTTCGAAATTATTATTATTGGTATTTTGAAAAATATATTTGGAAGTTATTTTTGGCTATTTAAATTGTGATTTGATTTTTGAATTTATTTAAATAGATATCCATATTAGAATTTGATTTATTGATTTGATTTAAACTAAAATTTAATTTGATTTAATTGGATTTGGATTGGATTGGATTGGATTGATTGATTTAATTTAAATAGATGATTTATCTAATTTGGGTTTAAACAATCATAATCATTATCTAATTGGGAATTCCCACATTCTATATAAATAGGCAGGTACTCCTCCAACTTTTATTCTTCCACAAAATTCCACCATCCACAAGTGCAGTGCCTCGTGTCCGTATTCGTGTCCGTGTCCGCTTCCCATTCTTATTCCATGATATTTTTACATATACATTATTCTCTCCGACGTGTCGGACAACCCCGACACCGTAAAATTTCTAGCCTAACCCATTGAGAACACCACCACGCCATCTCCTCCTTTCCGCACCCTCCTTTCTGATTTCCCGTCCCGACCAACCCGTCTCCCCGACACCACCAGCGCCTTCACCACACACCCGACCTCGACCACCTCCTCGACGTCCCTACCAACACCAGCATCACCTACACCACCAAATCAGAACTACCACCCTCGTCACCATCATCATCATCTCCACGTACGACCACAAATCCGACCATCATAGCCACCACGGCTCCGGTCCACATCCCACACAAACCTAAAGAAGTAGGGAAGAAAAGCCAAACCCGCCCGCCATCGTCGCCATCTCTTCCGTCGAGCTCGCCGTCGCGCTCGGCCATGTCCCACGCCGACAACCTTTCCTAGCTCCTCCATGCACGACCGGTGACCCATCGGCAGCCCCCAAGAACTGTTCCGTGGCCGGACCGCCTCCCTTCGACGCCCGGCCGTCCGTCGCGAACCCCGTGCAGCCATCAGCGACGGTCGCGCTCCACCACCGCTCCCGCTGTCCACCGCGAGCCCAGCGCTCCGGTCGCCGGCGCTTCCCCCGTGCCTCCTTTTTGCAGCCCAGCCACCACGAAACCCCCATCTCCGACCTATTTCCCGCCGCCTATCCTCCCTAGGACGACCAGCGACCGCCGCCGTCACTCTCCGCCAGCAGTCCGGCCAGAAACCCCCAAACCCTCTCCGCCATAGCAACTCCGTCGCCCCTTTTCCCTTCCCCTCGCTCTCTCCGCCGCGGCTAGAAGCCCCCATGGCCGCCTAGCCTTCGCACTCCAAAACCTCCGCCTCCGCCCTCTGCGAGCCGACCGCACCGCCTCGAAACCCTCTTCCTCCGCTTCGCCGGCCGGATCTCCCCATGACCCTCTTCCCGATCTCCTCCCTCTGCATCTGCCACCTCCCTCAGCCCTCGACCGCTCTCTCTCTCTCAGTTCTCGACCTTTCCCTCTCTTCCGACACCTCCTTTCCAAAAAATTTTATTTTTATTCTCTCTCTCGGTTCCTCTTCCCCGTTACTTCTTTGATTTCGAAAGAACAGCAGCAGTAGTCTGCTGCAATGATGGGTTCTTGGTTCTGTTGCTTTATTTTGGTTGGATTAGCTTTTTATTTTTACGTTTTTTTATTTTCTTTTTCTTTTAGTTATTACCATTATTATTTCTTTATAAACTCTCGTTAACTATTAGTATTATTTTTATTAATATTATTATTATAATTATTATTATTATTATTATTATTATATTTTGCCTTAATATATATCTATATATAGTTTTAAGCTGGCCTTAGTTGTAATGTCAAGCTAGGGCTTGGATTATATAAAAAACTATATTATTGTATGGTATTCAAAATTTAGCCTTGACCAAAAGAATTTATTTGACAAAATTTTAGTTTATCCTAAAAAGGGTTTTCTAGTACGTTTTATTTCATACAAGTAGTTTCTAATTTATGAAAAAATTCTAAATATTTTTCAGATAATTATCTAGAGTATTTTAACTAATACGATATAGTTTTCTACCTAACAATATTATTCTACAAAACTTATAGCATTTTTAGCCAAAAATAAATTTAATTTTTGTATTATTCTAAAACTATTTTAAGCACCATCATATGTTTATATAATATTATAAATATTTTTCCTAAAAAAGTATATGTATCAAATTACTCAAATCACTTCGATTATCATCTTGTCCAGAACACATCCCACTATTTCTATTCCTTCGCCCATTTCGAGACTACCTTATGTCCACCTTAGCTAAGTTGACCATCCTGGACCCAATGGAACTGTCCGTGCCACCATCAGAGGTCACATCGCAAGTTGTTGCACCAAAGTTGCAACTCATGCCACCATGATTATCGCAGCACACCGGGCGTCCAACCAGGCAAGACACCTTGCCATTAGCTGTTTAATTATTTTAGCTCATATTTCATGCATTACTTATTTTCTTTATGCAAAATAAACTGTGATATATGGCATAACTGTTAGAACTTACTATTTCTTTATTTTCCTGCTATGTATTATTTTTCTCATATTAATCCTAGATTTAAGGGACCACCTTTTGTGTTGCATTTATTGGCCTTGACACGTTGTAACACGAGGTTGTGTGTCGCATGTAGAACAAGAGAGTGCGTGATTGGCTGGCCACCAGTACGTACAAGCCATACGATAGGAATAACCGCTAATAGAGATTGCATGCTAGTTTGACTTAGCGGTTATAGTAGTTTGTATTGCGGATGCAACACAGTAGGCATTGGGCGGAGAGGACAATTCCTTAGCGTATGGGCTTCGATGCACTTTTCTTTGTGACCTGGACTCTCCGCTGGAGATACGGGGTTGATGACCCATGATTACTGACGGTCACTGACGATTCTGCGGAACGTCATGCTCTTTCTGATGGGGCCTCTGGTGCCCAAAGGGGGACTACGCCGTCCTATTCAGCCAGGGCCCATGCGTAAGAAGGATTGTTCTTAACAAAATTTCACTTATAATGGTAGGCTACCCTATCCGTTAGGTACGAGTACTTTTGGTTTGGGTACTTGTATCTGACCGTGACTTGGAACAATAACTTATCGCAGATTAGTTCGTCACATCTTGTCCTTGTTTGGTTGTAGGTGTGACTTACTACTTCGATGAAAAGGTATTGAACCTTGTTGGGGTCCGGATACCATATCGAATTCTTAGCATGGAAAGATACGTCACCGTGAATTAGTGTACCATCTCATGTCCTTGTTTGGTTGGGGGGATGGTACGCTCGTTCAGTAGGTGCGTATTGGACTATGTTATAAATTCGATTGACTTATTTATTTGAGCAATATTTATTTAGTTTATATGGCATGCTATGATGTGTCTTGTTACGTCCCTCTGAGGACCTGGTTGTCTTGCCAGGTGTGTGCTATTGTCTTTCACAGGTGTTCTAGCTCTAGCCGTGATCTTCGCTATTTCTTCGAGGATGATTG
Organism: Iris pallida; assembly: GCA_029216955.1. Lineage (NCBI taxonomy): Eukaryota > Viridiplantae > Streptophyta > Magnoliopsida > Asparagales > Iridaceae > Iris > Iris pallida. The sequence goes on from JANAVB010009598.1 coordinate 10,148,933, forward strand.
CATTTGGATCGTCTTCGCTTCGCTCGCCACTCATTTCATTTTCTATGTACTTTTCTTTATTTTGTTGGTAGTGGATTTGTCTCCGCCCAACATATTGTATCAAGACAAATTTATTCTCATTATATGATCTTTTATTCATTTATTCTGTGTGGATGAGATTAGTTATGGTTCTACTGCATTTTACAGCTTATGTATTTATACGAGGCTTCCATATATTGGAGTATACTTCGTATGAATACAGCTGGCATGTCTACGTTCCTAGTCCTACGTATTTTGGGACTGGGGCGTTACATGTTTTTGTGGTTAGATAAATTGTTTGGTTACTTTACCGTACCAAACAAGCCTGCGAATAGGATTAGAAGTCTAGGATCTCATCCACATACTTGACCTCTTTCCTTGATTTTATCTACCGTTTGACTTGTCAATTGCATCTTGCTTGCTTCCTTCCATCCCTATTCTTATCTTTCCTTCGTGCTTGCTAGAGATTGACCCTACTAGTTAGTTGTCCCAAAACTCCATTAGTTTAAATTAAGTTGGGTAGAATACCTTATAAACTAGCAACCCCTTTGACCTAGTAACCTATAGTAGCAAGCTTATTTAGATCCTAGAATCTATAGGACCTAACCCGTCTAGCCAACCAAGGACTTGGACAAGAAGACTATAGGACGATAATATGACCTAGAATCATTCTACCTTCTTAAATCTTAATCTCTCGTGCCTATGTATTTACCATTTGACTAAATGATGCTAATGTAGCCTAGTTTTTGCAAGCTTATCTTTTATCGAGCTTGTTCAAGACATATGTTATTGGAAGAGCTCCCACTAACATGTTGTCTAATCAGAACCGGTGCATAATGGTCTGATCAACCAAGTGCACTTTGGTTCGCTTTTGCCTATTATTCTACGTGGATGAGGATATAGTTAAACTTGTCCTCTACAGTCCCATCCGCGACTGCCTTGACAATTCTTTTGAAATTCTTCGATCGCCTTTGAATCACGCATTCGTATTCGATAACGCCTCCTTCGAACTCTATCTTGCTTTCGCCTTCACCTATTTTAGAAGGACGAAGGCGTTATACTAGCACTTCCTCTAGCTATCCTATCACCTATGACCATTATCACTCGATATTGCTATTTCTCCCTCCTAAACTACTCGTCCTTTTCTCGGCCCTATAAATACTGTCATGACCCTCTAATCGCTTAATTAAGGCGAATCTATTTCGTTCTCTAAATCGTGACCCTCATTCATTACCCGTGACCATACCGTATTAATTTTCTATGATCTAGATCGTGATTCTTACGTCATGATTTGTTATCGATTGTTTCCCATCGAAACCCCCTTGTGTCTTCTCACCCCCTACGAAATTCTTAATTTCGAGGACGAAATTCTTTTAAGTTGGGTAGGATGTAAAACCCCTAAATTTTTTACTATATTTTTTATATTAAATTTGATACCGATTTAAAATTTTGTATTGTACGTCAAGTAGTCGTATTGTACGTCGTGTGCGGAAGTTCGTTTTCTTTTGAATTTGCTCGACGAGTACGAATATGTGCGAGCGTACATATTTTAGAAAAATATTTTGTTCTATTTTTATAGCTTCAAATAATATAATAATTAGTTTTGCTTTCATTTCTAAACTTGTCATTCTAAAAATTATTAAATATAAAATAATATGTTTGTATACTAGAAAAGCATAATTATGTAAAGAATATTTTTGCATACATAAGTATCGTAATTATTTATTTGTCTATTTTAAATAAAAATGTAATTTTCGAGGTTTATTAATATTAATATTTTATTATTCAAAAAGATATTTAAAAATATTTATTATTTTCAAAATTATTATTATTGGTATTTTGAAAAATATATTTGGAAGTTATTTTTGGCTATTTAAATCGTGATTTGATTTTTTGATTTATTTAAATAGATATCCATATTAGAATTTGATTTATTGATTTGATTTAAACTAAAATTTAATTTGATTTAATTTGATTTAATTGGATTTGGATTGGATTGGATTGATTGATTTAATTTAAATAGATGATTTATCTAATTTGGGTTTAAACAATCCTAATCATTATCTAATTGGGAATTCCCACATCCTATATAAATAGGCAGGTAACCCATTGAGAACACCACCACGCCATCTCCTCCTTCCTGCACCCTCCTTTCCGATTTCCCGTCCCGACCAACCCGTCTCCCCGACACCACCAGCGCCTTCACCACACACCCGACCTCGACCACCTCCTCGACGTCCCTACCAACACCAGCATCACCTACACCACCAAATCAGAACCACCACCCTCGTCACCATCATCATCATCTCCACGCACGACCACAAATCCGACCATCATAGCCACCACGGCTCCGGTCCACATCCCACACGAAACCCAAAAAAGTAGGGAAGAAAAGCCAAACCTGTCCGCCGTCGTCGCCATCTCTTCCGTCAAGCTCACCGCCGCGCCTGGCCATGTCCCACACCGACAACCTTTCCTGGCTCCTCCACGCACGACCGGTGACCCATCGGCAGCCCCCACGAACTGTTCCGTGGCCGGACCGTCTCCCTCCGACGCCCGGCCGTCCGCCGCGAACCCCGCGCAGCCATCAGCGGCGACCGTGCTCCACCACCGCTCCCGCTGTCCACCGCGAGCCCAGCGCTCCGATCGCCGGCGCTTCCCCCGTGCCTCCTTTCCGCAGCCCAGCCACCACGAAACCCCCTTCTCCGACCTATTTCTTGCCGCCTATCCTGCCTAGGACGACCAGCGACCGCCGCCGTCACTCTCCGCCAGCAGTCAAGCCAGCAACCCCCAAACCCTCTCCGCCACAGCAACTCCGCCGCCCCTTTTCCCTTCCCCTCGCTCTCTCCGCCGCGACGAGAAGCCCCCATCGCCGCCTAGCCTCCGCACTCCAAAACCACCGCCTCCGTCCTCTGCGAGCCGACCGCACCGCCTCGAAACCCTCTTCCTCCGCTCCGCCGGCCGGATCTTCCCACGACCCTCTTTCCGATCTCCTCCCTCCGCATCTGCCACCTCCCTCAGCCCTCGACCGCTCTCTCTCTCACAGTTCTCGACCTTTCCCTCTCTTCCGATACCTCATTTCAAAAAAAATTTCATTTTTATTCTCTCTCTCGGTTCCTCTTCCCCCTTACTTCTTTGATTTCGAAAGAACAGCAGCAGTAGTCTGCTACAATGATGGGTTCTTGGTTCTGTTGCTTTATTTTGGTTGGATTAGCTTTTTATTTTTATTTTTATGTTTTTTTTATTTTCTTCTTCTTTTAGTTATTACCATTATTATTTCTTTATAAACTCTCATTAACTATTATTATTATTTTTATTAATATTATTATTATAATTATTATTATTATTATTATATTTTGCCTTAATATATATCTATATATAGTTTTAAGCTGGCCTTAGTTGTAGTGTCAAGCTAGGGCTTGGATTATATAAAAACTATATTATTGTATGGTATTCAAAATTTAGCCTTGACCAAAAGAATTTATTTGACAAAATTTTAGTTTATCCTAAAAAGGGTTTTCTAGTACGTTTTATTTCATACAAGTAGTTTCTAATTTATGAAAAAATTCTAAATATTTTTCAGATAATTATCTAGAGTATTTTAACTAATACGATATAGTTTTCTACCTAACAATATTATTCTACAAAACTTATAGCATTTTCAGCCAAAAATAAATTTGATTTTTGTATTATTCTAAAACTATTTTAAGCACCATCATATGTTTATATAATATTATAAATATTTTTCCTAAAAAAGTATATGTATCAAATTACTCAAATCACTTCGATTATCATCTTGTCCAGAACACATCCCACTATTCCTATTCCTTCGCCCATTTCAAGACAACCTTATGTCCACCTTAGCTAAGTTGACCATCCTGGACCTAATGGAACTGTCCGTGCCACCATCAAAGGTCACATCGTACAGTTGTTGCACCAAAGTCGCAACTCATGCCACCATGATTATTGCAGCACACCGGGCGACAACCAGGCAAGACACCTTGCTATTAGCTGTTTAATTATTTTAGCTCATATTTCATGGATTACTTATTTTCTTTATGCAAAATAAACTGTGATACATGGCATAACTGTTAGAACTTACTGTTCATTTATTTTCCTGCTATGTATTATTTTTCTCATATTAACCCTAGATTTAAGGGACCACCTTGTGTGTTGTATTCATTGGCCTTGACACATTGTAATACGAGGTTGTGTGTCGCATGTAGAACACGGGAGTGCGTGATTGGCTGGCCACCAGTACATACAAGCCGTGCGATAGGAATAACCGCTAATAGAGATTGCATGCTAGTTTGACTTAGCGGTTATAGTGGTTTGTGTTGCGAATACAACACAGTAGGCATTGGGCGGGGAGGATAATTCCTTAGCGTATGGGCTTCGATGCACTTTCCCTTGTGACTCGGACTCTCCGCTGGAGATACGGGGTTGATGACCCATGATTACTGACGGCCACTGACGATTCTGCGGAACGTCATGCTCTTCCTGATGGGGCCTCTGGTGCCCAAAGGGGAACTACGCCGATCCTATTCAGCCAGGGCCCATGCGTAGGAAGGATTGTTCTTAACAACATTTTACTTAGATTGGTAGGCTACCCTATCCGTTAGGTACGAGTACTTTTGGTTTGGGTACTTGTATCTGACCGTGACTTGGAACAATAACTTGTCGCGGATTAGTTCGTCACATCTTGTCCTTGTTTGGTTGTAGGTGTGACTTACTACTTCGATGAGAAGGTATTGAACCTTGTTGGGGTCCGGATACCATATCGGATTCTTAGCATGGAAAGATATGTCACCGTAAATTAGTTTACCATCTCATGTCCTTGTTTGGTTGGGGGGATGGTACGCTCGTTCAGTAGGTGCGTATTGGACTATGTTATAAATTCGATTGACTTATTTATTTGAGCAATATTTATTCAGTTTATATGGCATGCTATGATGTGTCTTGTTACGTCCCTCTGAGGACCTGGTTGTCTTGCCAGGTGTGCGCTATTGTCTTTCACAGGTGTTCTAGCTCTAGCCGTGATCTTCGCTATTTCTTCGAGGATGATTGCATTTGGATCGTCTTCGCTTCGCTCGCCACTCATTTTATTTTCTATGTACTTTTCTTTATTTTTTTGGTAGTGAATTTGTCTCCGCCCAACATATTGTATCAAGACAAATTTATTCTCATTATATGATCTTTTATTCATTTATTCTGTGTGGATGAGATTAGTTATGGTTCTACTGTATTTTATAGCTTATATATTTATACGAGGCTTCCATATATTGGAGTATACTTCGTATGAATACAGCTGGCATGTCTACGTTCCTAGTCCTACGTATTTTGGGACTGGGGCGTTACATAAGTTCTTGATTTCTAGTGTCAGCACGAATTTACCCAAAAGAATTTATGCAAGTTACTCTCTGTTGACAAAATGTACTGATTGGAAAGACTATTTATATCTAGGCCCTCATTGTGCCTATATAATTTATGTGTATATCGGGTCCTCTCTGAAGGAAATGCTTTCAGAACAAACCAGAATTAGTCTTAGAAGATTGTTTCTTTACGAAATCAATGATCTTTGTTTCTTCTTAGTTTTCTCATCTTGATCAGCACATGCTGGTTTAGTTATTCTGATACTATGAATGTCAGTCGTAAGCAAAGTTATTTTTAATTTTGTTGTCAACTCTCAAGTTTTGATATGTGACATGAATTCAACATGTTGGGAGGATTGTGTCCATATAGTGTCCAATATTTTCAAAACCACTAGGACATCACGCTGCTTCTTAGAATACTAATGTCATTGATTGCAATTAATATATAGAAAAAAGAAACAGTAATGTCATTGATTGCAACTAATTATATACTTATAAAAATTAAAAAACGTGGACAGCAGGATTCGAACCTGCGCGGGCAAAGCCCACGTGATTTCTAGTCATGCCCGATAACCACTCCGGTACGTCCACCAGATATTCAACAAAGTAAAATTATCGTACTAATCTTTCATTAGACTTATTTTGGAGGACATTAGACTTATTTTGTTCGTATAGATAATAGAACATATGTAAATGTTTACTATTCTAGAATTTTTTTAAACTATTTTTATGACACTTTGGACCCGCGAGTCGGCCTGGCTTGGACCTATTTCGAAGAAATCGAGTTCGGTCATTTTCCAATATTTTTTAGACCCATAATTTCGTCCCGTCCCGTTCTGCTAAGTAACCGGTTCAGTATGGATCCATCAAATTTGGGTCCGAATCGACTAGTGCCCAGTCCTAAAGTAAATAACTAATACAAGTCATCTTTTAAGTCTTCAATCTTCTACTCAGGTTGGTTGGGTCGTAGGCTATCTTGATGTGCCGGTCCTAAGGTCTACAAGGCCTATGATGATTTTGAAAATTGGGTTCTCATCCACCTTTGACTAATTATTTTTTAAAAAAATTGAAAGGATCTTTAATGAAAGGCTAATTATAAGGGCACATCAAAACCTTATCAGGGCTATCCATTTTTAACTTCACTTTATTTACAAGTTTGCTATTGAAATTTTTACTCAGGGCTATTCCATTCTGATGTATAAAAGACAACTCTTTTAATTTTTCTCTCTCTTCTCCTTCTTTACAAGAAGAAGAACAAGAAAAAAGAAGAAAGAACAACAAGAAGAAGAAGAGCAAGAAGAACGAAAAAATACTCTTTCTCCAAATCCTAGTTTATTTATTTTTTTTGCTCTCTTCTAATTTCTCATTTTTTTCTCTAAACCCTAGTTTATGGATGAAATCCTAGTTGTAGAAGAAATTGGGTTACCAAATCTATCAAATTTAGTAATCTATTAATCAATTAATCAATTTTTCTTTATTAATAGAAGAAATTATGGATGAAACCATAATTCTAGAAGAAATCGATTTGTTGAGCAAGTTTATATCAGGACTGCTACAATTTCTAGTAGTCCTAGAAGTATTGAGGATTGCCAGTAATTGTGGCAGTCCTGAAAGGGACTTGCTGTACAACAGGACCGCCACAATTTTTGGCAGTCCTAAAAGTATTGAGGACTGCCAGGAATTGTGGCAGTCCTTTAAGGAACTTGCTGTACAACAGGACTGCCACAATTTTTAGCAGTCCTAGAAGTATTGAGAACTGTCAGGAATTGTGGCAGTCCTGAAAGGACCTTGCTATACAACAGGACTGCCACAATTTCTGGCAGTCCTAGAAGTATTGAGGACTGCCAGGAATTGTGGCAGTCCTGAAAGGGACTTGCTGTCGAAATGGCCGAATGAAAAACATATGCTAGAATTTCTTTCCATCTTGATAATATAATGAAATATACATTTTAGGGTTTATTTTCATGCATTTTTTGTGAGAAAGAATGAAATAAATATGTTAGGATTTATTTTCATGCATTATTTGTGAGGAATCAAAATGATGAGAATAAAAATTATGAAGAAAAAAACTAGGGTTTTGATGGAAATGATGGAGAAGAAAATTAGGGTTTAGAGTGGAGAAGAAGATGTATAGTTTGGGGAGTGGAAAATGGTAAAGAAGAAGGCGAAGAGGAGGAGGAGGAGGAAAGTTAGGGTTTCGGAAGAGAGAGTGAATTTTACAAATGAGAGTGGAATTTGGGGTTTGGGGGTATGGAGTTTGGGCAGCTCCTTGAGTAGAAAATTGGGATAGTCCTAGTAATTTTTCCACAAACATAGGCTAGCCCCAATCCTGGATAGCCCTGATAAGATTTTGATGTGCCCTTATAATTAGCCTTAATAAAACTAGTCAGGCACGTAAAAGAAATTTGTTCTCTCTTAAAGATGGTTTAAATTATGATTTTCTTATAGATATAATTTCAATATATTTTTACTAGAAATTTTCTATAGCTATGTTTATATTTTAATTATAATTTGTTATAGATATATGTGCGTGTATAAGATAATATTATGTAGTTAAGCTATTAGTTATGATTTTATTCTTAATTTTTAATTATGCTAGGATATACATATAGTTTTTACAGTATTTTTGAGCCGTTTTCAAACATCTTTATAATAGTTTTTTTTTGAAGGGAAATACCATTTTATTCATCAACTAGGATCAGAAGAGTTTACAAAAGTTTGGAAATCTTCTGTTAAAACCTGGCTTATGCAATCAGGGGGGAAGAGCATGGTAGCAGAGATATTAGAACGAAACGCGTGACCGGCCAACGCGTGAGCGACTTTGTTCCCCGATCTTCACACGAACCGGAAGTCCGGTCGGTTGATTTGCTTCAGGTCTTCTTCAATGTATGACATAGTATCATGGAGTTTCCATGGAATCAAGTTCTTCCCCCCATTGAAAACATCTTTATAATAGTAGATAGATTTTAGATACGAGCCTCTTAATTTTTCATAAAATTATAATTTTGGGCCTTTTTTTTTAAACTTTGCACATTTTGTTAAAAAAAAGGTAAGTCTAGGGTTGATAGTAGTCCTAGACTACTTTAGGAAGAACGAATTTCACAACATTGGGTGCCTGGGGAGTGGGGACGATTTTCCAACTTGCTCTTGCTCTAGGTCGGGCATGTCCATAAGTACTTCCAATGTGGAGGTAGACCTGTTGAACCAAAATAGCTTAAGCTTTAAGTAGGGGTGAGCATTCGGTTTAAACCGAACCGAATAACCCAAAATCGAATTGGGCCGAAACCGAATAAGCAAAATCGAAATCCAACCGAGTTGGCCCAAAACGGATTCAAACTGAACCGAATTAAATCGGTTCATTTTTCGGTTTATTCATTTTTTTGATTTTTTGTGTTTTTTTTGTTGATATATATAGTAACTAAATATACCTAGACAGTTATTTAGTATATACCTTTATATATATATATATATATATATATATATATATATATATATATATATATATAAATTAAAATTTCTTATTCGGTTTTCGGTTTTGGACCGAAACTGAATAGAAAATTTTAGTATTTTTAAAACCGAAAATGAACCATTTTTTTAAACCGAACCCCACACCTCCCTAAAAATCCTCATTACCACCCACAGCACCCCTTATTTCTCCCCCATGTTCTCTCTCCCCTCAAATCACTCCCCAAAAATCTTGCCACCACCCTCACTTTTTCTCTAAGCTAAGAAGAAGAAGGAACCACACACACCAGCCCATCTTTATCTCCTTTTCCCTTCTTTCCAACACCAGAACCCCCGTGCCCCCATTCGTCCTGTGTTTCACCGTTTCCGCATGCTTCCATGCGCGTTTCCGTCGTCGTGTGCGTGCACGTACCCGTGCCCGTCGTCCCGGCGTCGTTCCGAGCCCGAGGCCTCCATTCGGTACTCCTTCGTGCAACTTTGGATAATTCCTTCATTTTTCGCTTTCTGTTTGTGATCACAGAAACCCATACACCGTCCTGGCCTAGAAATAGGTTATGTAGAAATTAATTGGATTCTATGGTTGATTTATTTTAACTTCTGCGATGTAATTAGTAAATGTTGTAACAATAATCGTTTTAGGAAACTTCTAATATACTTTATTAGTATTAATTGATTTGTGGATTAACCTTAATAATTTAGATATGGTTTTAATGATTTTTAATTGTTTAAATACGTAGTTAGGATTATCATTTAATTTGTAATGCTAAGTCGCAGAGTGTTAAACCAAATAATGATTTAGTTTGTTTATAAAATAGTAGTAAATAAATATTCATTAAAAAGTATTAGCATTAAATAAAAGTTTGGTTAAGTAAATGGTATAAAAAAAAATTAGATTTCGTTAAATGATTATATATATATATATATATATATATATATATATATATATATATATATTTATATATATATATATAAATGTTTTCCTTTTAAAGATGATTTATAATCAAGAAGGTTTTATAAGGAGAATTAATATAATAAAAACTATTATTTATTTAAAAAGGTTATTTTGGTAATGGCATTTAATATTAAAACCCGAAAACCGTTTTATAATAACTTTAAACCAATATTTTGGTAAGAAAACGTATTTTTGTGCATTTATTATCATCTATGTTTAAAGGTGATTTTCTACATAATTTATGAAATGTCTAAAAGATATATTTTATGAAAATCATTCTGATTAAATAAATTCTATTTTAAAATGTTATTTAAATAAAAACTATTTTCTTACGAAAATTACTACTTTCGAGAAATTTATTTTAAAGTATTTTCCCTATTAATTAATATTTACGACAAAATCTATATTTTATTGAAACGGTTATATGTTAACTTTTTGTAACAAAATCTATTTTTATGTACAAAGTGGTTTCCAATTAGGATCACCAACGTGCCTGACTTAGCCTAGTATTCTACCTCAGAATTAGATCGTAGTTCTGGTTACTAAATCTGGTACTACGATCTGTAGGTTCGGGACCTTATATCCTAGCGGTTACTTGCTGCTCGTCACGTTCCACGCCAAGGAATTATCCAAGGCAAGTTTCATATCTACTCCATGTCTGTGTCTTTATTTTAATAATTAAATGTATACATCAGTTGATTACATGTAGTATAGTGACACTGATTCACCGTGGATCCCTCTCGGACTCCACATCGATTGACGGATTGTTGGATTGCTATATTGACTCATTGACTTATTGCTTAGGGATTGATTGGGGGAGCAGTATAACGTCTGTGACCAAAGCCAAATATCGATCGTTTGTTGTCTCGCGCCAATCCCTACCACACAGGGGGTTGAGCCGTACCGTATACTATTCGTTTTGGCCAAAAATGTTAGTATACATATTGCCTCACCAGCCGGTCACAGGCCCTGTTATATACTCAAAACACTAGCTTAGTATTGCATCATGCTAGAAATTGACATCATCTTGCTTGCCGGTCTCTTTTTACTATTAAATACAGAAATATATTATTTCTTAAATTGTCTCACATTTTTTATTTATTATTAATTTAGAAATGCTAGATTTGGAGGAAATATGTTTCTTGTTCACTCCTGACTGGAGACCCAATATTTTTAGGTGACAGCGACGAAGAGGAGCTGCCTTATTGCACTTTCTACGGGACAGACTTGGGTCCCACAGAGGCTGAACCAGGAACCCCAGAACCCTAGAGTGTTGGCTTAGCACTTTTTCTTTTCTTCCTTTTCAGAACAGTTGTAATAAAATGAATTGTGTTGTTGTTTTATTTCCATTTCAGACCAGTTTCAGTTTAATAAAAATATTTTATTTTCGTTAGATGTTTCTGCATGTTGCGTTTCACTGCTTGATACAGCTTACTGCCGTCGTCTCACAACGGTACAGGCTGGGCATGATCCGACTAGACCCATTACTTTGGAATCGGGTCGTGACATATTTTTAGTGGTGACCCATACAGGTTAGACCTGTAAGTTGGTCTAGGCAACTTAGTCTAGACCAGCATGCAGTCCTACAACTTGACTTAGGCCTAAATGAGACTTTAGGAAAACAGACTTTAGAAACAATTAGAACACCTAGATTATATTCACCTTGTTACACCATAGGACCGAAATTATATATTTAAAAATCTATTTTTGCTTGCATATAGTTCATAGGTTACCTTACTTATGTTTGCACCAAAACCTTTAAGATCATGACTTGTGTTCCAAAGCTATTCCTTGTTGGCTTTGCTAAACCATTTCAACTTGACTTCCTTGAATCAATAAGATTTACCTTTTAGCTCAACTTACCTAGCGAATGCTCAAACTTTCCTTGTGTAAGAAATTATTTTTCCAAACAATTTCAATAAAGATCTGTATTCCCTAAGTGATTTGCCGAAAATATTCTCATTGGCTTCTTCTACTCAACTCGAAGCGGTGATGCTGCTATCTTGTCTTGTGTCCAACTCAATTAGTCAGAATCAAGTTTGATCAATTCCATAAGTTTCCTCTTTGAAGAAAATGTCGAAGAACAAATACCCCACTTGACTTCAAACTGACCTCTTGAATCTCAAGAGCTACTGGAACACATATTTATCATGATAAATTTCCTTGATTCTAGAAGAACGGACATCTACATCTCTTTCCTATCATGATTAGAACTTTAGAACTCATTTGAATTTTTCGGAAGCTCCTCTGAAATTCTCATGGACAAAGTTGAGAAAATATTCAGTGACCTAATATGGCTTCGCACATATGCGTTGTAGTCATTGTCTGAATTATGAAAACTGCAAGTTTACTGCAGCTTGTTGCGTACTAGCGAGGCATAGACTCTAAGTTGAAGTGATTTCAGGTGTTCATAGGTTTTCAGATATTATTGAGTCTATGTCCTAAATTCAACAAATTTTTCCTTATGTTGCTCAGCCATGAAATGTATAAAGTTGATAGACTACTCGGTAACCTATTATTATTCAAGTTATGGAGCCAAAAATTTACTGCAGTCAGGTGCACTCTGGCGAGGCATGAATTAGAGGCAAAGTGACTTCGGATATATTTGGTTTCCGAATATTATTAAGACTATATCCATACGATGGTTGTCCTTTTTGCACCATCAAATTATTCTGACTTTTATCAGGTTAGAGGATTTGTATTTCTAGCGGTTGTCTCCGCCTTCAGAAATATCTTATCTGATTACATTCATGTCATAGTTATTCAAATCACTCTCACTATCCTACTATCATACAACTTGTTGGCTTTTTCTGAGTGACAAAACCTTATACCTCAACCCAATTTGATTTAGAATTTTTAGTCCCTCATCTCAGAAGATTCCATTACTTTTGCCTCCTCAATAAGCTGTTGACGTTTGTTTCTTTGTTGCCTTTTTTGTTTCACGAGACCTCATTTGATTTTTCTCCCATCTTATGATCATTGATTATATTTTAATCGTACCTAGACTTTACTTGTGCCTAAAACGATCACAACAAAATTTCTAACTCTATCTCAGATCATATCTAGATAATTCTGACCGTACCTATATTTTATCATTGTACCTACTGATCATGCCTCGAATCTGATTATGCCTGATGATTTAAATCTGGAACGATCTATAGCAGGAATTTATCGAGTACATGAGTTATGAGATAAAGATGAGATAAAAATGAACAGTTGTGATTTGAATCAAGGAATGTATAATTAATTATGTGAATACCAAGCAAATTGACATTGTAGATTAGAGGTGATTAAATGATAAGCATGGAAATGCACTTTAGGAAGGTGCATGATGAATCAGAAGATATATAAAGGATGACCGAAAAAAATTGACTTGAGGTGTAATTTATTAAGGATGACAATCGTATGAATTAAAAAGTGTAAAAGATTGTAGATCAGAAAGTAGAGATAGAATAAATGCAAATAATACAAAGGTTGGGAGAGGTAATAAGATATACTTTTGACAGAGAAAAGCTTGGTCAACATGATACAGTAAAATCAAGATGAATGATTCGAGCTTAAACAGGATAATTAAATTTTGTTGAGATTTCGGGATCAAATATGGAAAATAAGGATTTAGAATCAAGATATATACATGTTGGTGAAAAGTGACGTCTAAAATAAATTATAAAGTGATCACCTGTGATTAAGGAATGATAAATTTTTTTTTTACGGATCATGACAAATTGAAGCATTGAAATGTGGTGTTAGATTTCAAATATGATATTGGGTTACCGAGGCTTGATATTGAAGTATTAAGACAAGACGAAATGTATCAAATCATAGAGTTAAATTTTGAATATATTAGCAAGCTGAAGGAAGTACATACTATATTACAGGAAATATTATGTTTGTTTAGTGTGAAAATGTGGAAAGACAAATTTTCTAAGGTGGTGACTGTATTTGACAATTCAGGGATGGAAACAGAAACCCATAATTTATGGATAGTGACTCTGTTTCTAAGGAGGATATAATGTTAATTGAGAATAGTGGATAAAATTGATGAAGATATTGCATGGATGGTTTTTGCTATGGGACAGTTAGCGTAATTAGGCATAAGGCTATTGAGGAAGAATATCCAGACAGGTTTGAGGCATGATTGTATTATTGTACCCGGGCCCTTATCTTTGAAATTTCGAGGATGAAATTTTCTAAGGAGGAAAAGTTATAGAACCCCTCAGACCACTCCTTCATAAAAATCCTCATCACCACTCACAGCACCCCTTATTTCTCCCCCATGTTCTCTCTCCCCTCAAATCACTCCCCAAAAATCTCACCACCACCCTCACTTTTTCTCTAAGCTAAGAAGAAGAAGGAACCACACACACCAGCCCATCTCTTTCTTCTTTTTCTTTATTTCCAACACCAGAACCCCCGCGCCCCCATTCGCCCAGTGTTTCACCGTTTTCGCATGCTTCCGTGCACGTTTCTGTTGTCGTGTGCGTGCACGTACCCGTGCCCGTCGTCCCGACGTCGTTCCGAGCCCGAGGCCTCCCCTCGGTACTCCTTCGTGCAACTTTGGGTAATCCCTTCATTTTTCGCTTTCTGTTTGTGATCACAGAAACCCATACACCATCCTGGCCTAGAAATAGGTTCTGTAGAAATTAATTAGATTCTGTGGTTGATTTATTTTAGCTTTTGTGATGTAATTAGTAAATGTTGTAATAATAATCGTTTTAGGAAACTTTAAATATACTTTATTGGTATTAATTGATTTATGGATTAACCTTAATAATTTAGATATAGTTTTATTGATTTTTTATTGTTTAAATATGTAGTTAGGATTATCATTTAATTTGTAATGTTAAGTCGTAGAGTTTTAAACCAAATAATGATTTAGTTTGTTTACAAAATAGTAGTAAATAAATATTCATTAAAAAGTATTATCTTTAAATAAAAGTTTGGTTAAGTAAATGGTATAAAAAAATAGATTTCGTTAAATGATTATATATATGATATATATATATATATATATATATATATATATATATATATATATATATATATATATATATATATATATATATATATATATATATATATATATATATAAATGTTTTCCTTTTAAAGATGATTTCTAATCAAGAATGTTTTATAAGGAGAATTAATATAATAAAAACTAATATTTATTTAAAAAGGTTATTTTGGTAATGGTATTTAATATTAAAACCCGAAAACCTTTTATATTAACATTAAACCAATATTTTGGTAAGAAAACGTATTTTTGCGCATTTATTATTATCTATGTTTAAAGGTGATTTTCTACATAATTTATGAAATGTCTGAAAGATATATTTTATGAAAATCATTCTGATTAAATAAATTCTATTTTAAAATGTTATTTAAATAAAAAATATTTTCTTACAAAAATTACTAATTTTGTGAAATTTATTTTAAAGTATTTTCCCTATTAATTAATATTTACGACAAAATCTATATTTTATTGAAACGGTTATATGTTAACTTTTAGTAACAAAATCTATTTTTATGTACAAAGTGGTTTCCAATTAGGATCACCAACCTGCCTGACTTAGCCTAGTATTGCAGCTTAGAATTAGAGCATAGTTCTGGTTACTAAATCTGGTACTTCGATCTGTAGGTTCGGGACCTTAAATCCTAGCGGTTACTTGCTGATCGTCGCGTTCCACGCCAAGGAGTTATCCAAGGCAAGTTTCATATCTACTCAATGTCTGTGCCTTTATTTTAATAATTAAATGTATGCATTAGTTGATTATATGTAGTATAGTGACACTGATTCACCGTGGATCCCTCTCGGACTCTACATCGATTGACGGATTGTTGGATTGCTATATTGACTCATTGACTTATTGCTTGGGGATTGATTGGGGGTGTAGTATAACGTCTGTGACCAAAGCCAAATATCGATCATTTATTGTCTCGGGCTAATCCCTACCACACAGGGAGTTGAGCTGTACCGTATACTATTCGTTTTGGCCAAAAACGTTAGTATACATATTGCCTCACCAGCCGGTCACAGGCCCTGTTATATACTCAAAACAGTAGCATAGTATTGCATCATGCTGGAAATTGACATCATTTTGCTTGCCGATCCCTTTTTACTATTAAATACAAAAATATATTATTTCTTAAATTGTCTCGCCTTTTTTATTTATTATTAATTTAGAAATGCTAGATGTGGAGGAAATATGTTTCTTGTTCACTCCTGACTGGAGACCCAACATTTTTAGGTGACAGCGACGAAGAGGAGCTGCCTTATTGCACTTTCTACGGGACAGACTTGGGTCCCACATAGGCTGAACCAGGAACCCCCAAACCCTAGAGTGTTGGCTTAGTACTTTTCATTTTCTTCCTTTTCAGAATAGTTGCAATAAAATGAATTATGTTGTTGTTTTATTTCCATTTCAGACCAGTTTCAGTTTAATAAAAATGTTTTATTTCTGTTAGATGTTTCTGCATGTTGCGTTTCACTGCTTGTTATAGCTTAATGCCGCCGTCTTACAACGGTGCAGGCTGGGCATGATCCGACTTGACCCATTACTTTGAGATGGGTCGTGACAGAACCGAACCTCTTATTCGGTTCGATTCAGTTCGGTTTTCGATCCAAAACCAAATAATGCTCACCCTTAGCTTTAAGGCTTATTCTGATTCTTGTTACATTTTATCTGGGATTCCATCTGGTGCCAAATGAACTGTTTCAAAATGTGTCACTAATTTGGTGGCTACTAGTCCAGGGTAAGTTAGACAAGACTTCATACTTGGACTACCGTCTCTGATTAGCTATCATGTCCCCTTCTGCTTCTTTCTTTAAAATCAATCTCAAAATAAAGTGATTTGATAATAATAAAAAAAATATACGCAATGCTAAAAGTAATATATACAAAATGTTAATGATTGTTACCATTTTTTGTAGTCTTATACAAAGTCAAGACTGCAGAAATTTTAGCCGTCTTTGTTGTCCTTGTAACTGATAAATTTTTTGCATATCCCGGACTGCAAAATTTTGACAATGCTCAATATGCATAGAACTATCAAAATTTTGACAGTTCAGGACTGCAAAAATTATAACATCCACCAACACTTTGCGTAATGCACTTAGCATTTCTTTTTCTTTTTCTGAAAGCCAGGTCATAAGTTGAGCAGCAATAATCAAAAATGGGAGGTGGTAGTATTCTGCTTTGCTAATCAAACTCCCCCCCAAAAAAAAGCCAACTGATGATATGTTGTGCAGCTACAATAAAAAATATTTATAGGACTACCAAAATTTTGACAGTTCAGGACTGTAAAAATTATAACAGCCACCAACACATTGCGTAGTGCACTTACCATTTTTTCTTCTGAAAGTCGATTCATAAGTTGTGCAACTTTAATAAAAAAATTGGGAGGTGGTAGTATTCTGCTTTGCTAATCAATCGTCTAAGAAAAACAATTATAACAACCACCAACACTTTGCATAGTGCACTTAGCTTTTTTTCCCCTTCTGAAAACCAATTCATAAGGTGTGCAACTATAATAAAAAATGGGAGGTGCTAGTATTATTCTTTGCTAATAAAACTCTCCCAAAGAAAAAGAAGAAGAAAAGTCAACTGATGATACGTGGATAGTAGGATTCGAACTTGCGCGGGCAGAGCCCACATAATTTCTAGTCAAACCAGATATCCACTCCGGCATGTCCACCTAATGTTTAATAAGTTCTGGTGCCTTTACTATTTGTTTTATTTCAAATTTTTTTCCTTTGTGATGCCGGCATAACGCACGGAAGTTTGTGCACGTTGCATTTTATGCTATTTGGGCCCACAGTTCAATTTTGAGACCATCCGTCTAGCTAAGAAGATTATATCTCTCTTCGTTGATCACAAGAGCCAAATGAGTTCAGTAATTAAATGAAGTATTACAAATCATCAGCTAAGTCTTCTATCTTCTACTCAAGTTGGTCGCCACTCAATCTTGATGTGATCCAAAAGTCATAAGGTTTATAGTTCTTTTGAACGGATGTTTAATGAAATAGATTTTAGATATTGCCTCTCCTTTTTTTCAAAAAATTATAATTTTGGACTTTTTCTTCTAACTTAGCCAGTTCATAAGTTGTGCAGCTATAAAGATGGGCAAAATGCTAACTTACCCGCAGGCGGACTGGCCCGCCCGCCTGCGTGGCCAAACCCTATTGTCCTCCCTATTTGCATGGGTTCCACGTCGGTTGACCTGCCAGTAGGGCAGCACAACATGGCAGCGGACTGGCCCGTACGCGGGCAAGGTAGCAGCGCCCAAAGATGCAAGGTTGAATATTGTGATTTTCTTTCATAGAACAACATGCCAGCCAAATCAAACTTGCCAACAATAAGGGATGGGAATTTTTCCGAACTCGACGGGACTCCATTTTTTTTTTTCCGGACGGAGGCGAATTTGGCGATTTAAAAAGGAGGACGGGGACGGAGATGGGGATTAAAAAAAATCGGTCGGATTCGGACCGACTTTGGGTACAATAGCCTCGATAAATTTTTGACCCAATTATTTATACCCGTATGTGCAATCGATTGGTATTAGTTAGACATTCTTTTCTTTTTGTATTGTATCATTTTTTCTATCTAGAAGTTTTTTTTTTGACAAAAATCAGATTTTTCTTAACCTATTTTGTATTTGTTTTTTTTTTTGGGGTTGGGGGGGGGCACATGGGTTGGGGGAGGTGGTGGAGGGGGAAGGGGGGATGAAAATAGTTTTTTTGTAAGATTATATTGCACATGATAAAATGTTAACGGTACGCGGGACAGAGACGGAAAAACTCTGCTTCAAAAGTATAAATGGGACGGAAGCGAGTCATGGACAAAAAGTGTATTATTTTACGGAAATGGAGATGGGAGTAAAAAATTGAATTCGACCGAAGACGGAGACGGAATCGAAATTGGACACTATTCGAAAGTGGAAATGGACATTGGACACCCACCTTAGTAGCATGTTCCCCAACACTTCTTTTTTGACATTCCATCACACAAAACTTAGGAAGTCCTTCTGAAATTGTTGTTCTCTCTGGCCAGAATAGAGAGAAATTCATTGCTTGAGTTTGGTTGCAAGCAAAACATTGTCATTTTTTGTAGTTGTTTTATCATTTTTGTAGTTTGGTTACAAGTAGGTAAAAGTTTGATTTTCACTTTTGAATGTGACAAAAAGTATGTTTGCCTTCAAAATTTATCTCACATTATATCTCAAGTTTGAAGTGTGTAGAAAATTGATTATAATTCCCCTCTCCCAACACTTTGTGTAGTGCACTTAGCATTTTTTTTCCTTCTGAAAGCCATTTCATAAGTTGTGCAGCTATAATAAAAAAATGGGAGGTGGTAGTATTCTGCTTTGCTAATCAAACTCCCCCAAGAAAAAGAAGAAAAGTCAACTGATGATATGTGGAGGGCAGGATTCAAACCTGTGAGGGCAGAGCCCACATGACTTCTATTCATGCCTAATAACCACTCCGGTACGTCCACCTAATGTGTAATAAGTTTCTAGTGGCTTTACTAATCTTCAATTCATAATCTTGCATTTTGAGGGGAAAACAATATTTTAGTTCATTTTTCTCATTTCAATTTTTTTGTTTTATTTTATTTGTGATGCCGACATAATGCACGAGAGTCTGTGCACGTTATGTTTTATCCCATTTGGGCTCCCGGTTCAATTTCGAGAACATTCTTCTATCCAAGGAGGTTATACCTCTCTTAGCTGATCACAAGGGCCATATGAGTTCGGTAATTAAATGAAGTAAGTATTACAAGTCATCTACTAAGTCTTCGATCTTCTACTCAAGCTGTGTCGCCACTCGATCTTGATGTGATCCAAAAGTCATAAGGTTTATAGTTCTTTTGAACGTATGTTTAATGAAATAGACTTTAGATATTGGCCTCTCCTTTTTTTCAGAAAATTATAATTGGACTTTTTCTTCAAACTTAGCCCGTTCATAAGTTATGCAGCTATAAAGATGAGTGGTTGCAATATTGTGATTTTCTTTCATAGAACAACATGCCAAATCAAACTTCCCCAACAATTCATTGCTTGAGTTTGGTTGCAACCAAAACATTGTCAATTTTTTTTTATTGTTGTTTTATCATTTTTGTTGTTTGGTTCCAAGTACGTAAAGGTTGATTTTCACTTTTGAATGTGATAAAAAAAAGTTTGCCTTCAAAATTTATCTCACATTATATCTCAAGTTTGAAGTGTGTAGAAAATGGATTATAATTCCCCTCACCCAACGCTTTGCGCAGTGCACTTAGCATTTTTGTTTAGGTGCTGTTTGGTAACACTGAAGTTTGCTTCAGATTCTACTGTTCATTATAAAAGGGGGGGAAGTGAAAATCAGGTGTTTGGTTGGGAGTGGGAAGAGGGGAAGGAACTGGCATTGCCAGTTCCTCTCGGCGGAAGAGGGGGGGGGGGAAGTTTATGGGTTATTTCATGGGAACCACATCCAGAGTTGGCAGCCGGATGTGGGTGTGAGTTTGGTTTTTTTTTTTTTCAATTTTTTTTACTTTTCTTTCAAAAAAAATCTTAATTAGTTGTAGATTTTATTTTTTTGGTAACAACCACACTAATTTTTTGCTAATTAATATAATTAATGTAATTAATATTTTTGCTAACAGTAATTTCAATATTTTTTGCTAACAGCCGCATTATTGACAAGTTTAATAGTAGTATAATTAATGTAATTAATAGTTTTTTTGCTAACAGGAGCACTAATTTTTTTGCTAACAGCTGCACTAAATTTTTTAAAATGGAAAGAATAGTTAGATCATTAATATAATCAATGTAATTAACAGTTTATTTAAGTCAGCTTTCTCAATGAATAATAAATAATTAGATAAATAATCTCAAAAGAATTATAGTAATTAATACTAAATTGTTGGAGTTTTAAATATAACCTCTTAATTGGTTTGTAATTAATTTTGAGTTGATAAATTTTTAATTAGTTACTAATTAATTATCTTAATTTATTAAACTAATTATTTAATTTATTACATTGTATTGTGAATTAACCATAATTTATTATTATTATAAAATACTCTTCCACTTTTTACTTTTCACTTCCTATCTCAACCAAACACATTTATCTAATTTTCATTTCTCACTTTCCACTTTCCTATTCCAACCAAACACATTTGTCCCCTACTAGGGGGACAAGAAAGTGAATGGATTCCTATCACTCTTTCCCACATGAAATTCTAAATCCATATTTTCCTACACTTACGGTTTACCAAACGGCCCCTTACTGTAAGCCAATTCATAAGTTGTGCAGGTATAATAGAAAATGGGAGGTGGTAGTATTCTGCTTTGCTAATCAAACTCTCCCAAGAAAAAGAAGAAGCAAAAAAGTCAACTGATATAATACGTGGACGGCAGGATTCAAACATGTGCGAGCAGAGCCCACATGATTTCTAGTCTTGCCCGATAACCACTCTGGCATGTCCTCCTAATTTGTAATGAGTTTCTAGTGGCTTTATTAATCTTCAATTCATAATCTTGCATTCTGAGGGAAAAAAATTATTTTAGTTCACTTTTCTTATTTCAATTTTTTGTTTTATTTTCTTTGTGATGCTGGCATAAGGCAGAGTTTGTGCACGCTACGTTTCATGCCATTTGGACCCACGGTTTAATTTCGAGACAATCCATTTAGCTAAGGAGGTTATACATCTTTTCGGTGATCACAAGAGCCAGATGAGTTCGGTAATTAAATGAAGTAAGTAATACAAATCATCTGCTAAGTCTTTGATCTTCTACTCAAGCTGGGTCGCCACTCGATCTTGATGTGATCAAAAGTCATAAGATTTATAGTTCCTTTTAACGGATGTTTAATGAAATAGATTTTAGATATTGGCCTCTCTTTTTTTTTTTCAAAAAACTATAATTTTGGACTTTTTCTTCACACTTAGCCAGTTCATAAGTTGTGCAGCTATAAAGATGGGAGGTTGTAATATTGTGATTTTCTTTCATTTAACAACATGCCAAATCAAACTTTCCAACAATTAGGGATGACAATTTTTCCAAACTTGACAGAACTCGATTTTTTTTTCTGACGGAAGCGGATTTGGAGATTTAAAAACGAGGATAGGAACAGAGATGACGATTAAAAAAAAGGGCAGATTCAGACCGGCTATGGTACAGTAGCCCCTATAAATTTTTGACCCGATTATTTATACCGATATGTGCAATCGATCGATGTTAGTTAGACATTAATATTCTCCTTTTTTGTTGTATTTTATCATTTTCTCTAACTAGTAGTATATTTTTGAAGACCGATTTTCTATTTTGTTTTTTTTTGGGGGGGGGGGGGCACGGGAATGAAAATATCTTTTTAAGATTATATTGTACATGAAAAAATGTTAATGGTACGAGGGACGGAGACGGAAAAATTCGGCTTCAAAAGTATAAACAGGACGGGAACGAGACGGGGATAGAAAGTGCATTGTTTAACGGAAACGGAGACGGGAGTAAGAAATTGAATTCAACCGAAAACAGAGACGGAAATAGAAATTCGACAATACTCGAAAGCGAAAATGGTCAAGGACACAACATGTTCCCCAACAATTCTTTTTAACATTCCATCACACAAAACTTAAGAAGTCCCACTGAAATTGTTGTTCTCTTTGGCCAAAATAGAGAGAAATTCATTGCTTGAGTTTGGTTGCAAACAGAACATTGTCATTTTTTGTAGTTGTTTTATCATTTTTGTTGTTTGGTTACAAGTAGGCAAAGTTTGATTTTTTACTTTTGAATGTAACAAAAAGTAAGTATGCCTTCAGAATTTATCTCACATTATATCTCAAGTTTGAAGTGTCTAGAAAATGGATTATAATTCCCCTCCCAACACACCCACACATGCCCAAACCACCCCCCCCCCCCCCCCCCCCCCCCCCCTTCTCCAAACCCCTTTTTGCAATATGTAACCAATAACACTACTACCAAGCAAATAAAGTGATAGAATAACATTTTGAAAAAAAATTATTAGGTGAACCAGACCATCATTCATTTTATGGACATGATTACTTAACCTAACATATAAAACATATCCCATAATAAATAATAATAATTGAGATAGAGCGCACATATCATATTTGTGTGACTAGATCTACAGAATGAATGGTGGACTGATTTACCTAATAATTTCTCCATTTTTCAAGGGGCTGAAATTTTTTGTAACCAAATAAAATTCAAAAACTTAGTAGACTTTTACCAAGTCAAATTTTCACTTCAGTCTTGTTGCTGCTTGCAATCGAAGTATCAAACACACACTCAATTGTGAAATATTAGAACATAATTTATCTTAAAATTTTAGTCCATCATATGTGGTTACTAAGTTGTGATTTTTTTTTTCTTCATACAATATGACACGAGATGAAGTCAGTTGGGTTCGGGTGAACATATTTGGATTATAGTTCACAATCAAATAATCTGAATATTGAAATAAGAGATTAACTGTGAACAAAATATTATAATATAAGTCACAAAAATTTCTTACAAGATATAAATAAAAAATTTGTCAACGAACTTAAATACAAGTTTTAGAATTTACCCAGAACATTGGATAGAGTATAAAATGCTACGTCCGTCTAATGGAAAATTATGGTTGAACTTCACTAATTCTTCATGAGTGTTATTTCCGGAACGTAATTTTCGATGGAAAACTGAAATTATGCAACACTTCAAAGAAGGTGCACAAGAGAGATCCCGGAGGATTCTGAGAAAACGAACACTAATGTGTCACTTCGAAGAAGGCACACTAGAATTCGTAGCAGCAGCAGCGAAAGTCCACTAACGTTTTCTGATTAGATCAGAAACATTTTCATTTAAAACGAGATAAAAGTGAATAAACAAAAATGGTGAAATGGCCTGCTAGGGTGAATGACCACTGGCGCTCAAAGCTTGATTTGCCCCCACACGAACAGCTTTCAGGAACCAGCAAGTTCGACGGAGAACTTCGGAACACTCCGCTCTTCTGACTCCTCGGATGGCGCGGAACTCTGCTCACAAAGTACCTCTCTTCTCTGCTCTGAACTTAGAGAATTTCTTAAGAAAATTTATGATACTTAGTTCTGTCCCTGAGAGAGAAGAGAGGGACTTTATATAGGTGCCCCTAGTAACTGCTCGGTATGCAGAACGTTCAGGACGTAGGAAAAATCGCTCCGAACGTTCTGCAACCGCTCAAATAGAGCACAGACATGATTGAGCCAACTGGCGCACAACACACGCTAACAGCGCACAGCGTGCACAATCTCTCACCGCTGTGCCAACTGTGTGCCAACTGGAAGCGCCATCAGGCTGTGCCAACAGGCAGCGCTAACTTGCGCGCCACTGGGCAGCGCCAACCTGCGTGCCACTGGGCCGCGACACTGGACAGCGCCAATTGGTCGCTCCATCGGCTGCAGAGGCTCACGCAATGAGCGCAACTTAAGCGTACTATACGCCTAGCGACGATGCTGACGTGCTAAGTGCAATGTGCGCCAACAAAATGCCATATTACACCTAATGAGCCCATGAGCCAGAGTCCGAGTCTGAGTCTGAGTCCGAGTCGCCTAGCTCCAATACGAGGCTTAGCTCCAATAGAAATTAACCTCCAAGAGCAAAAAGCATAACTGCTTTACCATGGAGTCTTAATCTTACCTCCTAGTTGTAAACCCCCTAATTATTACTACTATTTTTTTTAATTTAAATTGGTATGGAATTCATTTTTTTGTATTTGCTCGTCGAGTGTGAATATGTGCGAGGTACATATTTTTAGAAGAACGTTTTGATTATAGATTTTATTTATTCTCAAAATAATATAGGATAATTATGTAATTACTTAAAGTTATAAAATACGTTCCGATCGCCAAAATGTTATTTTATTTTAAATGTTATTTTATTTTATTTGTTATAATAAGCTATTTTAATTGTAATAGTTTAGAAAATAATATTTTATAAATAATATATTCTAGCTTATGCGAAGTACATAAAATTTGATTCATATACCTTTAAGTTTTCAAGAACTAATTATTTTATTTACTCACAAAAAGTTATTCAAATATTTAATATTTATTATCGAAATTATTTATTATTATTATTATATTATTATTTAAAGATAATTTGAAATTGTTGATTTATGTTGGAGTGGGTGGGGTTCCCAACCTATGTGGAGAATACCCCGGAGAGCGACGAGCACCATCCGTGTGTCGGAGAAGCTCGGGGAGTGCATGGATCCTATTTTGGAACATATATGGTAAGGAAATATATGATTGGATTTTCATATTTACTTTTATTATATATTTATGATTGGACCCTTCATATAGTAGCTTTCCATATAATTGGACTTCCAATTATGGCAATCCAATTATGATTGGATTTTCATTAAATATATGATTGATGCATATTGGAAGTTTTCTTATATATTGGCCTTCCATGTATGGATTCCCAAAGGCTTATAAAAGGGTGATGCATGCTAGTTGGAAAATCATCTAAAAATAAGAGTGCTTACAATCTTTGAGAGAGAGAGAGAGAGAGGATTAAGGACTATTGTGAAGGAGACATTGCTTCGAATAATTTTTTGGCATCTCTTGTTCTTCGGAGTCCGCAATCAAACATTTTCTTCTTTCAAGTGATTTGTGGTGATCCGTGTTGGATCGGGAGGAGCTTGTAGAGGGTGTATTCTCTTTATTCCATTAGTGGAGGTTCTTCAGGGTTGGACTCCGATCGTTTCGTGGTTTTTCTCGCAAGGGTTTTCCACATCAAAAATCTTTGTGTCTGCGATTGTGTTTGGCATTTTTTTGGTTTGTGTGTTTTTGCTCGGTTCTCTCGAAGGACTTTCTGGTTTGGGGGAACAGTTTTCGCGCTTCGTTCCCAACAGAGTGGTATCAAAGCTTTGGGTTCAAAGAAGTGTCAGGAGTTGACAGCCAAACCAGAAAACAGAGATGAACGCGAAGCCGGTGCGCATGGTGAACCTGAACGGTACCAACTACCATTATTGGCGGAGCAAGATGAAGGATTTGTTGTTCGTCAAGAAGCTGCATCTTCCAGTATTTGTATCCGAGAAGCCCAGTAACAAATCCGATAAGGACTGGAACTTCGAGCATATACAGGTATATGGGTACATGTGGCAGTTCGTTGACGAGAACGTGTACAACCACGTTGCCAATATTGAGCATGCAAAGACGTTGTGGGAGAAGCTGGAATCTTTGTAAGCAAAAAAGATCGACATAAACAAACTGTTTCTGATCCGGATGATGATGGGTCTGCGGCACAAAGATGGGACATCCATTACGGATCACTTGAGTGAGTTCCAGGGCATGGTGGACCAGCTATCCTCGATGGGAGTCAAGTTCGACGACGAGGTTCAAGGACTTTGGTTGCTATGTACATTGCCAGACTCGTGGGAGACCGTACGAGTATCTATGATCTCTTCTGCTCCGGAAGGTATGGTCAGTCTGGAGTTTGCCAAGAGTGGGGTGCTGAATGAAGAGATGCGGAGACGTTCTCAGGGCACTTTATCCACATCCTACCACTCAGAGACACTAGTTTCAGACAGTCTCGGAAGGGGCAAAAGCAGGGGTCCAGGTGGTGGCAGAGACAAGAGCAGAGGAAAGTCCAAGGGTCAGTATGAGGACTCGGAGTGTTACCATTCTGGCAAGAAGGGCCACATCAAGCGAAACTGTTTTGCTCGGAAGAGAGAGAAGAAGGACGATAAGGGGAAGTAAGATGAGAACACTACAGCGACGGCTTCGATACATGGAGGCGATGTGGTCGTCGTAGGTGATGAGGTTATCACAAACCTCGCCTGCGATGACAATTCTTGGCTGGTGGACTCAGGTGCTTCAGCACATGTATCTCACAACAGGGTACTATTTGCCACTTACACGACAGGCGACTGTAGAGTATTGAAGATGGGTAATGGAGATGTGTCAAAGGCGGTTGTCGCTGGAGATGTGCATTTGAGGACGATGACGGGTGCAGTTTTTGTTCTCAAAGATGTTCGTCATGTCTTTGATATCCGTTTCAATCAGGTATCGGTTGGAAGGTTGGATGATGAGGGGTTCTTCAGTCTCTTAAGAAATAGTCAGTGGAAGCTTTCTAGAGGTTCGATGGAGATTGCCAGATGAAAAAAGAAGTCCGATCTCTACTATATGCAGGGGAGCGCACAGGGAGCACAGGAGGTGAACGCAGTCAGTGATGCGTCTACCAAGTTATGGCACAGGCGGCTCGGCCTTATCAGCGAGAAGGGGATGAGCTACTTGGTGAACAGAAAGGTGATTCCAGGGCTCAAGTCTACAAAGTTGGAGAAGTGAACGCACTGCTTAGCTGGAAAGCAAAATATGGTGTCTTTCAAAAGTCACCCAAGTTCAAGGAAGCCGGCGTTGCTAGAGTTGATTCACTCGGATATCTGCGGTCTTATGAAGGTAAAATCTATTGGTGGTGCCTCTTACTTTGTAACTTTTATTGATGACTATTCCAGGAAGGTTTGGGTCTATGCCTTAAAGACCAAGGATCAGGTGCTGCCTACTTTCAAAGAGTTTCAGGCCTCTGTTGAAAGAGACGCAGACAAGAAGTTATTATGTGTTCGGTCCGACAACGACGGTGAATACATTGGTCTCTTTGATGCTTATTGCAGAGAGCAAGGGATACGACACCAGAAGACTCCACCCAAGATACCTCAGCTCAATGGTGTAGCGGAGTGCATGAACAGGACACAGATGGAGAGGGTGCGGTGTTTGCTGTCAGAAGCAAACTTGTCGAACAGTTATTGGGGTGAGGCTCTTCTCAGAGCTGCTTATGTTATTAATTTACCTCTTAGTGCTCCTTTACAGGGTGATGTGCCTGATAAAGTATGGTATGGCAAAGAGCTGTCATACAATCAACTGTGAGTGTTTGGCTGTAAGGCCTTCGTGCATGTACTGAAGGACGAGAGGACCAAACTTGAGCCGAAGACGAGGCGATACGTCTTTGTCGTCTACGGTCGGGATGAGTTTGGCTATAGACTTTATGACCCGGTGGAAAAAAAGCTCTACAGAAGTAGGGACGTGGTATTCGTCGAGGATAAGTCCACGACCAACACTCAGGATTCCGAGACACCTTCTGAGGCTGAAGAATTGCCTGAGTTAGAGTCATTTCGTTTCGAGTAGTTTACAGAGAAAATCGCAAAGGATCCAGTTATGGGGGAGCCAGTACATGGAGTTGCTCCCAACCTTGATCATCAGTCTGCTGATGATGGTCAGGGTGTCCTTCAGGAGGATGAGCATGCCGGAGAGGAAGTTCCTGAATGGGAGAAGGCTATTGGTATATACAGCCAACACCAGTGGCTCCATTGAGAAGGAGCGAAAGAGATCGTCGACCATCTACGAGATACTCATCGGGTGAGTATGTGCTACTGACTGAAGTGGGAGAGCCCAAAAGCTTTACAGAGGCTATAGAAGACGATTACAGGCAGGAGTGGATGCAGGCTATGTAGGAGAAGATGAGTTCCTTATACGCCAATTCCACTTATGAACTGGTACGGTTGCCAAAGGACAAGAAGGCTTTTAAGAATCGATGGGTGTTTAGAGTGAAGCAGACAGATGATGCTACTCGCCCTCGATACAAAGCGAGGCTGGTAATTAAAGGCTACGGTCAGCGGAAAGGCGTAGATTATGATGAGATCTTTTCGCCTGTCGTCAAACATTCGTCCATTCAGGTGGTACTAGCATTGGCAGCCAGTCTCGACTTGGAGGTCGAGCAAATGGACGTGAAGATGGTATTCCTCCACGGTGACCTTGAGGAGGAGCTATATATGGAGCATCTAGAGGGATTCTGTGAGAAGGGCAAGTCACATTTGGTCTGCCGGTTGAGGAAGAGCTTGTATGGTCTGAAGCAGGCTCCAAGGCAGTGGTACAGGAAGTTCGAGTCGTTTATGGGAGAGCATGGCTATGCACGGACGACGTTGGATTACTGTATATTTGTGAGATATTTTTTCGATGATGATTTCATTATTTTATTGCTCTATGTAGATGATATGCTATTAGTGGGTCAGAATGCCACTATGATAGCGGAGTTGAAGCGCCAACTGGGCACGGCCTTCTCTATGAAGGATTTGGGTACAGCAAAGACTATTCTTGGGATGGAGATCAGCCAAGAGAGAGAGTCCAAGTTGCTATACTTGTCCCAAAAGAAGTACATTCATCGGGTACTTCAGTGTTTCGGTATGGACGGGTCGAAAAAAGTGAGTTACCCCCTTGTGGCCCACTTTAAGTTTACTGAGGAGCAGTGTCCATCTACCGAGGACGAAAAAGAAGATATGCAGCGGGTTCCATATGCCTTAGCTGTGGAAAGTCTTATGTATGCTATGGTGTGTACGAGGCCAGACATCGCTCATGCAGTTGACACAGTTAGCAGGTACCTTTCAAATCCTGGAAGGGTACATTGGAGTGCGGTCAAGTGGATTCTATGATACCTTTAGGGCACTACTGATTGGAGACTTTCTTTTGGTGGTGACGAGCCGAAGCTAGTTGGATATACCGACGCTGATATGGCTGGAGATGTAGACACGAGGCGTCGACTTCAGGCTATGTGATAATGTTTGCTGGAGGAGCGGTATCGTGGCAGTCGCGATTACAGAAGTGTGTTGCCTTGTCGACGACAGAGGCAGAGTACATTGCGACGACGGAGGCTTGCAAGGAGTTGCTATGGATGAAAAAGTTGTTACAGGAAATGTGGCTAAAGCAAGAGCAGTATACTTTGCTTTGCGACAATCAGAGTGCTATTCACCTTGTGAAGAATCAGACCTTTCATAGCCGGCCCAAGCACATCGAGACTCGGTATCATTGGATACGAGATGTGGTTGAGAAGAAGGACGCGATGCTTAAAAAGGTCCATACTGATGACAATGGAGCGAACATAAGGTTCTACCAAGGGAGAAGTTTGAGTACTGCAGGCGGATTGTCGGGATGATGAGTTCCTCCACCTACTTGTGAAGGGGGAGATTTGTTGGAGTGGGTAGGGTTCCTAACCTATATGGTGAATACCCCGGAGAGCGGCGAGCACCATCCGTGTGTCGGAGAAGCTCGGGGAGTGCATGGATCCTATTTTGGAACATATATGGTAAGGAAATATATGATTGGATTTCCATATTTACTTTGATTATATATTTATGATTGAACCCTTCATATAGTAGATTTCCATATAATTGGGCTTCCAATTATGGCAATCCAATTATGATTGGATTTCCATTAAAAATATGATTGATGCATATTGGAAGTTTCCATATATATTGGACTTCCATGTATAGATTACCAAGGGCTTATAAAAGGGTGATGCATGCTAGTTGGAAAATTATCTAAAAATAAGAGTGCTTACAATCTTTGAGAGAGAGACAGGATTAAGGACTATTGTGAAGAAGAGATTGCTTCGAATAATTTTTCGGCATCTCTTGTTCTTCGGAGTCTGCAATCAAAAATTTTCTTCTTTCAAGTGAGTTGTGGTGATCCATGTTGGATCGGGAGGAGCTTGTAGAGGGTGTATTCTCTTTAATACATTAGTGGAGGTTCTTCAGAGTTGGACTCCGATCGTCCCGTGCTTTTTTCTGCAAGGGTTTTCCACGTCAAAAATCTTTGTGTCTGCGATTGTGTTTGGCATTTTTTTTGTTTATGTGCTTTTGCTCGATTCTCTCGCAGGACTTTCTGATTTGGGGGAACGGTTTCTGCACTTCGTTCCCAACAATTTAAGCTAAATTATTTATGGTAACTTAATTTAATATTTGATCTATCGAATTTGATATTTAAACAGTTTTAAATAAAGGATTTGATTTATCTAGATTTAATCAAAATTTAGATTTGAATGAAATGATTTTCGAACTATCTAAATTAAAAGATGGAATTATCCATCGGGGTTTAAACCACTACTAGTTCTTATCCAACTAGGAGTGTTCACCTCCTATAAATAGGCGAGCCTCCATATATTTTCTCCACAAACTCCACAAGTCAAATTTCTCTCCACCACATAAGTGCATCGTGTCGGTGTCCAATATCTTATTCCATGTTTATACATATACATTAATCCCCCGTGTCGGACACACCCCCGTCGCATTCACCTCGCCGCCCCCGTCTTTTCTAAACCCCTCACCCCATCATTTTGCGCCGGCAACCCGAGCCACCCCGGTGACCCGAGCGACCGCGCGTCCCTCACCCGATTGCAGCCAGCGCCCTGCGCACTTGCGGCCTCATGTTCGCGCTCCCTGCATTCCCGTCGGCTTTCTGACGCTCCGATCCGAGCCCGAGGCCTCCCCTCCGTGCTCCGCCTCCATTTTTGGTATATCTCTGACCCAGAAACCTTCTGTCATTTGTGTACAGAACCTATTCCATGTTCCGGCCAATTGACAGAATGAAGCTCTGCCAATTGGAATAGTTTAGATTAGTAATAATATTGCTTGGTTAATGATGTAATAATGTGTAGTTTATTTAATTATGTTGGTTATTAATTATTAGTGTAGAAAAACCATAGGGATTAGATTGATAATGGTTAATTAGTATTAGTATTCTTTATAAGTAAAATATTATCTTATATGGTTTATATCGAAATGTATTTTTTATGAATTTTTGTTTATTTAGAAATATGGTAAATGAGTTCATTAGAAGGAATGGTCTATTAATAATTAATTTTGCAGAAAATATTATTAATATTTGATTTGCCACTAAAAACTTATGTATATATTTCCTAAAACGTTTTATACCAAAAGTTTTCAATAATTAGAATAAATAATAAAAATGATATTATTTCTATAAATGATTTTTATTTGCTAAATAATTGATTTTGATAAATAAAATAGTTTTTTTGGTATTAATAACCGAAAATGTTTTTCTATTAAATTAAATCGTTAGTTTGGTAAAAATCGTATGGTTATAAAGGATTTTTTTGCAATTAAAAGTTGTTTTCCTTTTATGATGGAAAAAGGTTAGAAATGGATTTCTAAGAAAAATCGTTTTATTAGTATTGATCGGTAAATAATTTCTAAATTAGTAAAAATATTTATTTTGGAAAATCTAATTTCCTTTTTAATTATTAACCTCTAAAAATACGATTAATAGTTATTTTTCTCAATATTGATTATTTCGGCAAGACATATATTTTATTCAAAAATGATTACTTTGACACTTATTATTTTGTAATAAAATCTATTCTTAAAAAATATAATTATTTTTCAAATAGGTTTTTCCAACATACCAGACTTAGCCTTTAGTGTTATTCTTTAGAATTAAGCGTAGTTCTAGTTACTAAAATCTGGTACTACGATCTTATAGGTTCTGTTCACTAAAACCTTAGCAGTTACCCACTTGTTGCTGCCCACGCCGAGGAACCATCTGAGGCAAATTTCATATCTATTCCATGTCTGTGTTTTTACTTTAATAATTAAATGTATGCATCAGTTGATTTCATATAGTATAGTGACACTGATTCACCGTGGATCCCTCTCGGACTCTACATCGATTGACGGATTGCTGGATTGCTATAGTGACTTATTGACTTATTGACTCGGGGATTGCTTGGAGGAGTAGTATAACGTCTGTAACCAAAGCCAAAATTCTCACTTGTCTCTCTCGCGCTAACTCTACCACATAGGGGGTTGATCCGTACCGTATGTTGTTTGTTTTGGCCAAAACGTTAGTATACATATTGCCTCTATCCCAGCCGGTCACAGGCCATGTTATATACTCAAAACACTAGCTTAGCATTGCATCATATTTGATATTGAGACTATATTGCTTGTTGTCTTTTATTATTTACAAAAATATATAAAGCTTCTTAAACTATCTCGAATTTTCATTTACCTTCCAGACCAGTTTCCGTTTAATAAAACGTTTTATTTTTGTTAGATATTTGCCGGTTGTGTTTTACTGCTTGATACAGCTTATTGTCGCCGTCTCACAATGGTGCAGGCTGTGCATGATCTGACTGGACCCATTATATTTGGAATCGGGTCGTGACATATTTTTAGTAGTGGCCCATGCAGGTCCAATTCTGTAAATTGGTCTAGTCAACTTAGTCTAGACCAGCATGCAGTTCTGCAGTCTGACCTAGATCTAGATATGACTCTAGGAAAACAGACTCTAGAAACAAAATTAGAACACTTAGATTATTTTTACCATGTCACAACATAGGATCAAATTTATCTTATTTATATAAAATCTATTTTTGCTTGCTTATAGTTTCATAGGTTACCTTACTTATGTTGTACCCAAACCTAACCCAGATTAGGCCGATTGAATGATGGTATATTTTACTCCCTATATTATTTTCTAAATTTTATATATCTTTTAGTGTCTCATGACTTTCAGGGATTATTTTCCTCCATATCTTTATCAGATTCTACAATCCCTTAGGATCTATACTCTTGCGCTATTTATGGATTAATATTAGGTTTTTCAATCTCCTTATTCAGCAAACCTATTTCCAATTTCTTTATTAGTTTAATCAAATCTTAATTCTCTATCTTTATTTAGAATCTAGATCCATTCATTATTTAGAATTTTAAATTCTCCTCTAGCAAACCTAATAAACACTTATCTACCCAAAGTATTTTTACGACTAGTGTATCCAACCATTTGCCTTGATCTTATTCCCAATTGACTTTTTCGGAACTAATCCCGAACCAAATTCTTCTAGAACCATAAAGACCCAAGGTTAATTGCTACCAAAAGAATTGGTTCAAATTAGCTAGTTTACGAATCTTCCAAAGAAATTATTTTCTAGAAATAATTCCAATATTGATTGATATTTCCTAAGTTATTCGAAGGACCGAGAATATTTTCATTTGTTGAATTCCTCCACTCAGATTGAAATCTTACTCTCTCTAGGCAACTTCTCGATCAATTCAAGGCCTAGAAAGTTCTAAACTCAATGCTTGAGTATCATGAAGCAGGAACGGTCAGAGAATTGATTTCATTCTATTATTGAATTTTCTTTAGTCATTGAAAAATATTTGATTTGTTGAGCTATCCCTTTGAAATTCTCATGGACAAAGTTGAGAAAATATTCAGTGACCTAATACGGTTTCGTACATATGCATTGCAGTCATTTATCTGAATTATGGAAATTGCGAGTTTACTGCAGCCAGATGCGCACTGGCGAGGCATAGGCTCTAAGTTGAAGTAATTTTAGGTGTTCATAGGTTTCAGATATTATTGAGACTATTTCCTAAATGCATCATGTTTGTCTTCTATGTTGTTCAGCCAGAAATGGATAAAGTTGATAGACTACTCGGTAACCTATCATTATTCAAGTTATGGAGCCAAAAATTCATTGCAGTCAGGTGCACTCCGGCGAGGCATGAATTTGAGGTAAAGTAACTTCGGATATATTTGATTTTTGAATATTATTAAGACTATATCCATACCATGGTTGTCTACTTAGCTCCATCAAATTATTCTGACTTTTGCCTGATTAGAGGATTTATATTTTTAGCGGTTGTCAACATTTTCAGAAATCTCTTATCACAGCCAGAAAGAATAGATTTTCTATGGAATTCTACTTGATTTTCCTAGAACTTATTGTGACGATATCAATCTCTATTGGCTCAATCTCTTTCAAGGTCGAATTTTAGTGTATTGCATATGTTTTGTGGATATTTATATATTTTGTAGCTATATATATAGTTAGTTGACAGTTATATGCAGGAAAAACCTTAATAGTTACCTAGCAACCTTATTATATTAAAGGATGCAAAAGATTTTAAATCAGAAACCAGAGATAGAAGGATTGTAAATAATACAAGGTTGGGAGATGAAATAGATATATTTTTAACAGAAAAAAGTTTGATCAAAATGATACAGTAAAATCAAGATGAATGGTTCGAGCTTAAACAGGATAAATAAATTTTATTGAGAATTCAGGATCAAATAGGTAAATGGGGGTTTGGAATCAAGATATATACATGTTGGTGAAAATAGACGTCTAGATAAATTACAGAATGATCACATATGAGTACAATAGATAAACAAGGAATGATAAAAAAATTTGTAGATCATGACAAATTGGAGTATTGAAACGTGATATTGGATTTTAAATGTGATATTGGATTATTGAGGCTTGATACTAGAGTATTACGATAAGACGGAGCGTACCAATTATGATATTTTGGTCAGGAACGAATAAGATGTATAAGAACGTAATTGGTATGACATAGAGTTAAATTTTGGATATATATTAGCAAGATGAAGGAAGTACAAAACATATTACGAAAAATATTATATGTGTTTGGTAAGAAAAGGTGAGAAGACAAATTTTTCAAGGTTATGACGGTGATTGAAAATTCAGGGACGAAAGCAAAAATTCATAATTGTGGATAGTGACTGTGTTTTTAAGGAGGGAAGAATGTTATTTGTGTATAGTGGTTAGATTGATTAAGATATTGCACTACATAGATTTGCTATGGAAAGTTAGCCTAGTTAGGCAGGCTATTGAGGAAGAATATCCTTACTGGTTTGAGGCATGATTGTACCCCAGCCCTTATCTTTGAAATTTCGAGGATAAAATATTCTAAGAAGGGAGGTTGTAAAACCCTTAACCTACGCAACCCGAACCCGCTAACCCAAAACCCAATTAACTTAAAACCTACACGTTCAGCCCCACTCCCCACTCAGATCAGCCTCTTAAAACCTAATTCACAGAAGCTTTCAACTCCCTTCTTCACCAAAAAACTCCATAACTTTCTCCTCCCTCCACCAAATCCAAATCCGAGACCACCTTCGCGTTCACCTCGCCTCCCCCGTCTTTTCTAGACCCCTCACCCCATCATTTCATGTCGGCAACTCGAGCCACCCCGACGACCCGAGCGACCGGCGCGTCCCGCACCCGATCGCAGCCACCGCCCTGCGTGCTTGCGGCCTCTTGTCCGCGCTCCCTGCGTTCCCGTCGAATTTTCGATGCTCCGATCCGAGCCCGAGGCCTCCCCTCCGTACTCCGCCTCCATTTTTGGTATATCTCTAACCCAGAAACATTCTGTCATTTTTGTACAGAACCTATTCCATGTTCCGGCTAATTGGCAGAATGTAGCTTTGCCAATTGGAATAGTTTAGATTAGTAATAATAATGCTTGGTTAAAGATGTAATAATATGTAGTTTATTTAATTATGTTGGTTATTAATTATTAGTGTAGAAAGGTCATAGGGATTAGATTGATAATGGTTAAGTAGTATTAGTACTCTTTATAAATAAAATATTGGCCTATTAATTTTATATCAAAATGTATTTTTTTATGAATTCTTGGCTTATTAAGAAATATGGTAAATGAGTTCATTAGAAGGAATGGTCTATTAATAATTAATTTTGCCAAAAATATTATTGGTATTTGATTTGCCACTAAAAACTTATGTATATATTTCCTAAAACGTTTTATACCAAAAGTTTTCAATAATTAGAATAAATAATAACAATGATATTATTTCTATAAATAATTTTTATTTGCTAAATAATTGATTTCGGTAAATAAAATATATTTTTTGGTATTAATAATCGAAAATGTTTTGCTATTAAATTAAATCGTTAGTTTGGTAAAAACCGTATGGTTATAAAAGATTATTTTGCAATTAAAAGTTGTTTTCCTTTTATGATGGAAAAGGTTAGAAATAGATTTCTAAGAAAAATTGTTTCATTAGTATTGATCGGTAAATAATTTCTAAATTAGTAAAAATATTTATTTTAAAAATCTAATTTTCTTTTTAATTATTAACCTATAAAAATACGAATAATAGTTATTTTTCTCAATATTGATTATTTCGGCAAAACATGTATTTTATTCAAAAAATATTACTTTGGCACTAATTATTTTGTAATAAAATATATTCTTAAAAAATATAATTATTTTCCAAATAGGTTTTTCCAACCTACCAAACTTAGCCTTTAGTGTTGTTCTTTAGAATTAAGCGTAGTTCTAGTTACTAAAATCTGGTACTACGATCTTGTAGGTTCTGTTCACTAAAACCTTAGCAGTTACCCACTTGTTACTGCCCACGCCGAGGAACCGTCTGAGGCAAGTTTTATATCTATTCCACGTCTGTGTTTTTACTTTAATAATTAAATGTATGCATCGGTTGATTTCATATAATATAGTGAAACTGATTCACCATAGATCCCTCTCGGACTCCACATCAATTAACGGATTGCTGGATTGCTATAGTAACTTATTGACTCATTGACTTATTGACTCGGGGATTGCTTGGGGGAGTAGTATAACGTCTGTGACCAAAGCCAAAATTTTCGCTTGTCTCTCTCGCGCTAATCTCTACCACACAGGGGGCTGAGCCGCACCGTATGCTATTCGTTTCCGCCGAAACGTTAGTATAAATATTGTCTCTATCCCAGCCGGTCACAAGCCCTGTTACATACTCAAAACACTAGCCTAGCATTATATCATATTTGACATTGAGATCATATTGCTTGTTGTTTTTTACTATTATTTACAAAAACATATAAAGCTTCATAAACTGTCTCGCATTTTCATTTATTGTTAATTTAGAAATGCTAGATGTGGAAGAAATATGTTTCTTGTTCACTCCTGACTGGAGATCCAACATTTTTAGGTGATTGCTATGAGGAGGAGCTAGTTTACTGTTCTTTCTACGAGCCTGACTTGGGTCCCGTAGATTTGGCTGAACTAAAACAAGGAACCCCAGAACCATAGATGTTGGCATAGTTTCTTTTTCTTTTCTTTGTTTTTGAGCAATTGTAATAAATGAATTGTGATATTTTTGTCTTGTTATTTCCATTCCAGACCAGTTTCAGTTTAATAAAATGTTTTATTTTCGTTAGATATTTGCCTGTTGTGTTTCACTGCTTGATACAGCTTACTGTCGCCGTCTTACAATGGTGCAGGCTGGACATGATCCGACTGGACCCATTATATTTGGAATCGGGTCGTGACACATCTAAACCACAAAATCAACAAAAGAGGATTATAGATCAGTATAGAGGAATTTCTTAAATATTATATGGACTTTTCAAGCATGAATTCATACCCAAGGCACTCTTTATCCACATTTGCTGCATTATACCTTATGTAGCCTAGACCACATCTGCTGCATTATACCTTATTTGAGGGTTGACTATTTGAATCATTTTCTTCCATTCAGCTTTGTTAAAGCCATGTACAAAAAATATTCTTTCCTACCTCCATAGTTTAAACAGTATCGGCCGGTACGTATCAGTTTTTGCATATCCCGATCTAGTACCGACCGCTACTTATATTGACCGATAGTGACATTGCGGGTCTATTTTCCGTTCAATTTGGCTGAACAAAAATTAAATCGAAAAAGAGAGAACAATGGAAAAATAGTGTCAAAATACAATTCAGTTGTACTAAGATTGACAATGTTACAATTTGTCGATAAAATTCTTTATCAATGAAGTATAACCATTACCATTTGTCGAATTTGTGTATCTATAAATTCACAATATTCATCCATATTAGCCAAAGCCTCCAAGCTCTAGTAGCTAGGAGGTAGAGACATAATGCATATTGGCTGGATTGGTTAGATCTAAGGTTCTCAGTATCCGTATCGAAATCAGTATCAGAACATTCCTATGAGTATCGGGATCGACGGTATCAATATTATATGTGGTTTCGGCGGAGTATCGAATTTTTTGGTATCGGAAAGCAAGTAATTATTAACAAATTATTAACATATTAGAAAGTATATTTTGTATATGGGTAAATTATGAAAAATCCCTCGTTAGATTTTCGCTTTCTGCACTAAAAGATCCCATGATCTTAACAATCCAAAAAGTATGAAATATGCTCTTTATCCCCCAAATGACAATTTTACCCTACCCCTCCCCCCTCCTACCTCGGCTGTCGTGGCTGCGATCGCCGGCGAGGAGGAGGAAGTGGGGGCGCTCGCCGGCAAGGAGGAGCAGAGGGGGCTCGGGGGGGGAGGGGATCGCTGGCGAGGGAGGAGGGGGGTCGGAGGGGTGCTCGTCGGCGAGGAGGAGCCAGAGCGGGGGGGGGAGGGTGGGATCGCCGGCGAGGGAGGAGGAGGGGTGGGGGGTCGGGGGGCGGACTTGCCGGCGAGGAGGAGCGAGGGGAGGGGGATCGCCGGCGAGGGAGGAGAAGGGGGTGGGGGGTAGGGCGGGGGGGTGTCGGGGGGGTGTGTAGTTTGGGCAGCTGCTTGAGTAGAAAATTTGGATAGTCCTAGTAATTTTTCCACAAACATAGGCTAGCCCAAATCCTGGATAGCCCTGATAAGATTTTGATGTGCCCTTATAATTAGCCTTAATGAAACTAGTCAGGCACGTAAAAGGAATTTGTTCTCTCTTAAAGATAGTTTAAATTATGATTTTCTTATAGATATAATTTCAATATATTTTTATTAGAAATTTTTTATAGCTATGTTTATATTTTAATTATAATTTGTTATAGATACATGTGCGTGTATAAGATAATATTATGTAGTTAAGCTATTAGTTATGAATTTATTCTTAATTTTTAATTATGCTAGGATATACATATAGTTTATACAATATTTTTGAGCCATTTTCAAACATCTTTATAAAAGTTTTTTTTGAAGGGAAATACCATTTTATTCATCAACTAGGTTCAGATTAGTTTACAAAAGTTTGGAAATCTTCTGTTAAAACCTGGCTTAGGCAATCAGGGGGGAATATCATGGTAGCATAGATATTAGAACGAAACGTGTGACCGGCCAACGCGTGAGCGGCTTTGTTCCCCGATCTTAACACGAACCGAAAGTCCGGTCGGTTGATTTGCTTCAGTTCTTCTTCAATGTCTGACATAGTATCATGGAGTTTCTATGGAATCAAGTTCTTCTCCCCATTGAAAACATCTTTATAATAGTAGATAGATTTTAGATACGAGCCTCTTAATTTTTCATAAAATTATAATTTTGGGCTTTTTTTTTTCAAACTTTGCACATTTTGTTAAAAAAATGTTAGTATAGGGTTGATAGTAGTCCTAGACTACTTTAGGAAGAACGAATTTCACAAAATTGGGTGCCTGGGGAGTGGGGACAATTTTCCAACGTGCTCTTGCTCTGGGTCGGGCATGTCCATAAGTACTTCGAATGTGGAGGTAGGCCCGTTGAACCAAAATAGCTTGAGCTTTAAGTAGGGTAAGCATTCGTTTTAAACCGAACCGAATAATCCAAAATCGAATTGGGCCGAAACCGAATAAGCAAAACAGAAATCGAACCGAGTTGGCCCAAAACCGATTCAAACTGAACTGAATTAATCGGTTCATTTTTCGGTTTATTCATTTTTTTGATTTTTTGTGTTTTTTTGGTTAATATATATAGTAAATAAATATACCTAGACAATTATTTAGTATATACCTTTATATATATATATATATATATATATATATATATATATATATATATATATATATATATAAATAAATTAAAATTTCTTATTCAGTTTTCGGTTTTGGACCGAAACTGAATAGAAAATTTTAGTATTTTCACCGTAAATGAACCATTTTTTTAAACCGAACCCCACTCCTCCCTAAAAATCCTCATCACCACTCACAGCACCCTTTATTTCTACCCCATGTTCTCTCTCCCCTCAAATCACTCCCCAAAAATCTAGCCACCACCCTCACTTTTTCTCTAAGCTAAGAAGAAGAAGGAACCACACACACCAGCCCATTTTTCTCTCCTTTTCCCTTCTTTCCAACACCAGAACCCCCGCACCCCCATTCGCCCAGTGTTTCACCGTTTTTGCATGCTTCCGTGCGCGTTCCGTCGTCGTGTGCGTGCACGTACCCGTACCCGTCGTCCCGGCGTCGTTCCGAGCCCGAGGTAAATACTAAATAATTTTCTAGGTATATTTATTTACTATATATATTAACCAAAAAAACACAAAAAATAAAAAAATGAATAAACCGAAAACCTTTTATAAGGAGAATTAATATAATAAAAACTAATATTTATTTAAAAAGGTTATTTTGGTAATGGTATTTAATATTAAAACCCAAAAACATTTTATATTAACTTTAAACCAATATTTTGGTAAGAAAACGTATTTTTGCGCATTTATTATTATCTATGTTTAAAGGTGAATTTCTACATAATTTATGAAATGTCTAAAAGATATATTTTATGAAAATTATTCTGATTAAATAAATCTTATTTTAAAATGTTATTTAAATAAAAACTATTTTCTTACAAAAATTACTCATTTCGAGAAATTTATTTTAAAGTATTTCTCCTATTAATTAATATTTACGACAAAATCTATATTTTATTGAAACGGTTATATGTTAACTTTTAGTAACAAAATCTATTTTTAGGTATAAAGTGGTTTTCAATTAGGATCTCCAACCTGCCTGACTTAGCCTAGTATTACACCTTAGAATTAGAGCGTAGTTCTGGTTACTAAATCTGGTACTACGATCTGTAGGTTCGGGACCTTAAATCCTAGCGGTTACTTGCTGCTCGTCGCGTTCCACGCCAAGGAGTTATCCAAGTCAAGTTTCATATCTACTCCATGTCTGTTCTTTATTTTAATAATTAAATGTATGCATCAGTTGATTACATGTAGTATAGTGACACTGATTCATCGTGGATCCCTCTCGGACTCCACATCGATTGACGGATTGTTGGATTGCTATATTGACTCATTGACTTATTGCTTGGGGATTGATTGGGGGAGTAGTATAACGTATGTGACCAAAGCCAAATATCGATCGTTTATTGTCTCGCGCTAATCCCTACCACATAGGGGGTTGAGCCGTACCATATACTATTCGTTTTGGTAAAAAATGTTAGTATACATATTGCCTCACCAGCCGGTCACAGGCCCTGTTATATACTCAAAACACTATCTTAGTATTGCATCATGCTGAAAATTGACATCATCTTGCTTACTGGTCTCTTTTTACTATTAAATACAAAAATAAATTATTTCTTAAACTGTCTCGCATTTTTTATTTATTATTAATTTAGAAATGCTAGATGTGGAAAAAATATGTTTCTTGTTCACTCCTGACTGGAGACCCAACATTTTTAGGTGATAGCGACGAAGAGGAGCTGCCTTATTGCACTTTCTATGGGACAGACTTGGGTCCCACAGAGGCTGAACCAGGAACCCCAGAACCCTAGAGTGTTGGCTTAGTAATTTTTCTTTTCTTCCTTTTCAGAACAGTTGTAATAAAATGAATTGGTTGTTGTTTTATTTCCATTTCAGACCAGTTTCAGTTTAATAAAAATATTTTATTTTCGTTAGATGTTTCTGCATGTTGCGTTTCACTGCTTGATACAGCTTACTGCCGCCGTCTCACAACGGTACAGGCTGGGCATGATCCGACTAGACCCATTACGTTGGGATCGGGTCGTGACATGTTTTTAGTGGTGGCCCATGCAGGTCAGTCCTGTAAGTTGGTCTAGGCAACTTAGTCTAGACCATCATGCAGTCCAGCAACTTGACTTAGGCCTAGATGAGACTTTAGGAAAACAGACTTTAGAAACAATTAGAACACCTAGATTATATTCACCTTGTTACACCATAGGACCAAAATTATATATTTAAAAGGGAAAATTTATGAAATGCCCAAAAAACGAAAAAGTTTTATGAAAAACCCACCGCACAATAACATTTCATCGCGTGCACAGAATTAGCAAAAGAGGGTTCCAAATGACCTTTTTGCCCTTCCTTCTAATTTATTGAAAACACCCAAGAAACTACTCTTAAAAAAATGTTTCGATACTTCATCTTCTTCCATACGCTGCTCACTTTCGAATCTAGGTTTTCTCCTCAAAAATCTTTAAAAACTCGTCGAAAAATTTCGGAAAGACCGAGACAAACAGCAAAAGTGCTAAAACGGAGGTCCAAACATCATTTTTTTGCAATTCTAAAATTTCGAAAGGCCGTCTAACGAAGAAACGATTACTTTTAGCCTCCTCGAAGATACGCTCGTTTTGGGACAAACCGGACCTCATTTCGACCTCCTAGTCAAAAGTTATGGCCCTTCAAAGTTTCGACTGACCATAAAATGCAGAAAAATGGTCATTCTTCGTATTAGAACACGAAAAATATTAATTTCGCATGAGGGTGGCCATTCTCCGTGTTAGTAACATGGACAATGTCATTCTCCGTCTTAATTTACACGGAGAATAGTCATTCTCTGTGTTAGTAACACGGAGAATGACATTCTCCGTCTTAATTTACACGGAGAATGGTCATTCTCCGTGCTAAATTACACGGAGAATGGTCATTCTCCGTCTTAATTTACACGAAGAATGGTCATTACAGACATTCTCCGTATTTCTAATACGGAGAATGGCCATTCTCCGTGTTAAATAAAACGGAGAATGCCATTCTCCGTGCTAAATAAAACGGAGAATGGTCATTCTCTGTATAATTTAGCACGGAAAATGGTCATTCCAGTGTTAAAACACAGGAGAATGACCATTCTCCGTGTTAGAAAAATGAAGAATGCCATTCTCCGTGTAAATTAACACGGAGAATGCCATTCTCCGTGTAAATTAACACGGAGAATGGCATTCTCCGTTTTTCTAACACGGAGAATGTCCATTCTCCGTGTTATTTTATACGGAGAATAGTTATTCCCAGTGTTAAAACATAGGAGAATGACCATTCTCCGTGTAATTTAGTACGGAGAATGGCATTCTCCGTTTCTAAATTATACGGAGAATGGCCATTCTCCGTGCTAAATAACACGGAGAATGACATTCTCCGTGTTAAATGACACGGAGAATGGTCATTCAAACGTTAAAACATAGGAGAATGACCATTCTCCGTGTTAGAAACACGTAGAATGGCTATTCTCCGTGTTAAAAACACGGAGAATGCCATTCAACACGGAGAATGACATTCTCCTTGTTAAAAATGCAGGAGAATGACTATTCTTCGTGTAATATCGACGGAGAATAGTTGACAGAAACCTAATTTTTTTGTTTTTTTGTTTTGTGGAAAGAAATTTGACATAAATAAAGATTCAAGAGTTTTTGTTCTTCTTTCAAAATGATGCTAACTCTTATGGAAAAGAAGAAGAAGATCTTCTCTCCATAATTGATCTAATTGTCGGAGAAGAAGAAGAAGAAGAAGATGAGCGATGATCGAAGTTCGACTGAAAAAAAAGTATGGTGAACTACGAACGATCTTTGTGATCTCTGCTGAAGATGAGAGCAATGGAATTCATATCTCTCGTGAAGAAGAAGAAGGAGAAGAGAATCGTAATCCAGATCTGAGTTTGTGCGGAGGGGTAGTTATGATATTAATTTTGTAAATACAGAGCATCTAAAGGGAATCTTTGAATATTTGACGTGGAATTATATAATTCTGGACATTTCATAAAACCTATACTGCGGGTGGGTTTTTCATACAACCCAACCACGAAATTGGGTTTCTCAGCAATTTCCAGTATTTAAAAATCTATATTTGCTTGATTATAGTTCATAGGTTATCTTGCTTATGTTTGTACCTAAACCTTTCAGATCATGACTTATGTTCCAAAGCTATTCCTTGTTGGCTTT
Organism: Iris pallida; assembly: GCA_029216955.1. NCBI lineage: Eukaryota > Viridiplantae > Streptophyta > Magnoliopsida > Asparagales > Iridaceae > Iris > Iris pallida. The sequence goes on from JANAVB010009598.1 coordinate 10,193,230, forward strand.
GCTAAATCATTTCAACTTGACTTCCTTGAATCAATAAGATTTACCTTTTAGCCCAACTTACCTAGCGAATGCTCAAACTTTCCTTGTGTAAGAAATTATTTTTCCAAATAATTTCCATAAAAATCTGTATTCCCTAAGTGATTTGTCGGAAATATTCTCATTGGCTTCTTCTACTCAACTCGAAGCGGTAATGCTTCTATCTTGTCTTGTGTCCAACTCAATTAGTCAGAATCAAGTTTGATCAATTCCATAAGTATAATCTTTGAAGAAAATGTCAAAGAACAGATACTCCACTTGACTTCAAACCGACCTCTTGAATCTCAAGAGCTACTGGAACACATATTTATCCTGATAAATTTTCTTGATTCTAGAAGAACGGACATCTACATCTCTTTCTTATCATGATTAGAACTTTAGAACTCGTTTGAATTTTTCGGAAGCTCCTTTGAAATTCTCATGGACAAAGTTGAGAAAATATTCAGTGACCTAATATGGCTTCGTACATATGCGTTGTAGTCATTGTCTGAATTATGAAAACTGCGAGTTTACTGCAGCTTGTTGCACACTGGCGAGGCATAGACTCTAAGTTGAAGTGATTTCAGGTGTTCATAGGTTTTAAGATATTATTGAGACTATGTCCTAAATTCAACAAATTTTTCCTTATGTTGCTCAGCCATGAAATGGATAAAGTTGATAGACTACTGGATAACCTATTATTATTTAAGTTATGGAGCCAAAAATTTACTGCAGTCAGGTGCACTCTGACGAGGCATGAATTAGAGGCAAAGTGACTTTGGATATATTTGGTTTCCGAATATTATTAAGACTATATCCATACGATGGTTGTCCTTTTTGCACCATCAAATTATTCTAACTTTTATCCGGTTAGAGGATTTGCATTTCTAGCTGTTGTCTCCGCCTTCAAAAATATCTTATCTGATTACATTCATGTCATAGTTATTCAAATCACTCTCGCTATCCTACTATCGTACAACTTGTTGGCTTTTTCTGAGTCACAAACCCTTATAACTCAACCCAATTTGATTTACAATTTTTAGTCCCTCATCTCAGAAGATTCTATTACTTTTGCCTCCTCAATAAGCTGTTGACGTTCGTTTCTTTGTTGCCTTTCCTGTTTCACGAGACCTCATTTGATTTTTCTCCCATCTTATGATCATTGATTATATTTTAATCGTACCTAGACTTTACTTGTGCCTAAAATGATCACAATAAAATTTCTCACTCTATCTCAGATCATATCGAGATAATTCTGACCGTGCCTATATTTTATCATTGTACCTAGTGATCATGCCTTGAATCTGATTATGCCCGATGATTTAAATCTGGAACGATCTATAGCAGGAATTTATCGAGTACATGAGTTATGAGATAAAGATGAGATAAAAATGAACAGTTGTGATTTGAATCAAGGTAGGTATTATTAATGATGTGAATACCAAGCAAATTGACATTGTAGATTAGAGGTGATTAAATGATAAGCATGGAAATGCACTTTAGGAAGGTGCATGATGAATCCGAAGATATATAAAGGACGACCGAAACAAAAAAAATTGACTTAAGGTGTAATTTATTAAGGATGACAATCGTATGAATTAAAAAGTATAAAAGATTATAGATCAGAAAGTAGAGATAGAATGAATGCAAATAATACAAAGGTTGGAAGAGGTAATAAGCTATACTTTTGACAAAGAAAAGCTTGGTCAAATGATACAGTAAAATCAAGATGAATGATTCGAGCTTAAACAGGATAATTAAATTTTGTTGAGATTTCTGGATCAAATTTGGAAAATAAGGATTTAGAATCAAGATATATACATGTTGGTGAAAAGTGACGTCTAAAATAAATTAGAAAGTGATCACCTGTGAGTAAGGAATGATAAAGATTTTTTTTACGGATCATGACAAATTGAAGCATTGAAATGTGGTGTTGGATTTCAAATATGATATTGGGTTACCGAGGCTTGATATTGAAGTATTAAGACAAGACAAAATGTATCAAATCATAGAGTTAAATTTTGAATATATTAGCAAGCTGAAGGAAGTACATACTATATTGCAGGAAATATTATATTTGTTTAGTATAAAAATATGGAAAGATAAATTTTCTAAGGTGGTGACGGTATTTGACAATTCTGGGATGGAAACAGAAACCCATAAATAATGGATAGTGACTCTGTTTATAAGGAGGATAGAATGTTAATTGAGAATAGTGGATAAAATTGATGAAGATATTGCACTGATGGTTTTTGCTATGGGACAGTTAGCGTAATTAGGCATAAGGCTATTGAGGAAGAATATCCAGACCGGTTTGAGGCATGATTGCATGATTGTACCCAGGCCCTTATCTTTGAAATTTCGAGGACAAAACTTTCTAAGGAGGAAAGGTTGTAGAACCCCTCAACCCACTCCACCCTAAAAATCCTCATCACCACTCACAGCACCCCTTATTTCTCCCCCATGTTCTCTCTTCCCTCAAATCATTCCCCAAAAATCTCACCACCACCCTCACTTTTTCTCTAAGCTAAGAAGAAGAAGGAACCACACATACCAGCCCATCTCTCTGTCTTTTTCCCTTCTTTCCAACATCAGAACCCTCGCGCCCCCGTTCGCCCAGTGTTTCACCGTTTCTGTATGCTTACGTGCGCGTTTCCGTCGTCGTGTGCGTACACGTACCCGTGCCTGTCGTCCCGACGTGGTTCCGAGCCCGATGCCTCCCCTCGCTACTCCTTCGTGCAACTTTGGGTAATCCCTTCATTTCGGCTTTCTGTTTGTGATCACAGAAACCTATACACCATCCTGGCCTAGAAATAGGTTCTGTAAAAATTAATTGGATTCTGTGGTTGATTTATTTTAGCTTCTGTGATATAATTAGTAAATGTTGTAATAATAATCGTTTTAGGAAACTTCAAATATACTTTATTGGTATTAATTGATTTATGGATTAACCTTAATAATTTATATATGGTTTTAATGATTTTTAATTGTTTAAATATGTAGTTAGGATTATCATTTAATTTGTAATGTTAAGTCGTAGAGTGTTAAACCAAATAATGATTTAGTTTATTTACAAAATAGTAGTAAATAAATATTTATTAAAAAGTATTATCTTTAAATAAAAGTTTGGTTAAGTAAATGGTATAAAAAAAATTAGATTTCGTTAAATGATTATATATATATATATATATATATATATATATATATATATATATATATATATATTTTTATATATATATATATATATATATATATATATATATATATATATATATATATATATATAATATATATATATATATAAATGTTTTCCTTTTAAAGATGATTTCTAATCAAGAAGGTTTTATAAGGAGAATTAATATAATAAAAACTAATATTTACTTAAAAATGTTATTTTGGTAATGGTATTAATATTAAAACCCAAAAATCTTTTATATTAACTTTAAACCAATATTTTGGTAAGAAAAATGTATTTTTGCGCATTTATTATTATCTATGTTTAAAGGTGATTTTCTACATTATTTATGAAATGTCTAAAAGATATATTTTATGAAAATCATTCTGATTAAATAAATTATATTTTAAAATGTTATTTAAATAAAAACTATTTTCTTACAAAAATTACTAATTTTGAAAAATTCATTTTAAAGTATTTTCCCTATTAATTAATATTTACGACAAAATCTATATTTTATTGAAACGGTTATATGTTAACTTTTAGTAACAAAATATATTTTTATGTACAAAGTGGTTTCCAATTAGGATCACCAACATGCCTGACTTAGCCTAGTATTGTACCTTAGAATTAGGGCGTAGTTCTGGTTACTAAATCTGGTACTACGATCTGTAGGTTCGGGACCTTAAATCCTAGCGGTTACTTGCTGCTCGTCGCGTTCCACGCCAAGGAGTTATCTAAGGCAAGTTTTATATCTACTCCATGTCTGTGTCTTTATTTTAATAATTAAATATATGCATCAGTTGATTATATGTAGTATAGTGATACTGATTCACCGTGGATCCCTCTCGGACTCCACATCGATTGACGGATTGTTGGATTGCTATATTGACTCATTAACTTATTGCTTGGGGATTGATTGGAGGATTAGTATAACATTGTGACCAAAGCCAAATATCGATCATTTATTGTCTCGCGCTAATCCCTGCCACATAGGGGGTTGAGCTGTACCGTATACTATTCGTTTTGGCCAAAAGCGTTAGTATACATATTGCCTCACCAGTCGGTCACAGGCCCTGTTATATACTCAAAATACTAGCTTGGTATTGCATCATGCTGGAAATTGACATCATCTTGCTTGCCGGTCTCTTTTTACTATTAAATATAAAAATATATTATTTTTTAAACTGTCTCGCATTTTTTATTTATTATTAATTTAGAAATGCTAGATGTGGAGGAAATATGTTTCTTATTCACTCCTGACTGGAGACCCAACATTTTTAGGTGATAGCGACGAAGAGGAGCTGCCTTATTGCACTTTTGACGGGACATACTTGGGTCCCACAGAGGCTGAACCAGGAACCCCACAACCCTAGAGTGTTGGCTTAGTACTTTTCCTTTTCTTTCTTTTCAGAACAGTTGTAATAAAATGAATTGTGTTGTTGTTTTATTTCCATTTCAGACCAGTTTCAGTTTAATAAAAATGTTTTAATTCCGTTAGATGTTTCTGCATGTTGCGTTTCACTGCTTGATACAGCTTACTGCCGCCGTCTCACAACGGTGCAGGCTGGACATGATCCGACTAGACCCATTACTTTGGGATCGGGTCGTGACAGAACCAAACCACTTATTCGGTTCGATTCGGTTCGATTTTTGGTCCAAAACCAAATAATGCTCACCCTTAGCTTTAAGGCTGATTCTGATTCTTGTTACATTTTATTTGGGATTCCATCTGGTGCCAAATGAACTGTTTCGAAATGTGACACTAATTTGGTGGCTACTAGTCCAGGGTATGTCAGACAAGACTTCATACTTGGACTACCCTCTCTGATTAGCTATCATGTCCCCTTCTGCTTCTTTCTTTAAAAGCAATCTTAAAATAAAGTGATTTGATAATAATAATAAAAATTTATACGCACTGCTAAAAGTAATATATACAAAATGTTAATGACTGTTACCATTTTTTTTAGTCTTATACAAAGTCAAGACTGCAGAAATTTTAGCCGTCTTTGTTGTACATATAACTGATAAATTTTTTGCATATCCAGGACTGCAAAATTTTGACAATCCTCAATATGCATAGAACTATCAAAATTTTGACAGTTCAGGACTGCAAAAATTATAACATCCACCAACACTTTGCGTAATGCACTTAACATTTCTTTTTCTTTTTCTGAAAGCCAGTTCATAAGTTGTGCAGCTATAATAAAAAATTGAAGGTGGTAGTATTCTGCTTTGCTAATAAAACTCCCCCAAGAAAAAAGAAAAGAAAAGCCAACTGATGATATGTTGTGCGGCTACAATAAAAAATATTTATAGGACTACTAAAATTTTGACAGTTCAGGACTGTAAAAATTATAACAGCCACCAACACATTGCGTAGTGCACTTACCATTTTTTTCTTCTGAAAGTCGATTCATAAGTCGTGGAACTTTAATAAAAAAATGGGAGGTGGTTGTATTCTGCTTTGCTAATCACTCCCTAAGAAAAACAATTATAACAACCACCAACACTTTGCGTAGTGCACTTAGCATTTTTTTCCCCTTCTGAAAGCCAATTCATAAGGTGTGCAACTATAATAAAAATGGGAGGTGCTAGTATTCTTCTTTGCTAATACAACTCTCCCAAAGAAAAAGAAGAAGAAAAGTCAACTGATGATACGTGGATAGCAGGATTCGAACTTGCCAGCAGAGCCCACATAATTTCTAGTCATGCCAGATAACCACTTCGGCATGTCCACCTAATGTTTAATAAGTTTCTGGTGCCTTTACTAATGCATTTTGAGGGAAAAAATTATTTTAGTTCATTTGTCTTATTTCAAATTTTTTTATTGTGATGCCGGCATAACGCACGAAAGTTTGTGCACATTGCATTTTATGCTATTTGGGCCCACGGTTCAATTTTGAGACCATCCGTCTAGCTAAGAAGGTTATATCCCTCTTCGCTGATCACAAGAGCCAAATGAGTTCGGTAATTAAATGAAGTATTACAAATCATCAGCTAAGTCTTCCATCTTCTACTCAAGTTGGTCGCCACTCAATCTTAATGTGATCCAAAAGTCATAAGGTTTATAGTTCTTTTGAACGGATGTTTAATGAAATAGATTTTAGATATTGGCCTCTCCTTTTTTTTTTTAGAAAATTATAATTTTGGACTTTTTCTTCTAACTTAGCCAGTTCATAAGTTGGGCAGCTATAAAGATGGGCGATTATGCTAACTTGCCTGCAGGCTGGCTGGCTCGCCTGCCTGCGTGGCCGAACCCTATTGTCCCCCCTATTTGCATGGGTCCCACGTCGGTTAACCTGCCAATAGGGCAGCACCATGTGGCGGCGGACTGGCCCGTGCGCGGGTAAGGTAGCAGTGTCCAAAGATGCAAGGTTGTAATATTGTGATTTTCTTTCATAGAATGACATGCCAAATCAAACTTCCCAACAATAAGGGATGGGAATTTTTTCGGACTCGATGGGACTCGATTTTTTTTTTCGGATGGAGGCGGATTTGGAGATTTAAAAACGAAGACGGGGACAGAGATGGGGATTAAAAAAAAATTAGTCGGATTCAGACCGACTATGGGTACAATAGCCTCGATAAATTTTTGACCCAATTATTTATACCCGTATGTGCAATCGATTGGTATTAGTTAGACATTCTTTTCTTTTTGTATTGTATAATTTTTTTATCTAGAAGTTTTTTTTTGACGAAAATCAGATTTTTTTTTAACCTATTTTGTATTTTTTTTATTTTGGGGTTGGGGGGGTGTGGGTTGGGGGAGGAGGTGGAGGGGGAGGGGGGATGAAAATAGTTTTTTTGTAAGATTATATTGTACATGATAAAACGTTAACGGTACGCGGTACAGAGACAAAAAAATCCGCTTCAAAAGTATAAATGGGACGGAAGCGAGACATGGAGAAAAAATGTATTGTTTTACGGAAACGGAGATGGGAGTAAAAAATTGAATTCGACCGAAGACGGAGACAGAATCAAAATTGGACACTATTCGAAAGTGGAAATGGACATTGGACACCCACCTTAGTAGCATGTTCCCCAACACTTCTTTTTTGACATTCCATCACACAAAACTTAAGAAGTCCTTCTGAAATTGTTGTTCTCTCTGGCCAGAATAGAGAGAAATTCATTGCTTGAGTTTGGTTGCAAGCAAAACATTGTCATTTTTTTTGTAGTTGTTTTATCATTTTTGTTGTTTGGTTACAAGTAGGTAAAAGTTTGATTTTCACTTTTGAATGTGACAAAAAGAAAGTTTGCCTTCAAAATTTATCTCACATTATATCTCAAGTTTGAAGTGTGCAGAAAATGGATTATAATTCCCCTCTCCCAACACTTTGTGTAGTGCACTTAGCATTTTTTTTCCTTCTGAAAGCCATTTCATAAGTTGTGCAACTATATTAAAAAATGGGAGGTGGTAGTATTCTGCTTTGCTAATCAAACTCTCCCAAAAAAAAAAAGTCAATTGATGATACGTGGAGGGCAGGATTCTACTCAAGCTGATCACAAGAGCCATTTGGGCCTCCGGTTTAATTTCGAGAACATTCTTCTAGCCAAGGAGGTTATACCTCTCATAGCTGATCACAAGAGCTGGATGAGTTCGATAATTAAATGAAGTAAGTACTACAAGTCATTTACTAAGTCTTCGATCTTCTACTCAAGCTGGGTCGCCACTCGATCTTGATGTGATCCCAAAGTCATAAGGTTTATTAGTTCTTTTGAACGTATGTTTAATGAAATAGACTTTAGATATTGGCCTCTCCTTTTTTTTCAGAAAATTATAATTTTGGACTTTTTCTTCAAACTTAGCCAGTTCATAAGTTGTACAGCTATAAAGATGGGTGGTTGTAATATTGTGATTTTCTTTCATAGAACAACATGCCAAATCAAACTTCTCCAACAATTAGGGATGGCTTTTTCGAACTCGACGAGACTCGATTTTTTTTCGACGGAGGCAGATTTGGAGATTTAAAAACGAGAACGGGGACGAAGATGGTGATTAAAAAAATCAGTCAGATTCGGATCGACTATGGGTACAGTAGCCCCGATAAATTTCCGACCCGATTATTTATACCTATATGTGCAATCGAATGGTATTATTTAGACAATAATATTCTCCTTTTTTTTGTTGTATTGTATTATTTTTTCTATCTTGTAGTATTTTTTTACGAAATTAGATTTTCTTAACGTATTTTGTATTTTCTTTTTCTTTTTTCTTTTGTTTTTTTGGGGGATGAAAATAGTTTTTGTAAGATTATATTGTACATAAAAAAATGTTAACGATACGAGGGACAAAGATGGAAAAACTCGGTTCAAAAGTATAAACGGGACAGGAGCGAGACAGGGACAGAAAGTGCATTGTTTAACGAAAACGGAGAAGTCCCTCTGAAATTGTTGGACACCCATCCTACAAGCATGTTCCCCAACAATTCTTTTTGACATTCCATCACACAAAACTTAAGAAGTCCCTCTGAAATTGTTGTTGTTCTCTTTGGCCAGAATAAAGAGAAATTCATTGCTTGAGTTTGGTTGCAACCAAAACATTTGGTTGCAACCAAAACATTGTCAATTTTTTGTAGTTGTTTTATCATTTTTGTTGTATGGTTCCAAGTAGGTAAAGTTTGATTTTCACTTTTGAATGTGATAAAAAAAAGTTTGCCTTCAAAATTTATCTCATATTATATCTCAAGTTTGAAGTGTGTAGAAAATGGATTATAATTCCCCTAACCCAACACTTTGCGCAGTGCACTTAGCATTTTTGTTTACTGAAAGCCAATTCATAAGTTGTGCAGGTATAATAGAAAATGGGAGGTGGTAGTATTCTGCTTTGCTAATCAGACTCTCCCATGAAAACGAAGAAGCAGAAAAGTCAACTAATATAATACGTGGACGGCAGGATTCGAACCTGCGCGGGCAGAGCCCACATGATTTCTTGTCATGCCCGATAACCACTCCGGCACGTCCACCTAATTTATAATAAGTTTCTAGTGGCTTTATTAATCTTTAATTCATAATCTTGCATTCTGAGGGGAAAAAATTTATTTTAGTTCATTTTTCTTATTTCAATTTTTTTGTTTTATTTTCTTTGTGATGCCGGCATAAGGCAGAGTTTGTGCACGCTGCGTTTCATGCCATTTGGACCCACGGTTTAATTTCGAGACAATCCATTTAGCCAAGGAGGTTATACCTCTTTTCGCTGATCACAAGAGCCAGATGAATTCGGTAATTAAATGAAGTAAGTAATACAAATCATCTGCTAAGTCTTCGATCTTCTACTCAAGCTGGGTCGCCACTCGATCTTGATGTGATCCAAAAGTCATAAGGTTTATAGTTCTTTTTAACGGATGTTTAATGAAATAGATTTTAGATATTGGCCTCTCTCTCTCTTTTTTCAAAAAATTATAATTTTGGACTTTTTCTTCACACTTAGCCAGTTCATAAGTTGTACAGCTATAAAGATGGGAGGTTGTAATATTGTGATTTTCTTTCATTTAACAACATGCCAAATCAAACTTTCCAATAATTAGGGATGACAATTTTTTCAAACTCGACGGAACTCGATTTTTTTTCTTCTGACGGAGGCAAATTTGGAGATTTAAAAACGAGGACAGGAACGGAGATGACGATTAAAAAAAAAGGTCGGATTCAGACCGACTATGGTACAGTAGCCCCTATAAAATTTTGACCCGATTATTTATACCCATATGTGCAATCGATTGATGTTAGTTAGATATTAATATTCTCCTTTTTTGTTGTATTTTATCATTTTCTCTAACTAGTAATTTTTTTTTGAAGACAGATTTTCTTACCCTATTTTGTTTTTTGTTTTTTTTTTGGGGGGGGATGAAAATATCTTTTAAGATTATATTGTACATGAAAAAATGTTAATGTTACGAGGGACGGAGACGGAAAAATTCGGCTTCAAACTTATAAACGGGACGGGAACGAGACGGGGATAGAAAGTGAATTGTTTAACGGAAACGGAGATGGGAGTAAGAAATTGAATTCAACCGAAAACGGAAACGGAAATAGAAATTCGACACTACACGAAAGCGGAAATGGACAAGGACACAGCATGTTCCCCAACAATTCTTTTTAACATTCCATCACACAAAACTTAAGAAGTCCCACTGCAATTGTTGTTCTCTTTGGCCAAAATAGAGAGAAATTCATTGCTTGAGTTTGGTTGCAAGCAAAACATTGTCATTTTTTTTGTAGTTGTTTTATCATTTTTGTTGTTTGGTTACAAGTAGATAAAGTTTGATTTTTTTTACTTTTGAATGTAACAAAAAGTAAGTATGCCTTCAGAATTTATCTCACATTATATCTCAAGTTTGAAGTGTCTAGAAAATGGATTATAATTCCCCTCCCAACACACCCACACACCCCCAACCCCCTACCCCCCCCCTTCTCCAAACAAACGAATAACACTACTACCAAGCAAATAAAGTGATAGAATAACATTTTCAAAAAAAAATTATTAGGTGAATCAGACCATCATTCATTTTATGGACATGATTACTTAACCTAACATATAAAACATGTCCCATAATAAATAATAATAATTGAGATAGAACCCACATATCATATTTGTGTGACTAGATCTACAGAATGAATGGTGGACTGATTTACCTAATTGCAGAAATAAGTCTAATTTCTCAGATAATATTATTGAGGGCTACTGCCTACTACTTATAGAGGGTCCAACCCCTCTTCATATTACATCTAACCGATGTGGGACTAAAGTCCCTTATTTACTCTCAACACTCCCCCTCAAGATGGGCGATAGATATTAATCATCCCCATCTTGTTACATAGCTTTGACAGACTCAATGAACTAAGACCCTTAGTCAGACAGTCTGCCACTTGTTCTTCTGAGCGAACATAGTCAATCTTTAGTATCCCTTGTTCCAGCTTTTCCTTAATGAAGAATCGATCGATCTCGATGTGCTTCGTTCTGTCGTGCTGAACCGGATTGTTCGCTATACTTATCGCAGCTTGACTATCGCTCAGAAGGTGCATTGGTGTCCCCTTGTCTAGCTTCAACTCTGTCAGCAGCGCCTTTACCCATAGCAATTCTGATACTCCTAGAGCCATTGCTCTATATTCTGCTTCAGCTGTCGACCGTGCTATCACTGACTGTTTCTTGCTTCTCCAAGAAACTATGTTTCCTCCTACAAAAACACAGTACCCTGTGGTAGACCTTCTATCGTCTATGCAGCTTGTCCAGTCTGCATCGCAGTATCCCTCAATATCTGTACATCTATTCTTCTTGAACCTCAGCCTTTTTTCGACGTTCCTTTCAGATATCTTAGAATCTGAAATAATGCATCCATATGACCCGTTCTTGGATCATGCATATAGCGGCTTACAACACTTACTGCAAATGAGATATCAGGGCGAGTATGCCCTAGATAAATCAGTCTGTCTACTAGCCTTTGATACCTTTCGCGATCAATAGGCTTTCCTGCTTCTGCTCCCATCTTGTACTTTTGGTCAATTAGAGTGACTGCTGCTCGGCATCCCAGTATTCCTGTCTCTTTCAGCAGATCTAGTACATATTTCCTTTGTGAGAGAACAATTCCTTGTTCACCATCATACACCTCGATACCCAAAAAGTATCTCATCTCTCCCAGGTCCTTCACCTCAAACTCTTTTGCGAGTTTCGTCTTCAGCTTAGTGATCTCAACTACATCGTCACCTGTGATCACTATATCATCTACATATACATCAAGTATAGTAATGTGGCCCCTTGCATGCTGGAGGAAGACAGTATGATCTGCATTTGTCTGATGGTACCCCATGCCAGTGATAGTCCTTCTGAATCTGTCAAACCAGGCTCGAGGAGATTGCTTCAGCCCGTACAGCAACTTCTTCAGTTTGTACACTTTTCTATGTGACGTTCCTTCACCTGAATCTGACACAGAGTAGCACCCCGAAGGAGTCTCCATGTATACTTCTTCTTGTAGGTCTCCATGAAGAAATGCGTTCTTTACGTCTAACTGGTGTAGCTTCCACCCATAGTTTGCTGCAATGGAGACCAGCGTTCTTACGGTACTCATCTTCGCTACTGGGGCAAAAGTCTTATCATAGTCGATACCATATGTCTGGGTATAGCCTTTTGTAACCAGTCTCGCCTTGTATCGTTCAACTTTTCCTTCTGGTGTCTCCTTCACTGTGTAAACCCATTTGCATCCTACAGCTTTCTTCCCTTCAGGTAATGGCACCAGCTTCCATGTCTTATTTTTCTCTAGTGACCCAAGTTCTTCCATCATTGCGGCTTTCCATCTTGGGTCCTTCTTTGCTTCCTACCAATTCTTAGGTAAAGAAGTGGAGTCTAACGAAGTGAGGAATGTTTGATAAGTCGGAGAAATATTAGAATAAGATAGGTAGTTGGCGATATCATGTTCATAATCTTTATAACGAATAGGAGCCTTTCCCGCATTAATGTGAGAAGACCTCCTTAAGGGAGCAATGGGTGGTGGAGAAAGTATACCATTCAAATCGGAGAGATCTGCTTCCGAATCCAAGCGATCCGGTGCGGGAGTAACATCTTCAGGAGTCGGGGCAGGAGTAGACGAGGGACTTGGCACTGTAGGCACAGGGCACGGCACAGTACTGGACCTATGCTGTCTTTTTCTGTAAACTTGGAGCTCCTTTTCCCTTGTCTGCTTCTCCCCCTGCGTAATGTACGTATTGTCTTTGTCATCCTCCGTATCAATATCATTGATGCTTTCTCTCCCTTTCTTCCAGTGTGTCACGACAGGACAAGGTACCGATCCGACAACTACATTTGGGCGTACTACCTCCCCCTAACGTCCAACACCCGCTGTGTGAGGCGTGTTCCCAAACGCAGAACCTTCGTCCGAACTATAATAAGATTCCAGCTCTCTGAATGTAACGTCCATGCTTACAAACAGCTTCCGTTCAACCGGGCTCCAGCATACGTAACCCTTCTGTGTCCCGGTGTACCCAACAAAGACACTTAACTGCTCGAGGATCCAGCTTACCAACGTCAGGCCTGTTATCATGGACGAAGCATACGCAACCAAATACTTTCGGAGGAACGGTGTACGCAGTTGTCCCCGTGAGCATTTCCAAAGGCGTCTTCCAGTCCAGTAATTGAGAGGGCATCCTGTTGATGAGGTAAGAGGCTATCAAGACAGCCTGCCCCCACAAAAATTTAGGGATATTCATAGCCAGCATCATTGTCCGAGCTACCTCCAGCAGGTGCCTATTCTTTCGTTCGGCAACACCATTTTGAGCCGGTGTATATGCACAAGAGGTTTGATGCAGTATACCATGAGAGGATAAATACGCATCAAACCTCTTATGGGTATATTCCGTCCCATTATCCGACCGGAAACACTTAATACGAGCATTATACTGTGTCTTTATCCGTTGATGGAGGCTTTGAAATGCCTCAAAAATATCACTTTTATTCTTCAGCAGGTAGACCCACGTTACGCGGGTAGAGCAGTCAATAAAAGTAACAAACCATCTATAACCGTTAACACCGTTTGTAGGACAAGGGCCCCACACATCGGAATGAATCATATCAAAAGCAGCAGAACATCGATGCCCAGAACTCATATAGGAGCTTCTGGTATGTTTCCCCAACTCACAAACATCACAAACTAACAACTCTTTATTTGCTTTTTGATATAAGGACGGATACAGTTGACTAATAACGGGAAAAGAAGAATGTCCTACACGCTGATGGTGGAGGAGCAGCTCGGCTTCGACACTTCGACTTCGGACTTTCGGTTGTGCGTCTGCAACCAAAGATGCCAGTGCTCTATCCAGACCGTTCCTGTCCAAGTACCATAGACCCTTATGCCATGTGCCAGTGCCTAGTCGTCTCTCCGTTCCCTTCTCCTAAAAAGTTACCTTAGGAATATCAAAGGAAACAGTACAGTTTAGATCAAGGATAATGGCGCTAATGGATATAAGATTGACAGGAAAGGAAGGAGCATGTAAGACATTAGATAGAGTGATGGAAGGAGTGCAATCAACAGTGCCTTTACTCGTAACAGGCCTGGAGGTACCATCAGCAGTCTGAATGCTTTCTGGCGGCGTTAGAGTAGAGTATTCCCGGAACTCACCTCGGGACCCCGTGACATGGCAAGATGCCCCAGAGTCCATAATCCAAGCTGGCTGAGAGACAGATGCAAGAGCACGCAGAGGTATACCGGCACTGGTTTGGGAGAAGTAAGTGCAGTAATCTCCTGTAGTGGACGGCGCCCCAGGAATGACTTGTCGTTCACCAGAACCAAGCTTTGAGCCGCGCATCTTCTCGAGAACTTCTCTCTAAAATGGAGTGATGTCCGCCAGCTGATTGTCCCCACCTTCATCCGCCAGATGTGCCTTGTTGCCTCCAGAGTAAGTGCCCCTTCCACCACTATAGCTGCCTCGACCACCTCGTCGTCCACCGCGACCACGGCCCCGACCATTCGAGGAAGTCCGTGTCGGTTTTGGGCAAAAGCGGATGTAATGCCCTGTGTCACCACAGTTGTGGCAAACGCCTCCCGTAGAAGGAGGATGTGTGAAAGTGGCAAGAGCAGATGTGTCAACTCCGGCCTGCTCCCCCTGGGAGATACCCTTGGTAGGCATCAGCTTCATCCGTGCTTCTTCTTTTGCCATGGCAGCTATGGCATCTTCTAATGTCGGCAGCTGCGGTTGTGCGAGAAGTACATTCCTCCGTTGCTCAAATGCAGGGTTGAGCCCCTTCAAAAACTTTATCATCCGTTGCCGCGAGATATAATCCAGAAATTTCTGGAAATGTTTTGTAAAAGCCGGTTCAACCTGAGCATCCTCCATGCCAAGAGGATCATAATGGTCAAGATCAGACCAGTACTTCTTCAACAAGGCAGCGTACTCAGAGATGGTTCGATCGTCTTGGATTACCCGATCGAGCTCATCCTGCAGTTGGAAGACTCGCATAGGGTTACCCGAACCGGAGTACATGTCTTTCAATGTTCTCCAGATATCAGCAGCTCCCTCGAGTGCTTCAATGTTACCCGACACTTGGTCGGTCAAAGAGGCTGTCAACCAACCAGCCACGACATTATTGACAATGTCCCATACAGCAAACTCCTTCGAGGAGTGATCGACAGGGGACTTGGTGTGGCCATCTACATAACCAACCAAGCCACGTCCCTTCAGCGTCCGCATCGCCTGCCACGACCATTTCAAGTAGTTGGTCGTGCCTTCCAACTTCGTCTCCAGTTTGTCCAACTTTTCTATTTTGTACGGTCACGGATCCACATCAGTATGGGTCACGCGTGGGGTTGCCTCCGGTAATCTCTTGGTCAGGAGATCCTCGACCAGGGCCTTCATTTCTTCTGCTGTCAACTTCCCATAGATGGAATCCATGACTTCTTCAACTGCAATCAGTGAGGTGTTGTTGTTTCCTGAGTCGTCTTCTTGTGAGTCGTCTTCGTCTTAGTCAGCTATCGGGGGGAAACAATAAAACGAGATCCCTCACTGATATGTCGTAGTTTATACGACCAACTAGAACCGCGTCATGATAACGCGTTCGGACGGCTCAAGGATAACCAACGTAGTTGTGCCTCCTTGTATGAGACAAACCAGAGGTATACCAGTCGTACAGAAACGATTGTAAAGACAACGTTTCTGAGATACGAAAATCTATAGAGATTTCGTATTCGTAGTAGAGCTTCTAAAAAGAAGGTACTGATTCTCGAGGCAACTACAAAGATCTTCTAAAGAGAAGGAAATATAGTTTTTTTTTTGACGGCTAGGGTTAGGGTTAGGGCTTGGATGGGGCTGCTAGAGCTAGGGTTAGGGTTTCCATTGCAAGAGAGGCTAGGGTTAGGAGGGGGGTGGGCGGGAGGGTTCTGGCGGGTGGCGGGAGGGGGGAAAGGGTGCTGGTCGGGGGGGAGGAGGGGGGGCGCTGCTGTACCACGGGGGTCGGTGGGTACTGCTCCGGGGGGGGTCGGGTCGGGGGGGGGGGGGCGCTGCTCCGGGGGGGGGGAGGGTCGGGGGGGTTTGGGGGGGCTGCTGTTCCGGTGGGGGGGGAGGGGATTCGGCTAAATTTTTTTTTGTTTATAGAGAGAGAGAGAGTTATGGCTCTGATACCATGTAGAAATAAGTCTAATTTCTCAGATAATATTATTGAGGGCTACTGCCTACTACTTATAGAGGGTCCAACCCCTCTTCATATTACATCTAACCGATGTGGGACTAAAGTCCCTTATTTACTCTCAACACTAATAATTTCTCCATTTTTCAAGGGGCTGAAATTTTTTGTAACCAAATAAAATTCTAAAACTTAGTAGACTTTTACCAAGTCAAATTTTCACTTCAGTCTGGTTGCTGCTTGCAATCAATGTATCAAACACACATTCAGTTGTGAAATATTAGAACGTAATTTATCATAAAATTTTAGTCCATCATATGTGGTTACTAAGTTGTGAGTGATTTTTTTTCTTCATACAATGTGACACGAGACGAAGTCAGTTGGGTTCTGGTGAACATATTTGGATTATAGTTCACAATCAAATAATCTGAATATTGAAGTAAGAGATTAATTGTGAACAAAATATTATAATATAAGTCACAAAAATTTCTTACAAGATGTAAATCAAAAATTTGTCAACGGACTTAAATACAAGTTTTAGAATTTACCCAGAACATTGGATAGAGTCTAACATTCTACGTCCGTCTAATGGAAAATTATGGTTGAACTTCACTAATTCTTCATGAGTGTTATTTCCGGAACGTAATTTTCGATGGAAAACTGAAATTATGCAACACTTCAAAGAAGGTGCACGAGAGAGATCCCGGAGGATTCTGAGAAAATGAACACTAATGTGTCACTTCGAAGAAGGCACACTAGAATTCATAGCAGCTGTAATGACCCGCTCTGCCCTAGTGGAATGCCGATTCAAACGGCAAGTGCAACGACTCAAACGAGCCGTCGACCCGAAGAGTTGGCATCGACCTGATGAAGAATCGATGCAAGACTTACATTGGCCCATCTAAGATGAATCCAGACTTAGACTTTCAAAGGCACGCTCGGAGTATCGCTCGACCGATGTGAACATCGCTAAGGTGGGTTGCTTCGATGAACCCGTCTTTGCTTAGCCTAGACACATAACAATACGGACACTATTGCTGGAATCGCTAGACGATAACACCGCGCATGCTAATAAATGACTCAACGCACCTAGCTAAGGGAATAATCCCGTCTTGTATGCTTGTATAGATTATGGAAAAGAACATGAAAAATATGAGAACTCTCGTACCGCACTCTGCGCTCGTGCTAAGGCACAAGCTTACATTTTAAATTTCTTATGCGTTCAACAATAAAATAATGAATGGGTTACAACAATAAAATGGAAAGACTATGGACATAGTCGTTCAGAGTAGAGTATAGCAACATTGAAAGACTACGGGACCGATGGGTCGCCAAGGCGACTACCGTACGGGGAGTTGCAAAATGTATGAATGAATGAATGAACGAATAAGTGAATGAATGAATCAACGAATGAATGAATGAATATGAGAATGAATGAATATGTGAATGAATCAATGAACGAACGAGCAAGTGAAAGAAAGAAAAGAAAGAATGAATAAAAGATAAGAAAGAAAGGAATAGTTAGCGACAGGTATGACGGGGACGTGCATCGGGGCTCGCTATCCGCGCTGCACGGATGCCGCCGCCAACCTGGTCGATAAAGTATTATGGCTAAGGGTTAGCCTACGGCTCAGAGATAGCTGTTAAGTTAAAATGACAAACAAAACGAAATGGTCGTGGACAATCCCCTCGTATACGGGAGGTAGAAGAAATAAGGGATTCTGCGGCATGATCAAAGGGAGGATCGTGGCCGTCCTAGGCGGAATCATGGCTTACGGGCTGCTTGGGTGTGGGCTCGGACATTCCAAGTAGATGTAAGTGTGGGGTATTTCAAAAGGCTATCAAGGTGTACCAGCCATCACGCTATGATAGGTGAGAATACCAAAGGAGAATATGTCCAAATTGGCTTGTGGTGCCAGCGACCGGTGTATATAGATTAAGTGGGCTTTGCTGGTGGCAATCAACATGCAAGTCCTTGCATTGAAACAAAGTAGTCTAAGTTAACTGAATGAAGCGCCTTCTGAACAGGCTTGAATGTAATACACCAAATGATTGAGAGTACTTCGTGAAATTGAGTTAGAAAATACGTCTACGTCGCGCTAGGACCTGAGGCAGGGACACGCCCTTGACATTAAAAGTTTATATGAATTGTTGACTAACTTGGTTTACTTTGGACAGGGAAGGCCGGACGGTAAGTATGGGTAAGTCGTGCATGTATTTCCATGCAATATATTGAAATCGGTAACACGAGATAGGTCATGAAATATGCCATGAAACTGATCCTAAGGTGAGATTAGAAAGATAATGAATGATAGACGGTGCACAAAAGTAAATAGAACATGTTTGGTAATGATAGCGTTGTGGGCGAGCTAGCCTCCCCACCAGTGCATAACAATGTACTGATAACCCCACAGTTTGCTTATAGGGGGCAGGAGACATCGGCGGGTGCGGAGCTTTCCTCGAACGTGCTAAGGAGCAAAGCTAACTCTGGATCCTTGGAGCACTGTAAGGAGCTGAAGTACCATATACAGGACATAATGTATCGAAACATCGCCATGAATCATTCCATCTTGTAAGCCACTTGGAACGCCTTTTATGTTTTCAGAGAGAGAGAGAGAGCTTGAGCGACTTGTAATCTCGGCCTAGTGCCGCGTGTAAACTTCTTAAAAATCAATAAAAAGTTTGAATTCGCTTCAACTTGTGTTCATTTACCTTTCGCTGCAAACGGGGACACTCTGTACGACTCTGTGGCCTAGCTCAAATCTGCCGTTTCTGGGATTAGCCTTACACGGGCGCAACCTAGGCCCGTGCGACATCACGCCTTAGCAAGGAAGATTGCTCCTACAGGAGCGGGGCGTGACAGATTGGTATCAGAGCACAGCTTTACGTCCTTGGACTTTATTTCGATTCTCTCAGTTTTGAAAGCTCGCTTGGAAACAAAGTATACGCTCTCTCTCATTGTGCCTTCGGATGTTCCATACAATAAGTCTAATATTTTCAAAAGCTCGTACGAGTACTCAGTTGAACAAGAATCGATAGGCGAAGTGTCAGGACCCGCACCCACTTTTCGGACGCGAGCTCGTGAGCAAGCCAACTGCGTATCGAGCGGACTCCAGCCCGACTCGAGTACGTATAAGCTGTCAAGGTCATGGGTATCATATCTAATCAAAACTATATCTCAATCCACATGAATCATATAAACAAGAATGTACAAGTATGGGTCATGGTCTGCAGCCCATTAGCATATTGTTCGATTAGACTCCAAGAATGATATTAGTCTATAAATAAGCGGAGTATATCGTGGTACTGAATATAAAGCACGAGAAGATAATAAAGAAATATCACCAGCAAATACCTGTATCATACATCGCAATCCTCGACC
Source organism: Iris pallida (assembly GCA_029216955.1). Classification (NCBI taxonomy): domain Eukaryota; kingdom Viridiplantae; phylum Streptophyta; class Magnoliopsida; order Asparagales; family Iridaceae; genus Iris; species Iris pallida. The sequence continues at coordinate 10,212,907 of JANAVB010009598.1, forward strand.
ATCCTGCTCTGCTAACTAACTCCATGCAGTCGCTAAACCTGAAGGGATCATCAGGTCCTCAGAGGACTAGCAAGATACATAAAAATATGTCTATCTAACAGTTTAATCATGTAATAATATAACCAGGGTATAAACAGGAACTAGACAGGAGACTGACATATGGCTACTGACAGGTAACTATGAACTCGGATACGGGATCAACATGCATAAATGAACAGCTGGTAGATCAATGAATACCAACCCTCACCCCGAATGTGGACTCGCAGGTCAGTTTCAAGACAAGTCACCCTCGCCCCGTATGTGGACTCGCAGGTGCAAAGGACAACCCTTGCCCCGTGTGTGGACTCGCAGGTTGTGGGAAAGATAAAGGAATAGCAGTTCACTCACCCATACTTGCAGACACGACTCAGTCAAGACACATGTGAAGACACGGTACAACTCAGTCATGACACAGGTAAGGACAACTCTAACGTGATCCATGATGTAAACAAGCCTGGTATAACTACACTATCAAGTCATGGAACACTGATATACAAACAAGACAATAAACTAGTAAATATGGTATCACATAAATCTATAGCAACTAAGGTAACTCAAGATAACATACTAAGACAGATATACTATAAGCATGAAAATAAACTGTAGTGGGAGGCAAGATATACTTGCTTGGGGGTTGCACGAAGAACCAACAATGTAACTCCAATCAATAAGTCAAAAAGTCCAAGTCACAACAACTGTCTCCGAAAGCTGAAATAAACATTACCAATGTTCTCAGAATAGTCAAATTAGCTAGGATTGCCTGTCTTTAAGTTGAATTCTGGATACAGGGGCAAAACGATAATTTAGGGCAAAAACGATGTCCGCCGTTGGACCCGCTTTGCACCGAAAAGCATGCCAGAGTCAAAGGTCTCTAAAGTCATCAAAATACATGTCTACGAATTCCGTTTTCTGATATGAATCCAACCGTATGTCCAGTTTTGGATTCTGGTGGACCGTGCACAAAATCACCCGTTGAGTCGGACCGTGGGGCCCACGAAACGGCAATTTTATCAACTGTCTCAGGATCGGACCAAACTTGGTATACAGGACCAGAAAAATGATACGGTCCTGCTGGCGTAAGTTTCGTCTCGATCTGACAAACGTGCACAAAGTAATTGAGAAATTTGCACAGAGGCCGATACGGTGAATTTTGACGGATATGTATCAAATTTGTCGCGCACATGCAATCAATTTGAATTCCGTCAAAGCCCACATGACCATGAAGCTGTTACGCACCTTTCGATGCCTTTGATTCGCATCCACGTCGCCCGGTTTAGCGGGACGTACGTCATATCGAAGGTTTTTCTAGTTTTTAAAACAAGTTTTTGGAAAACTTTGGGATTCGATTTCTCGACGCGTAGTCGATGATTTCCGAATCCACGAAAAGGATTATGAGCCCTATATGTTGTCTAAAAGTGTTTTTAAATAGTTTTTCTATTATGGCATTAGATCGATCAGAATCGATCTTCAAACATGGAGGGTTGGACTGCAATAGTGTTCTATTTTCTACAGGTTTTCGACCAACTTCGGGTCGATCTCATGGACTGGTCGTGCATCCTATACGAAATCTAATTACTGGGGTTTCGAGGCGGTCATGTTGGCTTTCCAAACTAATTTACGGTTCACAAAAAGATGGAGTATCAAGATCGAGATCTTACCGGGAAGTCGGTGGTTGCAACTGCTATCGCTGCTGCTTCCGCTCGGTTCCAGGCCGCGCACGCGGGGTTTCCGGCGCTGCTCCGCCGCCTATGGCGACCCTCGGTGGTGCGGGCCCATGCGGGGGAGGGGCGCGCAGCGGTGTGCGTGAGTTCGAGACATCGAGTTAGGGTTTTCTTTATTTACAAACTGTTTATATGTGCGTGTGCGCGTGTGTTACAGGCGGGGGGGGGGGGGGGGGGCTCGGGTCTCTGTTCTCAGTTCGGTTGAGGGAAGGTTTGGGTTTTGGGCTGAGACTGCTTGGGCCTGGCCTAGCTGGGCTCGGGCTGCTACTGCTTGGGCCTGGCCTAGCTGGGGGAGGCTTGGCCCGTGGCTGCTCCTGCTTGTGGGAAGGATTTGGGCTGGTATGGGTTTAATTCTTTTGTTTTGTTTTTCTTTTTTTATTCTTTTTATATTTCCTTTTTATTAGCCTGATATACATATATGTGTATATATATATTCATATACATATATAGACATATAGGTATACATATACTACATTTATTTATATATACACACACACACACAGATATATATATATATATATATATATATATATATATATATATATATATATATATATCTTATACACACACACAAATACATATATATACTTATATATACATACTCTTACACACATATAATATATATTTATTTATATATATATACATCTACAAATATATAGTATATATTTATATATATACTCATACACACATATATATCTATATTTATATACACATATATATCTATTATTTACACACATCTATTTATATATACCTCATATTCACATATATATCAAAATACTCAATTAACCAATATAATAATATCTAATAGTAATAAACATATTTATTTAATTACCATAAATTTATAAAATAATACTTAATCGGTGGTTTGGTGAATCCATACTACTCACCTTTATCCAGGTCCAGAAAATTGTGCAATTGTGGTAAAACAATATTTAATAATAAAATACCAATTTTTGTATAATTATTTAAATAATTAAAAATGCACATCAATACCTAGAATAATTTAGGAAATAATTGTACACATATAAAATATGTCTACATGGCCTTATTGGGTCTCACTACATGCCTACATGGGCTTGGATTTGACTTGGGTCCAATCTGGACAGGTTCGGTACAACCGGGTTCCCGAAAACTCAATAATATAATTAAATAATAAATAAAAACTTCGGTATGGGTTAATTCGTAACTTGGCCTGGTTTTCCTAGTTAGGACATCACTATGGTTCGGTCGTCCCTTTTAGGGCTAATACACTAGTCAAAGCACGCCACTGCACTATCCGTACCATGATTCCTAGTCACCTTGTACTCCGAATCTCAACCATGGCTACAGTCACCTACCGTAATAATTAACTAAATAATTATTTAAACAAATCTAAAATTTACCATTTAAATCAAAATAAAAATATTTTAAAAATTCCGGGAAGGGAAGCTACACGAAGGCCTTTGTGCCAAACCATGATAGACTTAAGTCGAAAGAAAACTAAAATGCTAAAAAGTTAGCAAACACAATGCGTGCTTGAATAACCTTACGCTGACAATAGCGAACAAGTACACAAGACCAAATACAGTTCGAACGGGATGGTCATGCACGTAGCCATTTGGCTAAGTTGTGTCGAGTATCGCGCACCAAGACCTTATGGTGCAAACGAGTTGCGAGCGAGATTGACTATCGCTCGGACGAGAATAAGTAAGACTTAGAACGTATGTTGATAGAGACGTTACTTAACCAACGCTAAAGCAAATGCGGGAAATGGTTCTTAGATTTTGAGGAACGGGCGAACGCGCAAGTGAATATATGGATTGGGAATCGAATGGCCTTTTGAGGATTTGTAGAATGACTGGACCCCGAGTGGTGTATGTGATAGCTTCGAAGAAGAATAAGAATGAGTATCGACGACTAATCGAGTGGCTCGAACACTGAGTGGTGTATAGACGTTATAGAAATTGTTCGAGCGGGACTAAAGGATTTACGAATAGATCGAGTATGTCGGCAAGCGATGATATCGCGCAAAGCCTTAGAACGAGTAACGCTTAGTTGGTTTCAACTTCGACAGTCTCAAACGAGATATTGTTCGGACGAAATGTGAATGTGTAGTGCAAGTACAAAACAAGTTGAATAGAGAGTCGGAACGATGAAACGAGTAGAGGTCTTGGTCGAGAAAACGTAGTGGATCGTGCATGTGATTTTGAATTTAGTCGAATAGATTGAAACTTGAGTTAAGACGAAATACTCAGATGAAACCGAAGTTAGCATGATTGGAAGATAGCGTGCATGGAAAATATTGGTTTGAAGATACGAGAATGGCTAAGGATTGGAATAGATATTGCTCGATGACGTGTTAGCATGAGACAATGCGAATTGAGTAATTAAGTTGCACGACTCGGAATTCGCTGCAAAAGGAAGATCGTCAGGTTATGTACATCATCGATGGTATTGAGGCATATCAAAGATCGATGTACGATAACTCGGAGGTACTCTGATTCGATGAATGATGATCGTGTTAGAAGTTATTATTTCAAAAGATGCTATGTTCGAGAATTTGGATAGAAATGAATGTTTGGAATGAAGAAGGGAAGTGACTTGATTTTTCGGTGATAACCACAACGACAACGATCTTGTCTTGTGCGAGCACAACTCCAGCCTCGCACATGCGTCACGTTGAATTTGGGATGATCGTTCCGTGTGAGCGTTGGCGTGGTGATTCATGTCCAGCGGGAATGATCGAACTCGAAATACCTTGACATGGCAATTTTGATTGCTTCGACTTGTGGTTTGAAGCGAAGGTAAATTCGAGGATTGTTAGGACTTGCGATTGAAGAATATAAAAACTTGAGGATTGAGTAGACCCAATCCGTGTATCAAAAATAAGTAAGTCTAGATTCAACGCAAGAGTTACGTCCCGATGAGGACGATTACTCTGCGAAAACGTTGACATGGTGATTCATGTCTGCTGTGGATAATCTGACTTGCGTGAGATCAGGACGTGACATATTGCAAGGCTAGACGACCTTGTGATCGACTACGTAAATTAGATAGGATGGACAGGTGGATTGTATCAAACACACTTGAAGAGATAGACTACGATAATTTCTAGTACCGACACACGATAATAACATGTCGAGGATTTGGTTGAGGACAACCTATCGTAGGATGACTTTCCAAAACGAGCTCAGACTTGGAACGGAGAATGTGTTGATGCGAATAGGGTGAACGCTGCTTGATGTTTAGAAATTTGAGTGAAGCGAACTTGGGTAGAAACTCCCGTACGAATGAACAAAATAGTTTGACCATAGGATTGGGGCGAGCGTAGAGCAATAACTTTGCACAATGAACCAAGAACTTGACTTGTACCTATGACCTTGTGAGCTGACCTAGCGGATAGGCGGACGACCCTATGCCGAGTGATTGAACCTGTGCGATTGACATTACATTATCGACTGGACGGACGATAGACTTTGGGTAACAAGACTTAGAGTAGGACGTGAAACTAGGAGTGTGCGTGAACGACGACGAGATTAGCCTCAAACTAAGTGTATGAATGAAATGGATGATGCGCAAGTAAAGTTGGGATAACGAATTGAATCATTGATAGAAAGACGTACTCGATGATAGTGCAATACTTGGTCTCGAATCGGATGGGAAGTACTTAGACTTGGTCAACTCCGCTAAGAAGAAATCGTATTGATTTCGTAGACAAAAACGCTTGAGAAACGAATCGGATCATCTCGAGGATTGAGATAAACGATAGTGTGACGCACATGAGTTTGGTTTTAATCGAAGTTAGTAAAACGATCGGCAAATCGAAACTATCACGAGTAACTTGTCCGACTTCGCTAATCGCTAAGCTTGGTTGAAATATACATATTCGGGGGATGCCTTGAATATGTGCACGATCCAAATTCAGCGATATGATGAACTCGAATGCAGCTGCAAGTGGGTGTTGAGATGTGCATAAACGAAAATGAGTTTGCCTCAGCCTATGACCCTCATATTTGATAAATTACAATGTCACTCGTGTGACCATTACAATCCCATGACACGATGAAATAACAACCAAGTCGAAGAAACACAACGATCGAATAAGTACCATCAAGTCTAAAATGAATAAACAGTCATTCAATAAAATTCACAAAACGCAGGCAACATAAAACTTGGAAGGATAACCGAGCATAGTTCGATGCCATCGAGCGATAAAGCCATTCGATAGGAATTGTCTAAGATACGCACACGAGTTAAGTTAAAGAATGGTAGGATGACCTGCACTCAGGAAGTCTCGAGGACGAGACTTGTTTTGAGTGGTGTATTATGTAATGACCCACTCCGCCCTAGCGGAACGTCGATTCGAACGGCAAGTGCAATGACTCAAACGAGCCGTCGACCCGAAGAGTTGGCATCGACCTGATGAAGAATCGATGCAAGACTTACATTGGCCCATCGAAGATGAATCCAGAATTAGACTTTCAAAGGCGCGCTCGGAGTATCGCTCGGCCGATACGAACATCGCTAAGGTGGGTGACTCCGATAAACCCGTCTTTGCTTAGCCTAGACACATAACAATACGGACACTATTGGTAAAATCGCTGGACGATAACACCGTGCATGCTAATAAATGACTCAACACACCTAGCTAAGGGAATAATCCCGTCTTGTATGCTTGTATAGAATATGGAAAAAAAATATGGAAAATATGAGAACTCTCGTATCGCACTCCGCGCTCGTGCTAAGTCACAAGCTTACATTTCAAATTCCTTATGCGTTCAACAATGAAACAATGAATGGGTTACAACAATGAAATGGGAAGACAATCGACATAGTCGTTCCGAGTAGAGTATAGCAACATTGAATGAATATAGGACCGATGGGTCGCCAAGGCGACTCCCGTACGGGGAGTTACAAAATGTATGAATGAATGAATGAACAAATAAGTGAATAAATGAATCAATGAATGAATGAATGAATGAATATGTGAATGAATCAATGAACGAACGAGCAAGTGAAAGAAAGAAAAGAAAGAATGAATAAAAGATAAGAAAGAAAGGAATAGTTAGCGACATGTATGACGGGGACGTGCATCGGGGCTCGCTACCCGCGCTGCACGAATGCTGCCGCCAACCTGGTCGATAACGTATTATGGCTAAGGGTTAGCATACGGCTCAGAGACAGCCGTTAAGTTAAAATAACAAACAAAACGAAATAGTCATGGACAATCCCCTCGTATACGGGAGGTAGGAGAAATAAGGGATTCCGCGGCATGATCAAAAAGAGGATCGTGGCCGGCCTAGACGGAATCATGGCTTACGGGCTGCTTGGATGTGGGCTCGGACATTCCAAGTAGACGTAAGTGCAGGGTATTTCAAAAGACTATCAAGGTGTACCAGCCATCACGCTATGATAGGTGAGAATACCAAAGGAGAATATGTCCAAATTGGCTTGTGGTGCCAGCGACCGGTGCATATAGATTAAGTGGGCTTTGCTGGTGGCAATCCACGTGCAAGTCCTTGCATTGAAACAAAGTAGTCTAAGTTAACTGAATGAAGCGCCTTCTGAACAGGCTTGAATGTAACACACCAAATGATTGAGAGTACTTCGTGAAATTGAGTTAGAAAATACGCCTACGTCGCGCTAGGACCTGAGGCAGTGACACGCCCTTGAAATTAAAAGTTTATATGAATTGTTGACTAACTTGGTTTACTTTGGACAGGGAAGGCCGGACGGTAAGTATGGGTAAGTCGTGCATGTATTTTCATGCAACACATTAAAATCGGTAACACGAGATAGGTCATGAAATATGCCATGAAACTGATCCTAAGGCAAGATTAGAAAGACAATGAATGATAGACGGTGCACAAAAGTAAATAGAACTTGTTTGGTAATGATAGCATTGTGGGCGAACTAGCCACCCCACCAGTGCATAACAATGTACTGATAACCCCACAGTTTGCTTACAGGGGGCAGGAGACATCGGCGGGTGCGGAGCTTTCCTCGAACGTGCTAAGGCACGGAGCTAACTCTGGAGCCTTGGAGCCTTGCAAGGAGCTGAAGCACCATATACAGGACATAATGTATCGGAACATCGTCATGAATCATTCCATCTTGTAAGCCACCTGGCACACCTTTTATGTTTTCAGAGAGAGAGCTTGAGCGACTTGTAATCTCGGCCTAGTGCCGCTTGTAAACTTTTTAAAAATCAATAAAGTGTTTGAATTCGCTTCAACTGGTGATCATTTTCCTTCCACTGCAAACGGGGACACTCTGTGCGACTCTGTGGCCTAGCTCAAATCGGCCGTTTCTGGGATTAGCCTTGCACGGGTGCAGCCTAGGCCCGTTTCTAGGATTAGCCTTGTTCATTTACCTTCCAGACCAGTTTCAGTTTAATAAAACATTTTATTTCTGGTAGATATTTACCTGTTGTGTTTCACTGCTTGATACAGCTTACTGCCGCCGTCTCACAACGGTGCAGGCTGGACATGATCCGACTGGACCCATTATATTTGGAATCGGGTCGTGACATATTTTTAGTGGTGGCCCATGCAGGTTCAATTCTGTAAATTGGTCTAGTCAACTTAGTCTAGACCAACATACAGTTCTGCAGTCTGACCTAGATCTAGATATGACTCTAGGAAAACAGACTCTAGAAATAAAATTAGAACACTTATATTATTTTCACCATGTCACAACATAGGATCAAATTTATCTTATTTATATAAAATCTATTTTTGCTTGCTTATAGTTTCATAGGTTACCTTACTTATGTTGTACCCAAACCTTACCCAGATTAGGCCGATTGAATGATGGTATATTTTACTCCTTATATTATTTTCTAAATTTTATATATCTTTTAGTGTCTCATGACTTTCGGGGATTATTTTCCTCCATATCTTTATTAGATTCTACAATCCCTTAGGATCTATACTCTTTCGCTATTTATGGATTAATATTAGGCTTTTCAATCTCCTTATTCAGCAAACCTATTTCCCATTTCTTTATTAGTTTAATTAAATCTTACTTCTCTATCTTTATTTAGAATCTAGATCCATTCACTATTTAGAATTTCAAATTCTCCTTTAGCAAACCTAATAAACCACTACAACAAAAATACCTTTTAGTGACGGCTAAAAAGCGTCATTAATTGCAAACTATGACGCTTTTTCCCTCAGTCCAAGCGTTATGAAATCGGGTGTTATAAATATTTTTAAAAGCATTTAATTCATCCAAAACCGTCATTAATAGGTTGAATTTCTGCTACGTTTTATTTTCAAAGCGTTATGGATAGTTATGAAAAACCGCTGTATATAGTCGTTGTATCACATTTATAACGCTCTATACTGCATAACATTCCAAACGCTGCTCAATTCAATTCGAAAACAACCACTTTGAACCATATTCACAACAAAGCATTGAAATGTAATATAAATTACCATTCTCCATTTTATTGTCTCAAAATAGAGTATTTAAGCTACCATTCTACATTTCTCCATTTTATTATATACATCTTCTCAAAATATATAGAGTATCCAATATAGAGTACACTTTAGCTACATCAAAACTATCGACATAAAAAATCTCACAGATATTGTAGCGAAGAAGCACACTTATAACGCTTCAACTTGGTCACATGAAGACTGTCCATAGCACATGTACGTATAGCAAAACCCTGAAAAAGAAAGCAAAACCCTTACTTTTAGAGTCTGTCAATTTTAGAGTCTGTGATTTATATCGAAAAACCGAGAGTATCAGAGTACTCTAATAAAAACCGAAACCGACAAATAAAGTAAAACATTTAGGCATGGCATGATGGACTAGTCCCAAAATCAACGATGCAGGCATGCTAATGGAGATGTCATTCCCGAAATAGAAATACTCCCAACTAATATATACCCGCATGTGATTTATATCGAAAAGCTCCCAACAAAAATACCCACAGTACCAAGTTAAACCCATCATGCATAATAGATACCCAACCAACAATTTTAATCTAAATAGCAAAACATCTCCTACAGCAAAGAAATCTTTCCCAATCCAACATGTATAATAGGGAAACCTAAACCAACATCCCACAACAAGTATAGGAAGGAGAACCCAAGCAACAATTTATACAAGAAACCCAAACCAACAATGCATGCATCACAAATAATTCCAACAGCAGCTAGGTAACCCAAAACTGAAAATGATCCAACAGCAAGCAAAGAATCGAGCATGATCTAAAGATCATTCCCGCTTCACAAATAAAGACAATCGTAGGATCACCAAGCCAAAATCGAACCCAACACGTATCAGTCGATCGAAAACCTTTTTATGTACGGATCGAGATCCAACAACATCATCGACAAAAAAAATAAATCCAAAAACTGAAATCAATCAAGAGTTTCGAATTTATACCCCAGAATTTGTTGTTAGAATCTGAAGAGAGCCTTCGAACTCGGCTCGCAGGCATGCACAGCGCCTCGCCGGTGTAGAAGCATGGAATTTCACGACCAGAAATCCTATGCGCCAAACACTACATGCGTCAGGGAGCTCAGACAAAATACTTGACACAGCCAAACAAAAGTATAGACATTGAAAGAGGATTTTTATTTTTAAAGCCTATTACATGTCTAGAAAAGGCTGTACAAAGGAGAACTTCTACCAAAAAAAGACCCTAAGTCTACAGCCAGGCGCAGCAGGCGCATCTCACTATGCGCTCTCAGTCAGGCGCATCCCACCATGCTCTCTCAACAGGGCGCATTCTTTCAGCAGCGCAGTTATGTGTATCCTCAGTTATGTGCATCCTCAGTTATGTGCATCCCTTCATCCTCAGTTATGTGCATCCCTTCAGCAGCTCAGTTATGTGCCACCCTTCCAGCAAGGCGCATCATGAAGTGTCAGCATATGCCCATCCAATGCTTCGACTAATGAAGCATTTATTGAACAGAACGAGGGTGGCAATCAACCCTCTAGCTGGAGGAAGAGCTCCCCAAACTGAGGAAGAGAAGAGCACCGCAAATCAACTTGTGGCCAGGGGAGGCTTTGAAAGAGCCTCCAAAGACCAAGGAAGACCGCAATCAAAATCGCGGCTAAAGGAGCAGCTTTCAACACAACCAGAATGGGCAACACCCACTCTGACAGAAGAAAGAGCCTCCAAAGCCGTAGCACCGCAATTTTGATCTGCGGCTCTTCCAGCATAACGGAGACGAGGCTCGGGCATCCCGATCTTTGGATGCAACAGGCACCTTCCGCCTGCCTCAGAAGCCCTCGACTCCGACTTTTGGATGTAACAGTCACCTTCAAGTGCATGAATGAAGACATTGCGTCGCATCTTCACCCTCGGGAGCATCTCGTCAACAGAATGTGCTCGAGTAAACAAGTTCATTTCGGGAGGAAGTGAGAGAACGAGAAGCAAACCCTCTCCATGCCACTATTTATAGGCCGGGCAAATCAAACCCATGCGCCAAGTGGCTGGCTCTCCGAATCCCGTGCAATGAATTTGCATTAAATGGATGAACCTGATGCTTCGAATTCAGCAAAGTCAAAAATGGCTATTTAAAGCACTCGAAGAACGTAATAGTCGCACCAAAAGACGTGTCAAGCGGAGCGGATGCGCCGGCCAGACCGCGTATCACACAGACGCACCCCTCAGCACCAAGCGCTTCACAAGCATGTGCCCCCATACGGCCCTATGCGCCTAGTGGAACGTCGATCGATGCGCCCACTCGACAGTCCATCACCTGTCAAAAACATTAAATGCTGAAGTCTGACAGAGTTGGCAGCACGTCCCCGGAAGACTGCAGTTGACAGCTTTTTCAGAAAATGAAGCGTCGCCGATGTCAGCATCATCATTACTTCCCTCCGACGGTTACAACCATGTGGCCGCCCAACCATCTCGCATGCGCCTCCGCAGCCATGCGCCCGAAGCTCTGTATGCGCCTCAAAAGCTATGCGCCTCAGACTTTTTTCTGATCCCTAAAGACAGAAGTAAAGTCACTACTGAAGCCTCGCATATGCCTCAAAAGCCATGCACCCCGAATAGTTCGTGACTCCCAAAGGTTACGAGCCAAAGTCTCCTCATGCGCCCAATCCCAGGCGCATCCTACCAGATCATTCTCCACCAAATCTGAGATCTCTGAGCCATGGGCCTACGACACGTGTCCTTTGACTCGATTCACCCAAGATCTCAGCAACAGAAAGATTCTCTCCCCTGCTACGTGCCAGCCCACAACAGTAGCATGAAGAATTCAACTCCTTAATCAGGGCGCATCGTCCATGCACCTCCATCAGCAATCACCACGTGGCGTCCCCGCGTCCAGGCGCATCCTATATATGCGCGCATGAGCAGCCAGCCTGCAGACTATAAATAGAGGGATCATTTCCTTCTTCCATACACGAACTTACATAGACAGACAGCGACATCACACAACCACCGAGGTAGATACAAACACTCAACGTCTTCTTACTTTTTACAAGCTCCAGCACCCAGAGCAACTCAGACCTTCAGAGAACCGATAACCGTCGTCAGATCGTCAACGGAGTCAACGTATTACCACTCGCTCCATCGGCACAAGGGACCCAAATAAACAAAAGTGTACTCCTAGGACTACGTCCAAGTCCTACATTGTAACACTGTTCTGTTTGTATTAAAATTACATCAAAAGATTTTAATGGCAAACAAGCTGGCGACTCTGCTGGGGACCTCTTTCTCCTCCACCGAGAAAGCTGTGTCGCAATCCGACGACGTGAAGGTGGGCTCCTCCCACAAGACACTGGTCGTACGCCTCAATCAACAGGCATATTAGGAGTTCATTTCTGAAGGCAGTACGAGTCCTTCGAAGCGGCTGTCGAAGCCGAAGAAGACTCGCCAAATCTGGGTACGCAAGGTCGACGCCTCTGGCACCACCACCGAAGGGGATGTCCCGATCCAGCCTTCCCTTCCTGCTGACGTCCTCAACCAAGATGCGCCTACCGGTACAGCGCATCTCTCGGGGAAACGTGCGGCTGACCACATGCCCGAGCCATCTACCTCTTAGGCGAGGAAGATACGTCGACGGAGCAGAGGCGCAGCTAATGCCCCTCGTATCACCTCCGATGTGCCACAGAAGGTCTTTGTCTTTGACAGACTCACTCGCTGTAGTAGCAAGGAGAATTTGGATTTTGAGTACTACGTGCCCCAGCGGGCTAGTACAAAGAAGTCCAAGGCAGCACGGGCCATGCGTCCCAAACGTGCTATGCCAGCAGCAAGCCAGAAGCATGCGCTCACAATCATGCGCGCTGCTGATGGTAAGCAGTATAAGGTCGACTCAGTTGCGTCTGCACCAGAAACGAGCCGACCTTCAAAATCCTTGTCTCACTTAGGCGCATCTGTTGCGTTCGCAACCAAGTCGAGCGAGGCAAACCCAGTGGTCTTGAACTCCCGTGTCTCCTCTGGTTGTGCGTCTGAGGTTCGTTCAAGTCACTTTAAATGTTGTTCCTCCACTACTGATCTGAGCGCCTGTTTAGTGTTGGATCAGGGGGCGCATCATTCACTTGACCACCCCGGCGCTTGGCCTTGCCATGCGCCTGAAGGAGGTGCGAAGGTGGCACTCTCCTCCAACGACCTGTGTAATGTGATCACTCACAAACGCCGGTCAGGAGAGTCGACTGACAAGCACGATGCGTCTCTCACAGGGCACACTTGTGCTGTAGTCACCATCAACTGCTGTTGCAAGACAGCAGTCCTACCAAGACAGTCGGTGTTCCAGCGGCTGCAATCATCGACACCCCTCCGACATTGCCTCGGGAAGAAGGTGTCAACAAAAGAGGAGCCAGAACTAAAGGTTGCTTCATGCAATGTAATCTCTAACTCCTCATCAGTCTGAAAGGCGACTGGCAATTCCTCGTCCAAGAGCCAGCCGAGGAAAACCAAGACAACCGTCTCGTCCTCCGAAGTGTTCGAAGGCACTCGGGAGAGGAAAAAGATCTTGGAGGAAGCTAGGGGTAGTCAAGCCCTTGTTGATCCTCCTTTCGAAGACGAAGGTGTCCTCCAAAGCACAGCTGGGGTGGATCTTCATCCTCGAGGCGAAGTCAACCTTCCGGACATAGCTGGGGGTCGTCTAGCCCCTGTGGATCTGCATCTCGAAGACGAAGAAGACTTTCAAGACAGGACTGGGGGTAGTCAGGCCCTTACGGATACTTCTCCCGAAGACGAGGGTGTCCTTCAAAACATAGCTGGGGGTAGTCTAGCCCCTGCAGATATGAGTCTCGAAGACGAAGAAGTCCTCCAGAACATAGCTGGGGGTAGCCAAGACAAAGCTCTGGGAGCAACAACTCCTTTACAGGAGAGTGAGGTCGAAAGCGAAGCCTCAATCGAGCCATCCGACTCCAGCTGCGTCATGATAGTCTACATGACTGGGGGTGACACTGAGTCGGATACGCAACCAGCAGACCTCGTTCAGCGTATGGATACCCTAGAGGAAGGACTCAAAACCCTCTCTGCCTCCATGCAAACACTGACTCAAGCAGTGTTTGAGATACGGTCGGCTTTGGCCAGGGCACCGTCTAATGGTCCTGGCCCAGGGGCCAATGGAGAATCAAGTGTACCCCTTCAACGGGTATCCTTGGATACGGATCGCCGCGAAGCACCTCGGACGTCGGAGCCATCAAATGCTCAACTCCAGGCGGTACCACCTTCCCCAGCTCCCAGCTCCACGGAAGACGTGGTGGAGATGATCAGAGACTTGTGCGAGCGCTTTGAGTCCAAGAATAGACAAGAGGAGCGCCAAAAATGGGCATACCCCATCCTTATCCCTCGAATGGAACAAAGTGGTTTATCCTCCTAAATATAAACCCCAAACATTGATGCCATACGACGGGAAGGACTCTCCGTGTCACTATCTGACGTACTTCCAGTCCCAAACGGGACATCTTTCGAAGGAGGACGTGCTACTCACCAGCATATTTGTCGGAGCACTGAAAGGAGTGGCTTACGACTGGTACTGCAGCCTCCCCAATAATTCCATATCTTCCTTCGATGACTTGATGTACCTTTTTCTTGACCGTTTCTACGACGGCGGGAAGGACATGATAATGGCGTCCCTCATAGAGATACGCCAGAAGGAGAAGAAAATAGTTCGGGTATTCATCAAACGCTTCCGACAGGCCTGCTTTAGACTGCCCCCGGGCATGCCAGAACATGCACTCCTCTCCTCCTGCTGCATGAACATGCTGCCTGCAGTCAAACTCTGGCTCAACTCTACTCCTCCTCCCGACTGGAGTTCCTTGATTATCGAAGTAGAAGCAGCAGAAATGAAGGCGTCCAATGCTCACCTTCTGGGAGTTAGTTTTCCTGCCTATGAGGACAAGGGGAAACGGCCTGCAGCCAACAACCCCAAATATGAGACGAAAGGAAAACAGGCATTGACTGTCAATTCCTCAAAAGGTGCATTAACACCCACTCAAAAGCCTCCACTTGCACCAAGGCCAAAAGATGTTTATTCCTTCAACGATGAAGACACCCTGCAACTCTTTGAGATACTGAAGCAGGGTGACAAGATCAAATTGCCGGACCCACAGCGTCCCGACGAGGTTGGGAAAGTGGACAATCCGAGGTACTGTCACTACCATCGGTTTGTCGGACACCCAACCAAGGACTGCTACGTCCTCAAAAACTACATCCAGCGCATGATCAATGCGGATGTTATCTCCGTCGACTACGAAGAGAAGACGGTTTCGGCCAACGTGGTGTCACTCCAGTTCGGTACCTTGCAGCCAACTACAACACAAGACGGCATCGTCCACATCCCTAAGGCGATAATGGAGGTGGTTAACTTACCACCTGCTCGTGACAACGTGAGTGGACTCACCCCGCTCACTATATCTCAGGGGTAGATCTTATGGGTTCACCCTGATCTTCTCTCCGAGGTTACTCAACCGGAGGTACGCTCTGCCTCCAAAACCAAAGGCAGAAAGATCAAGTCTTGCCGCATGGTCTCTTCCTCCGCGGAAGAGGCACTTCCTGTACAGACGTGTTCACAAAAGAACGCCCAACCCGACAAAGCTGTCGTCGAGGTGGTGCCTCCTTGCACCGTCCCTGCTGCCCAGGAAGAGGGCCCATCTAAGCCCCCAACAGCCAATAAGCAGAAGCATGTAGAGGTTCATTTTGACAGGCCTCTGCGAAAGGGGAATGCTTCGGGGCTAGACAAGCCCCACAACTTCAACATACTGGCACAACTTGCCAGTACTCCTGCCCGCCTTTCTCTGTTTGAGCTTCTTCGTCTTTCCAAGGACACTCGCAAAGCTCTCTGTGAAGCCCTGAAGGATGCTGAGTCCTTCATCAGTCAGGTCAAGCAGCCTGAAGATCTCCTAACTATATGTGCGCACTGTCATTGTGCGGATGAGGTTATCCCCAATATAACCTTCATCCAACAAGACATGCTGCTCAAGCACAACCGACACAACAGGCTGCTATATTATACAGGGTATATCGGTTCTGTCAAGGTGAAGCGGATTCAGATCGATCCGGGGTCTTCGCTCAGCATTATCCCGAAGATGCTGCTCTCGACACTGGGATCCCAATGTACCGTCTGGCGCCCTCCAACACCACAATCAGTGGCTTCAATGCCAGCAAGAGTGAGCCGATGTCAACTTCAACCTTCTGCTGGGTCGTCCGTGGCTGCATGAGTACATGGTGGTACCCTCTATACTCCACCAATATATGAAATACATGTCCACCAATGACATCATCCGGATGGAGTTCGCGGACATCGACCCTTTCAAGGGGGTTGAAGCCTACTTCACTGATTCCAACGTGTACAAATCACCTGACGAGGAGGAAGCCAATGATGCTGACGATGAAGCACAAACGGCAGCAGAGCCCGACATGGAGCCAGAGACGATTCCTGTCGCTCCTCTAAAAATTTGACTCAAAAGGAAGCCGCTTCGGACGTTGCCTCCCATGAGTATTAAGCTACCTGGAAAAGCACCAACTGCTCTAGGTAGAACACCGATTGAAGATCCCTTGAAGATACGGCTCAAGGGAAATTCGCCTCAAACATCGTCTCCCCTTGTGGCAAAACTACAGGGGAAGGCACCAATTACTGAAGGCGCAGTTGAGGCACCCCTGAAGGTGCGTCTTAAGGGCAAGCCGCCGCAACCATCTATCTCATCCAAGATACCGGAGAAGGCCCACATAGCCCTCTCGGACCCCAGGATCAAAGCTGTGGTGGACTCTCCCGATCTAATCCCAGTACTTACAGATGAAGAGCTAGGGGAATATATCTCTGCTGATGTAGATGCACCCTCTCTGGACAATGTAATCCTGCAGGATAAAATCTCGTGTTTCATCAATAATAGAGTGTCTTTTAATTAGTCTAGCCTTCCACATTGGAATGCCATGTATACATTAGATAACGCTCTACGATCGTTGTAAACACAAATAACGACCGTCCATCATGTAAATCGAGTAGTCCCGTACCAAGGGGTCTGTTTTGTAGTCCCGCCGCGGAGTCGAGACGAAGAATCCATCATCTTCGGCAAAGTCGAGCATCATCAAGACCTTCCGCCACTCGAGCCAGAACCAGATACCGACAGAATAGAAGCCTATCGGTACACGGACAAGGCAAAGTACCTCATCTAAAAGATGGGTTACAACCTAAAAAGCAACAAAGGCCTGAACTACGGCAAGGGTCGACGTCTTCCTCTCCGGCTTCCAACACCTAAAGGAAAGTCGCAGGACTACTATGATCGAACTCGACGGGGGGTAGGCTATGTCATGCCACCGTCAACTCCAGAGAGTTCGGAGGCAGAAGAAGTAGAACATTCTCACTCGTCCGAAGCATCAACTTGGGATTCCGATGCCAGTATCGGCTCAGTCTTCAAGAGAGTGCTATCAGCCAACATGACATCTGCATAATCTCAAGAAGATGAAGGCAAAGACCAAACGCCAGAATTCTTCGAAGAAGAACCCTGAGCTCAACGCCTAGGAGAACAGTGGGAGTCTCGTTTTAAATTACGCGAACCCTCTACCGAAGACGAGGTCGAGCAGATCAACCTTGGGGATGGCTCTTCTTCTAAACCCATCTTCATCAGCAAAAGCCTAAAAGGAGAAGATCGGGAATCTTTAATCCAACTGGCTATAGAATATATTGATGTCTTCACTTGGAGCTACGAAGATATGCCGGGACTTGATCCTCAGATCCGATGCATAGGCTCAACATCTTACCGGATGCCAAGCCTATCAAACAATAACAGCGATACTTTCGTCCTGACATCATGAACACCATCGATCATGAGGTGGACAAACTCTTGACCAGTGGCTTCATCCGTGAAGAACAACACCCGGATTGGGTAGCCAACGTCGTCCATGTCACCAAGGAGAATAGGAAGATACGAGTTTGTATCGACTTCAGGGATCTCAACACTGCTTGCCCGAAGGACGAGTTCTCGTTTCCAATCACCGACGTAATGATCGACAACACATGTGGCTTCAAACGCATATCTTTCATGGACGGGTATTCGGGCTACAACCAGATCAAGATGTTCCCAGATGACGCAAAACACACGTCATTCAGGACTCCGAAGGGGATTTTCTGCTACACAGTAAGCCCTTCGGCTTGAAGAACGCTGGTGCCACATATCAACGAGATATGAGCACCATTTTCTGTCAGCATCTTCGCAAGCCAGTCGAATGCTATGTTGATGACATCGCAGTCAAGAGCCGTCTCAAAGGTGATCACCTACAAGACCTGAAGACAGTCTTCGATCTCATGCGAGCGTATCAACTCAAGATGAACCCCGCTAAATCCTTTCTAGGGGTTTCTAGCAGAAAGTTCTTGGGCTTCATTATCACGGCGAAAGGCATTCATGTCGATCCCGAGAAGACCAAAGCCATCCTTGACATGGACCCTCCGAAGAACCTCCGAGAACTTCGAGGCCTGCAGGGGCGTCTGGCATACATCCGGAGGTTTATAGCAAACCTTTCCGGAAAATGTCAACCCTTCACTCATCTCATGAAGAAGGGAGTCTCTTACGTCTGGATAGAGGAATGCCAAAAAGCTTTCGATGACATCAAGGCTTACTTGACGAGCCCGCCAGTCCTGGTGGCACCCGTCGCCGGCAAACCATTTCTCCTCTACGTCCGTGCCATGGATCATTCCCTCGGAGCTCTGCTTGCTCAGAACAGCAACACATGCTATGAGCAAGCTATCTTCTACCTCAGTAGAACACTGATCGGGGCCGAACACCGGTACAACCCCGTTGAAAAGGAGTGCTTGGCGTTGGTATTTGCCATCCAGAAGACTCGCCATGATGTCTCGGGCCAGACGATTCATGTCATCTTCCGTGTCAATCTACTCAGAGTTCTCATGACGAAGCCAGGGTCATTAAATTCCCGACTAGCTACGTGGGCGATCTTGCTAACACCATACAACATGGTGTTCGTTCCACAAAAAGCCGTCAAGGGACAGTCTCTGGCCGACTTTTTAGCTGCACACCCCATCCCGGAGTCCTCCAGACTCAATGAAGACATCCCGGATGAGGTCCAAGAATTAAACGTCACTGAAGAAAGCTCCGTCTGGCGGATGTTTTTCGATGGTGCGTCAAGAACTGGCCCCAAAGGCCAAATCATCGCAGGTGTGGGGCTTATCTTGGTCTCCCCCGATCAGCTGGTCATCCAGCGCACCTACTCCCTTTCGAAGCCGTGCTCCAACAATGTTGCCGAGTACAACGCGCTTATCATGGGACTCCAGCTAGCGCAACAGCTGAGGGTGGATCATCTGGAAGCCTACGGCCACTCAAAACTCGTCGTTAATCAGGTCAGAGGGAAATACGAAGTTCGCCATGAAGATCTGATTCCTTACCATGAGGTTGCATTGAACATCATTTCAACCTTCACCAAGTTCTTCATCGAACATGTACCTCGTTTATAAAATCTGGAGGCTGACGCTCTGGCTGGCCTCGCAGCCTCATTAGCAGCACCCTTCGGGACTCAACACTACGTCACGGTAGTTGGCCATACTTGGTCTGTCCTAAAAACAACCTGTGCTCAAGAGTGGCTCATGCCATGTCAACAAGTGCTGGAGTTAATGTCCGAGACTGGAGGTTCTCGTTCATCGACTTTCCTGTCTACGAAATTCTCCCAGAAGACCCGAAAGAAGCCGTCTCAGTCAGGAGGCGCTCACTTCGATTCTACTACAATAAAGCTACTAAAATGCTGTACCGACGCTCCTACGATGGACTTCTCCTGTGATGTCTGTCCAACAAAGAAGCAGTCGAAGCCATTCGAGAAGCTCACGATGGAACCTGCGGAGCCCATCAACCTGGCCCTAAGTTGCAGGATCGACTGTGACGCATGGTCTACTACTGGCCAACCATGGCCGCTGACGCTGTCGACTATGCTAAAAAGTGCCATGCGTGCCAGCTTCACGCAGACTTCATCCATACACCGTCAGATCCACTACATCCTACAGTCGCCTCTTCGCCCTTTGAAGCTTGGGGCATGATATTATAGGACCGATCACCCCTTCTTCATCGAGGGGACACCGCTTCATCCTAGCCATCACCGACTACTTCTCCAAATAGGCAGAAGCAGTTCCACTGGCGGAAGTGAAGAGCTCTAAGGTGATCAGCTTCATCAAGCACCATGTCATCTACCGTTTCGGGGTACCCCGGAGGATTATCCATGATAACGGTCCTCAGTTCATCAGCCATATTTTTAGCAGATTCTGTGACAAGAATTGCATTCAAAACGTGGCCTCAACCGCCTACAATCCGGCAACAAACGGATTGGCCGAGGCGTTCAACAAGATTATCGTCAGGCTACTCAAAAAGGTCGTGTCATCCAATAAACGCGACTGGGACGAAAAGCTCGGCGAATGCCTTTGGGCCTACCGTACAACGGTACGGACCCCGACAGGAAACACACCATTCTCCCTAGTCTACGGGAGCGAAGCGGTACTACCTCTCGAGATCCAGATACCCTCACTCCGCGTAGCAATCATAAACTAACTCACAGAGGAGGACAATCAACGTCGTCATCTGCGAGAACTGGAGACACTTGACGAAAGCGTCTTCTAGCTCAACAACGTATTGAACTCTACCAAGCCCGTATATCACCGGCTTTCAACAAGAAGGTCAAGCAAAGGAATTTCCAAGTAGGCGACCTGGTTCTGGCAGTCAGGAGGTCGATGGTGTTGACTCACAAGACACCAGGAAAGTTCGAGCCCAAGTGGGAAGGACCTTTCATCATAGAGACGGTATACTCAAATGGTGCTTACCGCCTCGCTAAACCCAATGGGGACTTGTTCATGATGCCCATCAACGACAAGTTCCAAAAGAATTACTACTCTTGACATCTTTCAGACATGTACTTCCACAAAGGATCAGTAGACCCAATCATCAGGGCTCACATACAATTCCCTTCCATAAAATAATATGCTTTCGGAACCCAGCTGTTTCGTGGCATCCTCCAGTAGAAGGACAACCACGTCCACATTACCTCTGAGTTGTTCTCCTACGCCCTAAAAAGTAGAATCTTACACTCCGTAAGACTACGCTACCCATCATATTTACTACGTCCACATTACCTCTGAGTAAACATCCCGTACAGACAACCCCTGCATTGCCGTACACTGATCACAGAACTTCCACGTCCACATTACCTCTGAGTAGTTCCGCGTATTCCCCAGAGTCATTCCTACCACGTCCCTAATACCTCTGAGTAGGAAGATTCTATCATTTGAATCCCATATTTGCCACGTCCACATCACCTTTGAGCAAACATGTCGGTTCTCTCGAACTTATTATATGTACCTAGAAACTAAGGTGTACAGAAGATAATAGGTCCACACAAATCATCAAGTTCATGACAGCAAAAATGAACACACTACAAAAACTCTGTATTTTTATTCAAAAATAAAGGAGTGCACCCCCAGCAAGAGTTGCAAATACACAAAAAAGAAGAGACTACGATCCCTAAACATCCCCGGGGTTGGCCGAAAGCTCTTCAATCTGACGCCTTAAGTCTGTCGCTCGAGTCTCCACAGTCGCCAGGACCCAGCGTTCGGCTTCTTGACGTATCGCTTCCATGGCCTCAGGAGAAGTGTCATCCTCATGCTTCTCATCCAACTGTTGTCGCTGCTGAGCCAGGGTAAGGGCCCGGTAGGTGAAAGCTGTTTCCTCCTTCTTAAATACTACATGTTCAGCCTGGGCACGCTCAGCATCTAATATGAGTCGGGCCCGCTGGTCCTCAAGGCGGCGAATTTGGATATCAACCTCCGCAATACTAGCATCCAACGTAGCTCGCAACTCCACCTTCTCCTGCGTAGACTGAGACAACCGCTCCACTGCAGCTTCAGTCTCAGCCACTTCGCGTTCCCAGACACCCACGGTGGTCTGATAAGAGGACTCAATCTCAGCAATCAGCTTCTTCTTTTCTTCGTCTATCAGGGCAGAGAGATCATTTTGTTGGATACGCTGAAACTCAGAAAGCAGCTGATCCAGCTCAGTCATCGAGGCCTCCAGAATTTCGGCCATATGATCATGGCCCTGGTGGAGACGTATCAGACCGATGTGTGGAAGCGCCATGGATTTTGCCATCGCGAAACTCCTATTGGTGTTCATCACTGTCGATACACCCTTCTGCAGCATCTTGTACACTGCCTCAATAATGAATTTTACGTACTCATCCGCATCCGCCAACACTTGTGGTGTCATGGCAGGAGTTGGAGGAGCTGTCCTGGATGGCGGACCTGAAGAAGACCCGCCGATCTCAATCTGCGAGGTTTGAACTGTAGAAGCATGGAATTTCAGAACCAAAATTCTATGCGCCAGACTACATGCGCCAGAGCTTGGACAAAGTACTTCACAGCAAAAAGCAACAAATATAGACATTGAAAGAGGACTTTTTATTTAATATATAAAAGTCTATTACATGTCTAAGAAAGACTGTACAAAGAAGAATTTCTACAAAAAAAGATCCTAAGTCTACAGCCAGCAGCCAACATACGCCCTCAAGTAGGTGCAGCAATCAACATACGCCCTCAGCCAGGCGCATCCCACCATGCGCCCTCAGCAGGGCGCATCCTTTTCAACAGCTCAGTTATGTGCATCCCTTCAGCAGCTCAGTTATGTGCATCCCATTTATGTGCATCCCTTCAGCAGCCCAGTTATGTGCCGCTCTTCCAGCCAGGCCCACCGCCGTCAAAATGCTTCGACTAATGAAGCATTTATTGAGCAGAACGAGGGTGGCAATCAACCCTCTAGCCGAGGAAGAGAAAATAACCATAAGCCAACCTATGGCCAGGAGAGGCTTCGAAAGAGCCTCCAAAGGCCAAGGAAGATCGTGATCGAAACTGCAGCTAAAGGAGCAGCTTTCAACACAACCAGAGTGGGCGACACCCACTTTGAAGGAAGAAAGAGCCCCCAAAGCCGCAGCACCGCAATTTCAATCTGCGGCTCTTCCTACACAACGAAGACGAGGCCCAAGCATCCCTATCTTTGGATGCAACATGCAACTTCCGCCTGCCTCGGAAGCTCTCGACTCCGACTTTTGGATGTAACAGTCACCTTCAAGTGCATCAACGAAGACACTGCGTCGCATTTTCACCCTCGGAAGCATCTCATCAACAGAATGCATTCGAGTACACAAGTTCATGTCGAAAAGATGTGAGAGAACGAGAAGCAAACCCTCTCTTCATGCCACTATTTATTGGCCGGGCAAATCAAACCCATGCGCCAAGTGGATGGCTCTCCGAATTCCGTGCAATAAATTTGCATTAAATGGATGAATCGGACGCTTCGAATTCAGCTAAGTCAAAACGGCTATTTAAAGCACTCGAAGAATGTAACAGTCGCACCATTAAAGACGTGTTATGAAGCAGATGCGCCGGCCAGATCGCGCATCACACGGACGCGTCCTTCAATATCAAGCACATCATACAGACGCGCCTTTCAGCACCAAGTGCATCACAGTGGATGCGCCCCCCCCCCATGCGTCCCTATACGCCTAGTGGAACACCAATTGACGCGCCCCCTCGGCTATCCATCGAATGTCGCAAATATTAAATGCTGAACTGACAGAGTTGGCAGTACGCTCCCCGAAGTCTGAACAGTCGGTAGCTTTTTCAGAAGACGAAGCATCGCCAACGTCAGCGTCATCATTACTTCCCTCCGACAGCTACTGCCACGTGGCCACCCAACCATTCCGTATGCGCCTCCGCAGCCATGCACCCAAATCCGCATGTGCCTCAAAAGTCATGCGCTTCAGACTCCTCTCTGATCCCAAAAGACAGAAGGAAAGTCATCACTAAAACTCTGCATGCGCCTCAAAAGCCGTGCGTCCCAGACTTCTTCCTGATCCCAAAAGACAGGAGTAAAGTTATTACGGAAGCACTGCATGCGCCTCGAAAGCCATGTACCCAGAATGGTTCGTGACTCCTAAAGGTTACAAGCCAAAGTCTCCTCATGCGCCCAATCCTAGGCGCATCCTACCAGATCATTCCCCACCAAATCAGAGATCTCTGAGCCATGGGTCGACGACACGTGTCCTTTGACTCAACTCATCCAAGATCTCAGCAACAGAAAGATCCTCTTCTCTGCTACGTACCGGCTCACAACAGCAACATGAAGAAGTCAACCCCTCGATCAGGGCGCATCGTCCATGCACCTCCATCAGTAATCAACACATGGCATCCCCGCGTACAGGCGCATCCTACACGCACGTATGAGCAGCCAGCCTACAAAACTATAAATAGAGGGATCATTTCCTTCTTCCATACCTACCTACAAACGGATAGAACGTACAACGAACAAACATACCACCAAAGAGGCAGATACAGACACTCAACTTCTTCCTCCTCTCAGCAAGCTCCAGCACCCAGAGCAATCCAAGTCTTCAGAGAACCGATAACCGTCGTCAGATCGTCAACGGAGTCAACGTATTACCACTCACTCCATCGGCACAAGGGACCCACATAAACAAAACTGTACTCCTAGGACTACATCTAAGTCCTATATTGTAACACTGTTCTGTTTGTATTGAAATTTGCAATCAAAGAATTTTAATGGCAAACAAGCTGGCGACTCTGCTGGGGACCTTTTTTTCCTCCACCGAGAAAGCTGTGTCATAATCCGACGACGTGAAGGTGGGCTCCACCCACAAGATGCTGGTCATACGCCTCAATCAACAGGCGTATGAGGAGTTCATCTCTGAAGGAAGTGCGAGTCCTTCGAAGCGGCTGCCGAAGCCGAAGAAGACCCGCCGAGTCTGGGTGCGCAAGGTCGACGCCTCGGGCACCACCACCGAAGGGGACGTGCCAATCCAGCCTTCCCTTCATGCTGACGTCCTCAGCAACCAAGATGCGCTCGCTAGTGCAGCACATCTCTAGGGGAAACGTGCGGCTAACCACATTCTCCAGCCATCTCCCTCTCAGGCGAGGAAGATGCATCGACGGAGCAGGGGCGCAGCCAATGTCCCGCGTATGACTTCTGATACGCCACAGAAGGTCTCTGTCTTTGACAGACTCACTCGCTGTAATGGCGAGGAGAATTTGGATTCTGGGTACTATGCGCCCCAGCGAACTGGTACGGAGAAATCTAAGGCAGCACGGGCCATACGCCCCAAACGTGCTATGCCAGCAGCAAGCCAGAAGTATGCGCTCACAATCATGCCCGCTGCTGATGGTAAACTGTACAAGGTCGACTCGAGTGCTGCGGCGCAAAAAATGAGCCGACCTTCAAAGTTCTTGTCTCACTTGGGCGTATCTACTGCGTGCACAACCAAGTCGAGTAAGGCAAATCCAGTGGTCTTGAACTCCCGCGCCTCCTCTAGTTGTGCGTTTAAGGTCCGTTCAAGTTACTCCAAATGTTGTGGTTCCCCCACTACTGATCGAGATGCCTGTTTGGTATTAGATCAGGGGGCGCAACACTCACTTGACCACCCCGGCGCTTGGCCTTGCCATGCGCCTGAAGGGGGTGCGAAGGTGGCACTCTCCTCCAACGATCTACGCAACGTGATCACTCACAAGAGCCGATCAGGAGGGTCGACTGACAAGCACGATGCGCCCCTTACAGGGCACACTTGTGCTGTAGTCACCATCAACTGCTTTTGCAAAGCGGCAGTCCTACCAAGGCAGTCGGTGTTCCAGCGACTGCAATCATCGACACCCCTCTGATGTCGCCTTGGAAAGAAGGTGTCAACAGAAGAAGAACCAATGGTTGCTTCATGCAACGTGATCTTCAACTCCTCATCAGTCCGAAAGGCGACTGGCAGTTTCTCTTCCTCGTCCAAAAGCCAGCCGAGGAAAACCAAGACAGCTGCCTCCTCTTCCGGAGTGTTCGAAGGCACTCGAGGGAAGAAGAAGATCTTGGAGGAAGCTGGGGGTAGTCAGATCCTTGTCGAGCCTCCTTCCGAAGACGAGTGTGTCCAAAGCACACCTGGGGAAGATCCTCGATGCGAAGTCAGCCTCCCTGAAGCCCCTGAAGATAAGGATATCCCCCAGAACATAGCTGGGGGTAGTCTAGCATCTGCGGACCCGAGTTCCGGAGACGAAGAGGCCCTTCAAGATGGAGCTGAGGGTAATCAGGCCCTTGCAGATGCGCCCGTGGTGAATGTTCTTCCGAACATAACCGGGGGTAACCAAGACGAAGCTCCAGGAGAGGCAACTCCCCTACAAGAGAGTGAGGCCGAGAGTGAAGCCTCGACCCATCCATCCACTCCCGGCCGCGTTATGACAGTAAATGTGACTGGGGCTGATGTCTAGTCTGATGCGCCGCCAACAGACCTCGTCCAACGCATAGATACCCTGGAGGGAGGACTCAAAACCCTCTCTGCCTCCATATAAACACTGACTCAAGCAGTGTTTGAGATACGGTCAGCTTTGACCAGGACACCTTCTACCGATCCCGATCCAGGGGCCAATGGAGAGTCGAGTGTACCCCATCAACGGGTATCCTCGGACGCAGATCGCCGAGAAGCACCTCGGACATTGGAGCCCTCAAATGCTTAACATCAGGTGGTACCACCTTCCCCGACTCCCAGCTCCACAAAGATGTGGTCGAGATGATCAGGGACCTACGCGAGCGCTTTGAGTCCAAGACGAGACAAGAGGAGCGCCAGAAAATGGGCATCCCCAGCCTTATCCCCTCGAGTGGAACAAGGTGGTTTATCCTCCAAAGTATAAACCACAAACACTAACGTCGTACGACGGGAAGGACTCTCCGCGTCGCTATCTGATGTACTTCCAGTCTCAGACGGGACATCTTCCGAAGGAGGACGCGCTACTCACCAGCATATTTGTTGGGACACTGAAAATAGTGGCGTACGACTGGTACTGCAGCCTCCCCGACAATTCAATATCTTCCTTCGACGACCTAACGAGCCTCTTTCTCGACCGTTTCTACGACGGCGGGAAGGACATGACAATGGCGTCCCTTATAGAGATACGCCAGAAGGAGAAGAAAACAGTTCGAGTGTTCATCGAACGCTTCCGACAGGCCTGCTTCAGACTGCCCCCGGGCATGCCAGAACATGCACTCCTCTCCTCCTGAAGCATGAACATGCTGCCTGTAGTCAAGCTCTGGCTCAACTCTACTCCTCCTCCCGACTGGAGCTCCTTGATCATTGAAGCAGAAGCCGCGGAGAAGAAGGCAGCCAATGCTCGTCTTTTGGGAGTTAGTTTCCCTGCCTTCGAGGACAAGGGAAAACGGCCTGCAGCCAACAACCCCGGATGAAAAACAAAGGGGAAACAGGCATTGACTGTCAATGCCTTAAAAGGTGCATCAGCACCTACTCAGAAGCCTCCACTTGCACCAAGGCCAAAGGAGGTTTATTCGTTCAATGACGAAGACACCCTGCAACTCTTTGAGATACTGAAGCAGGGTGACAAGATCAAGCTTCCGGATCCGAAGCATCCCGTTAAGGTTGGGAAAGTGGACAACCCGAGGTATTGTCTCAACCATCGGTTTGTCGGACACCAAACCAAGGACTGCTACATGCTCAAGAATTACATCCAGCGCATGATCAACGTGGATGTAATCTCCGTCGACTATGAGGAGAAGACGGTGTCAGCCAACGTGGTGTCACTCCAGTTTGGCACCTTGCCGCCAACTATAATACAGGATGGCATCGTCCCCATCCCTAAGGCAACAATAGAGGTGGTTAACTTACCACCTACCCGTGACAACGTGAGTGGACTCATCCCACTTACCACATCTCGGGGAGAGATCCTGTGGGTTCACCTCGATCTCGTCTTCGAGGTGACTCAACCGGAGGTACGCCCTACCTCCAAGTCCAAAGGTAGGAAGATCAAGTCTTGCCGTACGGTCTCTTCTTCAGCGGAAGAGGCACTTCCTGTGCAGATGCGTTAACAACAGAACGTCCAACCCGACGAAGCTGCCGTCGAGGTGGTGCCTCCTGGCACCGTCCCTGCTGTCCAGGACGAGGGCCCGTCTAAGCCCTCAGCAGCCAATAAGCAGAAGCAGATAGAGGCCCGCTTCGATAGGCCTCTGCGAAAAGAGAATGCTTCGGGGCTAGCCAATCCCCACAACTTCGATATACTGGCACAACTGGCCAGTACTCCTGCCCGCCTATCTCTGTTCGAGCTCCTTCATCTTTCTAAAGACTCCCGAGAAGCTCTCTGCGAAGCTCTGAAGGATGCTGAAATCTTTCTCAGTCAGGTCAAGCAGCCTGAAGATCTCCCGACTGTGTGCAAGCACTGTCACTGTGCGGAGGAGGTTAACTCCAATATAACCTTCACCCAACAGGACATGTTGCTCAAGCATAATCGACACAACAGGCCGCTGTATTATACATGGTACATCGATTCAGTCAAGGTGAAGCGAATTCAGATCGATCTGGGGTCTTCTTTCAGCATCATCCCGAAGATGCTGCTCTCAACACTGGGGATCCCAATGTACCGACTGGCGCCCTCCAACACAACAATCAGTGGTTTCAACGCCAGCAAAATCGAACTACTGGACAAAATACGACTAAAGTGCCACATCGGTAACCTCAGAACCGAGGTCACTTGTTATGTCGTGGACGCCGAAGTCAACTACAACATTCTGTTGGGTCTCCCATGGCTACACGAGTACATGGTGGTGCCATCTATGCTCCACCAATGTATGAAGTACGTGTCTACCAACAACGTCATCCGTACGGAGTTCGTGGACATCGACCCTTTCAAAGGGATTGAAGCCTACTTCACCGATGTCGACTTGTACAAGTCACCTGATGAGGAGGAGGCCAATGATGCTGACGATGAAGCAGAAACAGCAGCAGAGCTGGACATGGAGCCTGAGGTCACTCCCGATGCTCCTTTGAAGATCCGACTCAAAGGCAAACCGCCTCAGAAGTTGCCTCCCATGAGCATTAAGCTACCCGGGAAAGCACCAATTGCTCCTGAAGCTCCCCTGAAGATACGGCTCAAAGAAAAGCTGTCTCAAACATCGACCCCCCTCGTGGCAAAACAACAGGGGAAGACGTCAGTCACCGGAGGCACAACGGAGGCACCTG
This sequence comes from Iris pallida, assembly GCA_029216955.1. Lineage (NCBI taxonomy): Eukaryota > Viridiplantae > Streptophyta > Magnoliopsida > Asparagales > Iridaceae > Iris > Iris pallida. The sequence goes on from JANAVB010009598.1 coordinate 10,242,124, forward strand.
TGAAGGTGCGTATTAAGGGCAAGCCGCCGCCATCCCATCCGCCAGAGAAGACCCATGTATTCCTCTCGGACTCCAAAGCCAACGCTGTGGCGGACTCTCCCGATCTTACTCCAGTGCTTACAGATGAAGAGCTGGAGGAATAATTCTCGACCAATGTAGATGCCCCATCTCTGGATAATGTAATCCCACGGGATAAAATCTCGTATTTCATCAATAATAGAGTGTCTTTTAATTACTCTAGTCTTCCACATTGGAATGCCATGTATACATTAGATAACGCTCTACGGCCGTTGTAAACACAAATAATGACCATCCATCATGTAAATCGAGTAGTACCGTTCCAAGGGGTCTGTTACATAGTTCCATCGCGGAGTCGAGACGAAGAATCCATCATCTTCGGCAAGGTTGAGCGTCATCAAGACCTACCGCCACTCGAGCCAGAACCAGATGCCGGCAGAATGCAACTCTATCGGTACACGAACAAGGCAAAGTATCTCATCCAGAAGATGCGTTACGACCTGAAAAGCAACAAAGGCCTGAACTACGGCAAAGGTCGACGTCTCCCTCTCCGGCTTCCAACACCTAAAGGAAAGTCACAGGACTACTACAATAGAACTCGGCGGGGGGTAGGCTATATCACGCCACCGTCAACTCCAGAGAGTTCAGACGCAGAAGAAGTAGAACATTCTCACTCGTCTGAAGCATCAACGTAGGATTCCGATACCAGTATCGGATCTGTCTTCAAGAGAGTGCTGTCAGCCAACATGACATCTGCACAATCTTAAGAAGAAGAAGGCGAAGACCAAGCACCGGAATTCTTCGAAAAAAAATCCTGGGCTCAACGCCTAGGACAACAATGGGAGTCTTGTTTTGAATTACGTGAACCTCCCACCGAAGACAAAGTCGAGCAGATCGACCTTGGCGATGGATCTTCTTCCAAACCCATCTTCATCAGCAAAAGCCTAAAAGGAAAAGATCGAGAATCTTTAATCCAGCTGGCTAAAGAGTATATCGACGTCTTCGCCTGGAGCTACGAAGATATGCCGGGACTTGATCCCCAGATCACGATGCATAGGCTGAACATCTTACCTGATGCCAAGCCTATAAAATAACAACAGCGACGCTTCCGTCCGGACATCATGAACGCCATCGATCAGGAGGTGGACAAGCTCTTGACCAGCGGCTTCATCCGTGAAGAGCAACACCCAGATTGGGTAGCCAACGTTGTCCCCGTCACCAAGAAGAATGAGAAGATACGAGTTTGTATCGACTTCAGGGACCTCAACTCTGCTTGCCCGAAGGACGAATTCCCGCTTCCAATCACCGACGTGATGATCGACAACACATGTGGCTTCGAGCGCATGTCTTTTATGGACGGGTATTCGGGCTACAACCAGATCAAGATGTTCCCCGATGACGCAAAACATACGCCATTCAGGATTCCTAAGGGCATTTTCTGCTACACAGTGATGTCCTTCGGCTTGAACAACGCTGGTACGACATACCAACGTGCTATGAGCACCATTTTCCGTCAGCATCTTCGCAAGACAGTCGAATGCTATGTTGACGACATCGCAGTCAAGAGCCGTCTCAGAGGAGATCACCAGCAAGACCTCAAGACAGTCTTCGATCTCATGCGGGCGCATCAACTCAAGATGAACCCCGCTAAATCCTTCCTTGGGGTTTCTAGCGGAAAGTTCTTGGGCTTCATCATCACGACGAAAGGCATTCATTCGATCCCGAGAAGACCAAAGCTATCCTTGATATGGACCCTCCAAAGAACCTTCGAGAACTTCGAGGCCTACAGGGACGTCTGGCATACATCCGGAGGTTCATAGCAAACCTTTCCGGCAAATGTCAATCCTTCACCCAGCTAATGAAGAAGGAAGTCTCTTACGTCTGGACGTGTCATGACCCGCACCCTAGAATAAGGGCACGAGAAGTGGGTATGTCCAGCCTACGCCGCAGTGTCGGCGGTAGAACGCTGTCCTAGGTCTCATACATCTAACATTATAAGGTTAAACAGTTTATACTTTCCGAATAGGGGTGACATAGCAGATACAGACTCAATCACATCTAAGGTAGAGCACGATAAGGATAGATAAAACATGAAATCAAAAATAGGTACAACAGAGAGAAATCTAAGTGTTTAAGATACACAAATCCAGAAATACATCTTAAATCTCCAAACTCAGATACAATAATCCATAAAGTAAATACAACTCCAGACAATTGAAATAACTATCTAAACAACCTCTAATGTGTCTCCTCTAGGCTAGCAGGCAACCTCCAGCTATCTGTAAAATTTATCAACAGGTCCAGTCAGGACGGGAACGAGCACATATCTCTAAAACAGTTTATAGCAGGTTAGGAGTATAAATCATACAATAGAGTAAAATACAGGAAGTGCTGAATAGGAAGTACGAGTAAACAGGAGATATTTTGTAACTGAAAGTAAATACATGATAGTAGAGACTGTAAGTGGCTACGTGATTTAGAGCACAATCGTTATGTAAACGACTTGGGGGCACATGAATACAAATAAGGAGGCACATGAATACAGCTACTGGGGATAGTGACACATAACCAATTCTACTCACCCCACCCCAATCAATACACAAGGATCCGTTCAAGTTATGTTATAAGCACATGAATACAGCTAAGATACGTGAACTCATGTAATGAGTAGTACATGAGGCACATGATAAGCACATGAAAGCACATGAAGCACATGAGAACATATTAAAAACAAGAACTAGTACGAGTACAAGGAGTACCTGATGCACATGATAAAGTACATGAACATGAAATACGCGATGCATCCGTAGAGGGATAACATCTCGGAAAAGGATCCATATAGTACTAATCCGTGAAGATACGTGTCAGCATCAAGTAGAGTAATCTAGAGCAAAAAAATAATCTAGGTAAGTATGAAAAGATCAGAGAATGTACTCGCCTGCTATCTGAATGTCCAAAAGAAATGTACTGTCCGAGGAGAGGTATTTGGCTCCTATTTAGAACAGCACAAGTCACAACAAGTCCAAAATGGTAAAATAAAGCTCTACTATGCATTCTACATGATTTTAGGTCATTCTAGGTCAAAGTCAACTCTTGGTCAACTCTGGTCAACCGTACTAGTCAAATTAGGTTAACTAGGCAGTACTAGGTCTAAACCTAGACTAACTAGTCTCATTAGGCCTAACCAAGCCTAGACTAACACTCACACAAAATCACAAAGCTACACAAGTTATCAAACACACATTACATATATATTCATATATATTTTTATTACAAGCAAGGTGCATAAAGACAAGGAGTGAGTGATACATGAATATGGATATGGCAATATGTACATAGCAGTATAATGTGTTCAAGTGTGAGGGTATTATGTTAGAAGGATAACATTTAGCATGGGTTCATTGTGTCATATAGACGAAATAACATGTAAAGCATAGATTTAGCATGTGTGTGTGTGGGTGTTAATCATTACAAAAGGGTTTATTTATACATCAAAGGGTTTACTCATAACAGTAAGTAGGTTTTATTTGTATTCATGCTTGGGGTTACTGTCAACATGTAGAAGGGGGTTTTAACATATGAACATGGTGCTAAGTGCTAATATGGCATCATACATTCCTATCGTGTTGGCATTCATATATAGCATACATTCATACTTGATTACGTTACTTACTTACATATGGTTACTTGTATACATGTTTCAATACCTTGCATTACCCATATGCTTGCATTTCATCCATTCATTCATGCACCTATACATACATATTTGAATACATTATATACTTTCATATATTATATCATTTATGCATACTCTATATTATCTTACATTCTCTTAACACACACACACACACATATATATATACACATGCATACATACATATTTATACATACAAGGATACACAAAATACATATGTCGTATAGTAATCTTCTATTTAAAATCAATACTGTACAAATGAAGCATTTATTAAATTCTAGGATTAAAGTATGTTATAGATCTTTGTGTTAGCTTTCCGAAACTTTAAACGGATCGCATTTTCGTGTCCGGAAGCTCCCGGAATCGCAAAAACACCGAAACACGTTCGTCTTTCGTACAGCTGACACTCAAATAATTTTACAGAAAGTTTCAGAACGAATTTGGCTTATTAAAATATATATTTGGAAAGGTAACTTCAATACGGTTCTTTTAAAAAAAAATGGGAGATAAATCGGAGTTTTAAGCTAAAAGTTATGACATTTCTAAGTTGCTATTGCTACTAAAAACGTGGATAAATATTATGACGAATTTAGGTAGTTTGAGACAAAAGAAACACAAGTATATAACATAATATATCAAGAACTCACTCTCTACACTAATATATATATATATATATATATATATATATATATATATATATATATATATATATATATATGAGACACTATAGAACACATCTCCAATACAAAAATATGAGATTAAACATGTAATAATTCATTCATACATAACATCAACACATAGTGTGTCCAAATTTGGGATTTTTCCACATGGACACAACCACAACATAAAGGACACTCTTATGACCTCTAAATGGACACAAAATGGACACAAATGGAGATACAACCATGGGGGTCATTCCTATGGGTTCAAAATATTTCTATATGCATGTAGGGATGGATTATAGGAGAGATTATACCTTCCGGGAGAGAGATTCAAAGAAAAATCCTTCCGACACGACACCGACACGTAGAGATTCCAAAAGGACACGAACGAGCTCTGAATCCTCCCAAACTTGGCTAGCACCCTCTTTCCATGAAGTAGAGGAGAAATGAAGAAGATTTGATGGAAGAAATGATGGATTTGGAGATGAAATCAATGGAGGTTCATCTCTAAATTAATTTGGGGAAGAACAGGAGAGAGAAAGTGGATGAAAACAAATGAATGAAGGATTGACTCACTCTTTATCCCCCCATAGATGGCTGCCCAAAAAGGGTGAGGTGTCCCCTATTTGAATGTCCAAAATGGCCTCCACTAATCTATTTGATTTAAATTAGGAATGGGTTAAAGGTTGAGGTCAATTTAGTCTAGTTTTAAGTCTCTAATTAAACTAAACCTATCCATAAATAATTAGTCTAACTACTAACTAAAATTAATATCATGTGGACTAAAATTAATATCATGTGGACCATGCCTAACTAGTGTGTGGGTCCCACTAGAGTCAAACTACCCCCTGGGTTCCCGTTTCAAGTCGGACTAAGTTGGAATTCGAACCCGACTCAAATAACCCCAAAACAATATTATAAATAATAAAATAAATTTTAACCCCAAAATAATATCATAAATAATAAAATAAATTTCAAAAATATTCAAAAATATAAAATGACAAAAATACCTCTATTTCTGAAAACTGGGGGTGACAAATCTATCCACCTTAAAAAAATTCGTCCTCGAAATTAAAACAAAGCAATCACAGAAAACACATGCAGAAAACAATATCATTCAACTACTTTTCAAAAAAAATCAGCAATAAAAAAAATCTCTTTGAGGCACATCAAACATTTGTAAATAAAAACTGATACGTGTCCACTACGGACACAAAACCATCACAAAATCACACCTATCAAAGGTCAAAATCAACAATCACCAACGCAATAAATATCAAAATAATTCAAAGATGTCAAATGCAAAATATCCTTAGGCCAGAGATGACATTAAAACATCCTAATCACGTGGTTAGGCTCTAGGTCAAACAGTCTCTAGGATTTTACTAGTAAAATATCAAAATCACAAGTCATGATTTTAAATAGTTTTAAAATAATTTAAAAATTGCCAAAAATCATATCATGATTTAAATGTCAAATCAATAAATGATTAAAATTACAAAATTTCAAAATTACCCTCATTTTAGAAAACTGGGTGTTACAAGTCTACCCACCTTAGAAAAATTTTGTCCTCGAAATTAAAATATTCATACTCCTTCTAGGTCAAACCCCCACAATCAAAGTCCCAGAATTTAAATAAAGCATACCATCAAAAAGGACGACATACAAGGTCATGGCATACGGTGGTAGTGAAAGTCTCATCTAGGTATACTAGTCTTGCTAACCGAAACGGTCATAGGGTATCAACACCCAAGCAGTCTAGGGTGTTAAACCGGAAAAGACACTGAATACAAATCATCAAACTGTAAGACAGTCTACCATCCTATATAAAAACCGGTACTCATCAAAAATAAAATAAAGATAACTGCCAATTATCTAAGAGGGTACTATTCAAAAAAATATCAAAATCTCAAGTTAGAGAATGAAAGTCAATTGCATGAAAATCCAATCACAAAACATATTAAGAATATTTAGTTTTGATACGATCTAAGTTGATCAAATTTGGGAAATCAAGATTTATGCAATATGGAGGACAGGTTCAACAAGGTCTGAGAATGAGCATACAAGGATGGAGATTCAGGTCGTAATCAAATTTAAGTCAATTGAGTACAACCCAAGATATAAATATGATAAGAAAAGGTGATCGAAGTCGATTTGGTTGTGATTAAGGAAACTAGGATTCAATGATATTGAAAAACCCTTTCGTGGAAAACAAGAAGATTTCATATGAAGTCAGTAAATCACCTCTCTCTAATACTATCAGTTTATCATTTGCCAAACCATATATATTTTCTCTCACAAGTCCCAATATGAAAATCAACCTTCATATGACTATCATCGAAATTTTATAACCTTCAGTCATCTAAATTTTACCATAATCACCATAGACAAAATTCAAACTTCTAAAACATTTCCCACGAAGCATACCCCTCTTAATTAGGTATCAACACTTATTCATTTAATCAAATTTTCAAATTCCTTCACCTTGTTCTAAATTAATCCGAAACCTCTAAACCCAGTTTATGAAATCCTTGAATTTGTTTAAATTAAGTCTCGTATTTAATTAACTCCAATACCACTATGTCACATAAATTTTATTCTTATTTATAAATCAACCTTCATATTTTCTTCAACGTTCACCTTCAGATATTATCCTTTTGAATTCTACAATTTTCTCCAATCATCTAAAATAATTTCTATAACTTAAAATCCTTGTGTTCTCTCTGTCTCTAGTCACACTCTTACAATATCTAGTTCAATTTCGCATAATCATTGAATACAATTAAATTCTCCTTTCTATCTCTAAATTTCTACATAGCCTTGTAATAGTTCCCAAGAATCAATAACCAAGATTTTCTAAGTTCTCAAAACTAGGTTGACCTCTGATATCCTCATTAGTTTTTTTTGAAATACATCCATGAATTACTCATAACAAAAATTTTCTGCGATTGTTTCTAAATTGATAACATTTATCACTCGATTCCATTCTAAACCTTTACCATATCTCCCTCTCAATTTTTTTTATATTTGACACCCAATATTCTGATTCCTACAAATCATTCTATGATAACCATTTACGTCATTTCCGTACTAGATGATTTACGTCACTTCTTCAATATTTCTCAGGCAAAATGGTATGAAGGTTCAAGAGTTTTCAAGGTATAGCTGACAGAATTATATACGAGACAGAGAATTGATGTAATCATGACAGTTATATAAGACAAGAATGATGGAAATAAAATATTGGCAGGAAGAGAATGATAAAAGAATCTGTTCTGCTTATCTGTTTAAATGAGGAACCCGTTTTGAAATCAGATCTATAATAACAAATCCAAAATAAGGTCTAGCAAAATTATTTATTCATTGTATTAAGAAGAAATTTGTAAGAAGTTACACAAGGGTTTATAAAAATAGCTAAAGCTACTACTAAGTTAAATAATGAGAAACAAAACAAAAATTCTCTTTTTTTTGAAAGACCGAACAAAAGTAGTAAAAACATGTTCAAAAACATTTAAGGTACAATCTGATAATCATATCCGTCTATCCAAAATCATGGTGCTCTAAATCCTCGTCATACTAGTAAGTAAGGCTACGATAATCACAAAGTCCTCGACTTAGGCACATACATCTAGAATCGTGGTATTTAATATTTTTGCGATGCCGCTAGCTTGGCTGCGAAAACCTTAAATTTCTACACCCAAGAAATATATCCAAAGCCAGACTATGTGTCCTCACCATACTGGCTAATGTGACTATAGAAGACTAGATTCCAAAACTTAGATGACCTAGCCCATATAATTTCATCTTGATAAAAATTAAATCAAATCAACAACGAATACCCGAAATCAAATTTATCAACGAGCATCAAGATTCAAAAATGAACAAAATCCTTCAAATCATATAAATACAAACTCGGATGCTACAGCTAACATCAAGATTCAAAATTCAACAATCTTCAATCAAATCAATAAATACAAACTCAAATTCAACAATAATCGATCAAATCAAATTCGACAACAGAAAATAAAGATAAGTCAAATCAAGGAAAAGAGAGTTTTCAAATCGGAGTTAAAATAAAATTCTCAAGGGTCGTCCCAGAAATCTCTCAAGAAATCCTAGCTGTGATTGAGTATCTTCAAAATATATCCTAATCCTACTGCAGGCTGTAGTGGTACTCTAGTTCGAATACCACTACACAAACTCGACCTGCATGGGCCACCACTAAAAACGTGTCACGACCCGCACCCTAGAATAAGGGCACGAGAAGTGGGTACGTCCAGCCTACGCCGCAGTATCGGCGGTAGAACGTTGTCCTAGGTCTCATGCATCTAACAGTATAAGGTTAAACAGTTTATACTCCCCGAATGGGGGTGACATAGCAGATACAGACTCAATCACATCTAAGGTAGAGCACGATAAGGATAGATAAAACATGAAATCTAAAAGAGGTACAACAGAGAGAAATCTAAGTGTCTAAGATACACAAATCCAGAAATACATCTCAAATCTCCAAACTCAGATACAATAATCCATAAAGTAAATACAACTCCAGACAATTAAAATAACTATCTAAACAACCTCTAATGTGTCTCCTCTAGGCTAGCAGGCAACCTCCAGCTATCTGTAAAATTTATCAATAGGTCCAGTCAGGACGGAAACGAGCACATATCTCTAAAACAGTTCATAGCAGGTTAGGAGTATAAATCATGCAATAGAGTAAAATACAGGAAGTGCTGAATAGGAAGTACGAGTAAACAGGAGATATTTTGTAACTGAAAGTAAATACATGATAGTAGAGACTATAAGTGGCTACGTGATTTAGAGCACAATGGTTATGTAAACGGTTTGGGGGCACATGAATATAAATAAGGAGGCACATGAATACAGCTACTGGGGATAGTAATCACATAACCAATTCTACTCACCTCGCCCCAATCAATACACAAGGATCCGTTCAAGTTATGTTATAAGCACATAAGTACAGCTAAGATACGTGAACTCATGTAATGAGTAGTACATGAGGCACATGATAAGCACATGAAAGCACATGAAGCACATGAGAACATGTAAAAACATGAACTAGTACGAGTACGAGGAGTACCTGATGCACATAATAAAGTACATGAACATGAAATATTCGATGCACCCGTAGAGGGATAACATATCAGGAAAGGATCCATATAGTACTAATCCGTGAAGAAACGTGTCAGCATCAAGTAGAGTAATCTAGAACAAGAAAATAATCCAGGTAAGTATAAAAAGATCGGAGAATGTACTCGCCTGCTATTTGAATGTCCAAAGGAAATGTACTGTCCGAGGAGAGGTGTTTGGCTCCTATTTAGAACAGCACAAGTCACAAAAAGTCCAAAATGGTAAAATAAAGCTCTACTATGCATTCTACATGATTCTAGGTCATTCTAGGTCAAAGTCAACTCTTACTCAACTCTGGTCAACCGTACTATCCAATTAGGTTAACTAGGCAGTACTAGGTCTAAACCTAGACTAACAAGTCTCATTAGGCCTAACCAAGCCTAGACTAACACTCGCATAAAATCACAAAGCTACACAAGTTATCAAACACACATTACATATATATTCATATATATTTTTATTACAAGCAATGTGCATAAAGATAAGGAGTGAGTGATACATGAATATGGATATGGCAATATGTACATAGCAATACAATGTGTTCAAGTGTGAGGGTATTATGTTAGAAGGATAACATTTAGCATGGGTTCATTGTGTCATATAGACGAAATAACATGTAAAGCATAGATTTAGCATGTGTGTGTGTGGGTGTTAATCATTACAAAAGGGTTTATTTATACATCAAAGGGTTTACTCATAACAGTAAGTAGGTTTTATGTGTATTCATGCTTGGGGTTACTGTCAACATGTAGAAGGGGGTTTTAACATATGAACATGGTGCTAAGTGCTAATATGGCATCATACATTCCTATCATGTTGGCATTCATATATAGCATACATTCATACTTGATTACGTTACTTACTTACATATGGATACTTGCATACATGTTTCAATACCTTGCATTACCCACATGCTTGCATTTCATCCATTCATTCATGCACCTATATATACATATTTGAATACATTATATACTTTCATACATTATATCATTTATGCATACTCTATATTATATTACATTCTCTTAACACACACACACATATATATACACATGCATACATACATATTTGTACATACAAGGATACAGAAAATACATATGTCGTATAGTAATCTTCCACTTAAAATCAATACTGTACAAATGAAGCATTTATTAAATTCTAGGATTAAAGTATGTTATAGATCTTTGTGTTAGCTTTCCGAAACTTTAAACGGATCGCATTTTCGTGTCCGGAAGCTCCCGGAATCGCAAAAACACCGAAACACGTTCGTCTTTCGTACAGCTGACACTCAAATAATTTTACAGAAAGTTTCAGAACGAATTTGGCTTATTAAAATATATATTTGAAAAGCTAATTTCGATACGGTTTTTTTAAAAAAATAGGAGATTAAACATGTAATAATTCATTCATACATAACATCAACACATAGTGTGTCCAAATTTGGGATTTTTCCACATGGACACAACTACAACACAAAGGACACTCCTATGACCTCCAAATGGACACGAAATAGACAAAAATGGAGATACAACCATGGGGGTCATTCCTATGGGTTCAAAATATTTCTATATGTATGTAGGGATGGATTAGAGGAGAGATTATACCTTCCGGGAGAGAAATTCAAAAGAAAATCCTTCCGACACAACACCGACACGTAGAGATTCCAAAAGGACACGAACGAGCTCCGAATCCTCCCAAACTTGGCTAGCACCCTCTATCCATGAAGTAGAGGAGAAATAAAGAAGATTTGATGGAAGAAATGATGGATTTGGAGATGAAATCAATGGAGGTTCATCTCTAAATTAATTTGGAGAAGAACAAGAGAGAGAAAGTGGATGAAAACAAATGAATGAAGGTGTGACTCACTCCTTATCCCCCCATAGATGGCTGCCCAAAAAAGGGTGAGGTGTCCCCTATTTGAATGTCCAAAATGCCCTCCACTAATCTATTTGATTTAAATTAGGAATGGGTTAAAGGTTGAGGTCAATTTAGTCTAGTTTTAAGTCTCTAATTAAACTAAACCTATCCATAAATAATTAGTCTAACTACTAACTAAAATTAATATCGTGTGGACTAAAATTAATATCATGTGGACCATGCCTAACCAGTGTGTGGGTCCCACTAGAGTCAAACAACCCCCCGGGTCCCCGTTTCAAGTCAGATTGAGTTGGAATTCGAACCCGACTCAAATAACCCCAAAACAATATTATAAATAATAAAATAAATTTCAACCCCAAAATAATATCATAAATAATAAAATAAATTTCGAAAATATTCAAAAATATAAAATGACAAAAATTCCTTTTTTTCTGAAAACTGGGGGTAACAGGACAGAGGAATGCCAAAAGGCTTTCGACGACATCAAAGCCTACCTAACGAGCCCACCAGTCCTGGTGGCACCCGTCGCCTGCAAACCGTTTCTCCTCTACGTCCGAGCCATGGATCACTCCCTCGGCGCTCTGCTGGCTCAGAACAGCGATACAGGCTATGAGCAAGCAATCTACTACCTCAATCGAACTCTGATCGGGGCCGAACACCGGTACAACCCCGTTGAGAAAGAGTTCTTGGCTTTGGTATTTGCCATCCAAAAGACTCGACATTATGTCTCGGGGCAGACAATTCATGTCATTTCCCGAGTCAATCCGCTCAGAGTCCTCATGACAAAGCTAGGATCATTGAACTCCCGGCTAGCCACATGGGCGATCTTGCTAACGCCATACAATATGGTGTTCGTTCCACAAAAAGCTGTTAAGGGTCAAGCTCTGGACGACTTTTTAGCTGCACAACCCATCCCAGAGTCCTCAAGACTCTATGAAGACATCCCGGATGAGGTCCAAGAATCAAACGTCGCCGAAGAAGGCCCCGTCTGGCGGATGTTTTTCGATAGTGCTTCGAGAACAGGCCCCAAAGGCTAAATTATTGCAGGAGTGGGAGTGGTATTAGTCTCTCCCGATCAGCTGGTCATCCAGCATGCTTACTCCCTTTCGAAGCCGTGCTCCAACAACGTTGTCGAGTACAACGCGCTCATTATGGGACTCCAGCTAGCGCAACAGCTGGGGGTGAATCATTTGGAAGCCTACGGTGACTCAAAACTCGTCGTAAACCAGATCAGAGGGCAATACGAGGTTCGTCATGAAGACCTGATTCCTTACCATGAAGTTGTATTGAACATCGTTTCAACCTTCACCGGGTTCTTCATCGAACACATACCTCGCCTACAAAATCTGGAGGCTGATGCGCTGGCTGGCCTCGCAGCCTCCTTGGCAGCACCCCTCGGGACTCAATACTACATCACGGTAGTGGGTCGAGACTTGGTCTGCCCTAAAAACAACCTGCGCTCATAAGTGGCCCACGCTATGTCAACGGGTGTCGATGTTAACGTCCGAGATTGGAGATTCCCGTTCATCGACTTTGCTGTCTACGGAATTCTTCCAAACGACCCAAAAGAAGCCGTCTCAGTCCGGAGATGCTCTTTTCGATTGTACTACGATACAGCCACAAAAATGCTGTACCGACGCTCCTACGATGGACTTCTCCTTTGATGTTTGTCTAACGAAGAAGCAGCAGAAGCCCTTCGAGAAGCTCATAATGGAACCTGCGGGGCCCATCAACCTGGCCCTAAGTTGCAGGACCGACTGCAACGTATAAGCTACTACTGGCCAACCACGACCGCTGACGCTGTCGAATATGCTAAGAAGTGCAATGCGTGCCAGCTTTACGCAGACTTCATCCATACACCGTCCGAACCACTACAACCTACAATCGCCTCTTGGCCCTTCGAAGCTTGGGGCATGGACATTGTGGGACCGATCAACCCTCCTTCATCGAGAGGACACCGCTTCATCTTAGCAATCACCGACTACTTCTCCAAATAGGCGGAAGCGGTTCCGCTGGCAGAAGTAAAAAGCTCCAGGGTGATCAGCTTTATCAAGCACCACGTCATCTGCCGTTTCGGAGTACCCCGGAGGATCATCCACGACAATGGACCTCAGTTCATTAGCCATGTTTTCAGCCGATTCTGTGACAAGAATCGTATTCAAAACGTGGCATCAACGCTTACAATCCGACAACAAACAGATTAGCGGAGGCGTTTAACAAGACTATCGTCAGGCTACTCAAAAAGGTCGTGTCATCCAACAAACGCGACTGGGACGAAAAGCTCGGCGAATGCCTTTGGGCCTACCGCACAACGGTACGGACCCCGACAGGCAATACACCATTCTTCTTGGTCTACGGGAGCGAAGCGGTACTGCCTCTCGAGATTCAGATACCCTCACTCCGCGTAGCAATCACAAACCAACTCACAAAAGAAGACAATCAATGTCGTCGTCTGCGGGAACTGGAGGCACTTGACGAAAAGCGTCTCCTAGCTCAACAACGCATCGAACTCTACCAAGCCCGTATATCACAAGCTTTCAACAAGAAGGTCAAGCAGAGGACTTTCCAAGTTGGCGACCTGGTTCTGGCAGTCAGGAGGCCGATGGTGTTGACTCACAAGACACCAGGAAATTTCGAGCCCAAGTGGGAAGGACCTTTTATCATAGAGACGGTATACTCAAACGGTGCTTACCGCCTCGCCAAACCCAATGGAGACTTGTTCATGATGCCCATCAACGGTAAGTTCTTAAAGAAGTACTACTCTTGACATCTTTTCAGACATGTACTTCCACTCCACAAAATCATACGCTTCCAGAACCCAGCTGTTCCATGGCATCCTCCAGTAGAAGAACAACCACGTTCACATCACCTCTGAGTTGTTCCTCTACGACCTACAAGACAGAATCTTACACCCCGTAAGACTACGCTATCCTTCATGTTTACCACGTCCATATTACCTCTGAGTAAACATCCCGTACAGACAACCCCCACATTGCTGTACATTGATCGCAGAACTTCCACGTCCACATTACCTCTGAGTAGTTCCGCGTATCCCCCAGAGTCATTCCTACCACGTCCATAACACCTCTGAGTAGGAATATTCTATCATTTGAACCCCATATTTGCCACGTCCATGTCACCTCTGAGCAAACATGAGGGTTCTCTCAAACTTATTATCTGTACCTAAAACCAAGGTACGCAAAAGATAATAGGTCCACACAAATCATCAAAGTTCATGACAAGCAAAAATGAACACATCACAGAAAATGGTGTACTTCTTTATTTCTAGAAAAAGAGAGTAAAGGATTATACTATCCCTAGCAAGAATTGCAAATACACAAAAAAGTAGAGACTACAAGCCCTAAATATCTCCAGGGTTGGCTGAAAGCTCTGTAATTCGGCATTTCAAGTCTGCCGCCCGAGTCTCCACAGTCGCCAAGACTCGACGTTCAGCTTCTTGACGCATCGCTTCAACACCCTCAGCAGAAGTATCGTTCTCATGCTTCTCATCCAGCTGCTGTCGCTGCTGAGCCAGGGTAAGAGCTCGGTGAGTGAAAGCTGCTTCCTCCTTCTTGAATGTTATGTGTTCAGTCTGGACACGTTCGGCGTCCAATAGGAGTCGGGCCGGCTGGTCCTCAAGGCGGCGGATCTGGGCGTCAATCTCCGCGATATTAGCGTCCAACGCAGCTCGCGTCTCCACTGTCTCCCGCGTAGACTGAGATAACCGCTCCACTGCAGCTTTAGTCTCAGCCACTTCGTGTTTCCAGGCACTCACAGTGGCCTGGTAGGAAGACTTAGTCTCGGCGAGCAGCTTCTCCTTCTCCGCATCTATCAGGACGGAGAGGTCATTTCGTTGGATGCGCTCTAATTCAGAAAGCCGTTGGTCCAACTCAGCCACCGTGGCTTCCAGAATGACGGACATATGATCGTGGCCCTGGTGAAGACGGATCAGGTTGATATGAGGCAGCGCAAAGCTCCCATTGGCATCCATCACTGTCGATACCCCCCTCTGCAGCATTTTATACACTGCCTCAACGATGAATTTTACATATTCATCTGCGTCCGCCAGCACCTGTGGCGTCATAGCAGGGGTTGGAGGAGCTACTCCAGTTGGCGGACCGGAAGAAGACACGTCGACCTCAACCTGCGAGGCTGGAACCTCGACATCAATAGGCTCTTCATCAATAGGGGCTGGGCTACTAGTCCGAGGAGCCAAGGGAGCAGAAGAAGCTGGCACAGGTGTCGAGATAGTACCCCAAGTGGAAGGAGCAACAGAGGGTTCCATCACACCCTTACCCTTCCCGAACTTGGAAGTACCACCGACGTCAGTGGCCACCTCTTCAGTCCCTAACGTGCTATTGGCAGCCAATACCTCCCCTGGCAGAACGAAAAGATCAACACTTGTCTCCTGACCCACCCCAGGAGTTGGGACCGTCAGACGAGTCTTTTCATCAAATCCCTCTACAGGGACAGGATCTGTCGCTACCTCCTAATTGGTAGCCACCTCAGCTTCCGGCGCTGAGTCTGCGGTAGGGCTCGACAATGCTGCAGCCGACCCCCCATCATCATGACAAGGAGCGGAATCAACCCTCTTCTCTGTTCCAACCACATATGTTGCTCCCGCAACAGGCTCTTGCAACTCTGCAGCAACGTCATCCGAAGACGACGAACTCCACTCCACTTCATCACCAGAAAGCCGTGTGCCTGCTGGACCCTCGGCATCCGAGGCCCCCGCGGCAGCCTTTATCATCTCGGAAGCTGCTACATCCTCAGCTTCCCTTCTGACATAATCTGGAGATGCTGGAATCTTTACGACAACAACATCCTCCGGATTCTCCTTCATGGGAGACATCATAGTCGGCGGGATGCGCACTTCAGACGAGCCCGCTATCTCCTTTGGCCTGCTCCCACCAGATTTTGGAGTACGAGGCCTTCTTTTTAGCGGCTCCTACAAAAAGGAGAAGCATTGATTACATGAAATGTTGAACCCAAACCAGACTATGCAGGACATCCTTACCTCTGCAGATACTGAATTCGATGACACCATCAGTGACGATGCCTTCTTCGGCTTCTTCGATGCAGGAGATCCAGCCCCTGCATCTTCACGTTATTTCGATTGATCGATCGAGGGTCCTGCCTGACCCCCTGTGGACACGGCAGGGGCATCCCGATAACCCGCCCCTGGCGGAAGGTACGATCGGGCTTTTGCCGGCATGTCCCCGACCGCTGCTAACTGGGTGCATGCGATAAGACTGGTCTCCCTATCATATCCAGGACGTGCGGCAGCCATAACACAGTAAAATTTGGCGGCCGAGTAAAGAATGGGCAGCCGCGGATCCGGGACGGGCAATGTAAAGCGAGCTCCGGTACGTCCGGCATTATAGTAATGCCAAGCTCGTGCACCATCCAACAAACTTCCAGCATACCCCAGGGTGATACTGGGATTGTCCAACATCAGCTGAGCATAACCGAATTTTTGTGCAAAGTAGCTCGGTCAATACGGTTCCAGGAAGCACTGATTCCTGTTCTGGTACCCACCGAATACTTTGCAACCAGCGGAATCCCAATGGAGGCAGAGCAGTGGCGTCTTCACCTGAATCCCTTAAGTCTTCGTTGGCCTCAAAACCCAAGAAGATTGGACCAACTTTGGTGATCTCCCATCACTGAAGATGGGATAAAACCCTTCTGCAAACAGGGACGCCAGTGTGCGACCAACTCCTCTGGTGGAAATGACGGAGGAATGCATCTCCGGCCCTGTAGTCTTCTTCTGAACCCGGACTCATTACATTGGGATGGTGTAAAATTAACCACCCCATCAAATAGTGAAACGGTAGTTCAGCGCGCGAAAAGTTATTTTTTCGACCTCGGTCATGAATCATATTTCCCGCGAACTCGCGTAAACGTCGCAGCAGGTTACATATTACGGAGAGTAGAGCCAAGCGCCGGCCAAAGACCAACTTCACAGCTGGCAGGATTAAGTTCCGGGTCACCCTCTCTACAGAGCCGGATCCGCCTGGGAAGACATAATCCCGAAGCCAAACCATAATATACGCGACCAATACTGCTTTCGATGACATCCGATGAGTAAGATGCCAGAAACAGCTGTAGGAGCGTTCATCCGACTGCTGGTCCTCGTTCTCCCGAGGATTCTTCTCACCTAACCTGCTCATTTCAGAGAGCACTTCGCTACGAGAGAGCGCTGGCGGAGTGGAGAACTACGAGGGATCCTCCTTGTCTTGCCTAAAGACGTAATCTCTCCAAGCGGTCACATGAGGCTGTGACCCGCTCTTATCCCTTCTCTGCATATAGTAATGATGACTTGCCACTTCCTTAAAGACAGCCGTCATCTCCTCATCCTTGGTCGAAAAGTACTCTTCATAGGGTTCCGATCCCCAAGGGAGCTTTGATACCTCATACATCTCATGAAGTGCGAGCCCTAACTCCCCCACCGGAGTAAAAAAGGTCCCGGTATGGATATCAAACATCTCCAAGAGTACGAGGAACATATGTCTGTTAATGTTAACACCTATCTGGGTAGCACAAATTGCGGCAGTCTGCCCAATCTCTCGAAGCTCAGTCCGAAATCGCGACAAAAACCAGAGTGTCAGTTTATCCCATTTGGAAACGTAATGACACCAACCCTCTACCCGAAACTCTCCTTTCGGGTATGAGCGTTCCATCAACAGCATGCGATGTGCAAAAGTCAAGGCACTATAAGCAAATGTATCGAGGGAAACATTACTGTAAATGCTCCCAGGACGTAGAGTCCGCCAGGTGAAAGAAGACCCAGACCGCACTGCGGTCAAAGTATCTCTCTGATCGGAGGTAGAATCAATTTTGATGATGCCAATCACCGCTCCCCCCTGAGAAGGAGTAAGATCCCAAGACATCCTCCTCTTGGAAGCAAGACGACAGAAGGCCGTCAAAGGCCATTGACATTCAAGTTGCTTAACAGTCATATGCACTCCTTTTGCTGTAAAAAATCAGTCTTCCTTGACCTTCAACATCGTTGCTTCAGTAGAAGTAAGGCGGTCCCCGAACAGGAACTCAGGCTTCAAGAAGGTCACTTTATCAGATGTGGCAGATTTTAAAACACCACGCTCTATCATCCGTTTGAGGAACCCATACTGCTGTTCCTGGATTTAAGTCATCCTCTCGGGATGCTGATCCAGCATAACAGCGGCTTGAGCAGGGTTTATCACTTCCTCGTTATAATCTACTCCCGTCTGGCAGAGGGCAGCGTCCAAAAGCACTTCATTCAAGAGTGGGATAGGCATCGACACTAGCAAAGATTCGAAAAATGTTAGAAATAATAAAAGAATCTAAGTCTCATCAAAAGCGCATAGCGCGTCTGAAAGAGAAGCTTCGGCGCATCATCTGGGTGTAAACCTATGCGCATCAGCAGCGGAGCTTCGGTGCGTCATCAGGGTGTGAACCCATGCGCGTCAGCAGTGCTTTGGCGCATCATCAGGGTCTAAACCCATGCGCATCAGCGGTAGTGCTTCGGCGCATCATCAGGGTCTAAACCCATGCGCGTCAGCAGTAGAGCCTCGACGCATCTTCAGGGCTTAAACCCACGCGTGTCGGCGGCAAAAACCTCGGCACATCATCAAAGACTCAAGGTCTATGTGCGTTGGTGTATGTAAAATGAAACTTACCAACCACCTCCGGCCGAACTTCGACAAGCCGACGGAGAACATCAGCCGTCGCAGCTTTCACAGGTTCTTTTCCTTTGTCCTTGCCAGCACCGCCGTGAGGAGTCTTGGAAGCCATTCTTTGAGAGAAGAAAAGTTAGGGTTATGAGGAAAAACTCTAAGAAAAGCAAAAGCAAGGAGAAGAAGAACTCTCTCTCTCTCCATCTCTCGCCTATTTATAGGGCTTGGTCGCATGCGTGAACCGATGATGTGTGATCTCAGCCGTCGCCTCGGGTTCTGTGAAAAGATAACCACAAATAAAACCAAAAAGATCATCATTAATCTTTTTCGGTTATCGAGGCGTCATCATTTGCATTAACTGAGCGGAGCATGCGCCCCATCACTGATGTACGGAGTATCTATGTGCCCCGACGGTCATGCGCCTCCACTACCATGCTTCTTATTCAAAGTATTCCAAAACTTATCCAAAAGTTTTGAAAACTTTGAAGGGGGTCTTGTAGAAGCATGGCATTTCAGAACCAGAAAGTCTATGCGCCAGACTACATGCGCCAGAGCTTGGACAAAGTACTTCACAGCAAAAAGCAACAAATATAGACATTGAAAGAGGACTTTTTATTTAACATATAAAAGTCTATTATATGTCTAAGAAAGACTGTACAAAGGAGAATTTCTACAAAGAAAAGATCCTAAGTCTACAGCCAGCGCCAACATGCGCCCTCAAGTAGGCGCATCCCACCATGCGCCCTCAGCAGGGCGCATCCTTTTCAGTAGCTCAGTTATGTGCAACCCTTCAGCAGCTCAGTTATGTGCATCCCAGTTATGTGCAACCCATCAGCAGCCCAGTTATGTGCCGCTCTTCCAGCCAGGCTCATCGCCGTCAACATGCTTCGACTAATAAAGCATTTATTATGCAGAACGAGGGTGGCAATCAACCCTCTAGCCGAGGAAGAGAAAAGAACCACAAGCCAACCTGTGGCCAGGGGAGGCTTCGAAAGAGCCTCCAAAGGCCAAGGAAGACCGTGATCGAAACTGCGGCTAAAGGAACAGCTTTCAACACAACGAGAGTGGGCGACACCCACTTTGAAGGAAGAAAGAGCCCCCAAAGCTGCAGCACCGCAATTTCGATATGCGGCTCTTCCTGCACAACGAAGACGAGGCCCAAGCATCCCTATCTTTTGATGCAACAGGCACCTTTAGCCTGCCTCGGAAGCCCTCGACTCCGACTTTTGGATGTAACAGTCACCTTCAAGTGCATCAACGAAGACACTGCATCGCATCTTCACCCTCGGGAGCATCTCGTCAACAGAATGCATTCGAGTACACAAGTTCATGTCAGAAAGATGTGAGAGAACGAGAAGCAAACCCTCTCTCTATGCCACTATTTATAGGCCGGGTAAATCAAACCCATGCGCCAAGTGGATGGCTCTCCGAATTTCGTGCAATGAATTTGCATTAATTGGATGAACCGGACGCTTCGAATTCAACTAAGTCAAAACGGCTATTTAAAGCACTCGAAGAACGTAACAGTCGCACCATTAAAGATGTGTTACGAAGCGGATGCGCCAGCCAGACCGTGCATCACACGGACGTGTCCTTCAACATCAAGCGCATCACACAGACGCGCCTTTCAGCACCAAGCGCATCACATGGGATGCGCCCCCCTATGCGTCCCTATACGCCTAATAGAACGCCAATTGATGCGCCCCCTCGACTATCCATCGAATGTCGCAAATATTAAATACTGAACTGATAGAGTTGGCAGCACGCTCCCCGAAGTCTGAACAGTCGGCAGCTTTTTCAGAAGACGAAGCATCGCCAACGTCAGCGTCATCATTACTTCCCTCCGACGACTACTGCCACGTGGCCACCCAACCATCTCGCATGTGCCTCCGCAGCCATGCGCCCAAATCTATATGCACCTCAAAAGCCATGCGCTTCAGACTCCTCTCTGATCCCAAAAGACAGAAGGAAAGTCATCATTAAAGCTCTGCATGCACCTCAAAAGCCATGCGCCCCAGACTTCTCTCTGATCCCAAAAGACAGGAGTAAAGTCATTACTGAAGCACTGCATGTGCCTCGAAAGCCATGCGCCCAGAATGGTTCGTGACTCCTAAAGGTTACGAGCCAAAGTCTCCTCATGCGCCCAATCCTAGGCGCATCCTACCAGATCATTCTCCACCAAATCAGAGATCTCCGAGCCATGGGTCAGCGACACGTGTCCTTTGACTCAACTCATCCAAGATCTCAATAACAGAAAGATCCTCTTTTCTGCTACGTGCCGGCTCACAATCGCAACATGAAGAAGTCAACCTCTCGATCAGGGCGCATCGTCTATGCGCCTCCATCAGCAATCAATACGTAGCGTCCCCGCGTACAGGCGTATCCTATACGCACGTATGAGCAGCCAGCCTGCAAAATTATAAATAGAGGGATCATTTCCTTCTTCCATACCTACCTACACATGGACAGAATGTACAACAAACAAACATACCACCAGAGAGGCAGATACAGACACTCAACGTCTTCCTTCTCTCAGCAAGCTCCAGCACCCAGAGCAATCCAAATCTTCAGAGAATCGATAACCGTCGTCAGATCGTCAACGGAGTCAACGCATTACCACTCACTCCATCGGCACAAGGGACCCAGATAAACAAAAGTTTACTCCTAGGACTACATCTAAGTCCTATATTATAACACTGTTCTGTTTGTATTGAAATTTACAATCAAAGAATTTTAATGGCAAACATGAACGTCGACCTCAGCAGACTCTCCCACACCAGGAACTTGAATTCCGCTACCAGCGCCAGATGCCAAGAGAGCAGAAGGAGTTGGGTGGGGCGTCGATATCGTCCCCCAAGTTGAAGAAGCAACAGAGGACTCTTGCATCACCAAGCCCTTGCCCTTTCCTGTCTCAAAGGGACAATCAGCATCCGGAGCTGCCTCCTTCACCACTGAGGCACGATCTGTAACCAGTGCGGAGCCTTCCTCTGGCAAGCTAACCGGATCAGCTCCCGTTTCCTGGCGGGGCACGTCTTTTGGGGTCGGGCTCGGCAGACGAGTCTTCCCCTCATCATTGAATCCCTCCACGGGGACCAAATCTGTCGCTACCTCCCAGTCGACAGCCACCTCAGCCTCCATTGCAGATCCTGGGGTAGGGCTCGACAACGCTACAGCCGTCCTTCCCACATCATGACAAGGAGGGGAATCAACCCTCTCCTCTGTTGCAATCACGTCTGTTGCCCCCACAGCAGACTCACGCATCTCTGGAGGAACGTCATCGAAAGACGACGAACTCAACTCTACTTCTTCATCTGAAAGCCCCGTGTCTGCTGGACCCTCAACGTCCAAGGTCCCCACAGCGGCTTACACCCATCCGGGAACTGCTTCAACCACAGCTTCCCTTCCTACGTAATCTGGAGATACTGGAGTCTCCACAACAACGACATCGTCTGGGCTCTTCTCCTCGAAAGACATTACGATCGACGGAACGCGCTCCTCCGATGAGCCTACTAGCTCATTTGGTCTGCTGCCACTAGATTTTGGAGTACGGGGTCTCCTCTTTAGCGGCTCCTACAAAAAGAAAGCATAGGTCACCAGAAATGTTGAACCTAAATAGACTATATGGGACATCCTTACCTCTGCAGGTACTGAATCCGATGACACAGTCGATGACGATGCCTTCTTCTGCCTCTTTGACAAAAAAGAGCCAGCCTCTGTATCTATACGTCTTTTCGGTTGATCAACCGAGGGTTCTGTCTGACCCCCTGTGGATACGGCAGGGGTACCTCGATAACCCACCTCTGGCGGACGGTACAATCGAGCCTTCACTAATATGTTTCCGATCACCGCTAACTGGGTGCCTACAACAAGACTGGTCTCCCTATCATATCCGGAAGGCATGGCAGCCATAATGCAGTAAAACTTGGCAGTCGAGAAAAGAATCGGCGGTCGCAGATTCTGGACAGGCAGCGTAAAGCGAGCTCCGATAAATCCGACATTGTAGTAATGCCAAGCTCGTGCACCATCCAACAAGCTTCCAGTATACCCCAGGTTGATACTGGGATTATCCAACAACTGAGCATAGCCGAATTGCAGTACAAAACGGCTCGGTAAATACGGTTCCAGGTAATACTGGTTCATATTCCGGTACACCAGATGGGACGGCCGGATACTTTGCAACCAGCGGAATCCCCATGGAGGCAGAGTGGTGGCATCTTCACCCGAATCTATTAAGTCTTCATTGGCCTCAAAACCCGAAAAGATAGGACCTACTTTGGTGATCTCCCACCCCTGAAGGCGGGATAAAACTTTTCTGCAAATAGGAATGCCAGTATGCAACCAGCTCCTCTGGTGGAAACGGCGGAGGAATGCATCTCCGGCCCTATGATCTTTTTCTGAGCCCGGACTCATTACATTGGGATGGTGTAAAATCAACCACCCTATCAAATAGTGAAATAGCAATTTGGCATGGGGGAAGTTGTCATTTCTACCTCGTTCATGAACCATATTTCCCGTAAATTCTCGTAAACCTCGCAGCAGGTTATACACCATTGCAGGAAGTAGAGCCAGGCGCCGGCCAAAAACCAACTTCACAGCTGGCAAGATTAGGTTCCGGGTCACCCGCTCAACAGAGCCTGACCCGCCCGAGAAGACGTAATCCCGAAGCCTAATCATCAGATACGTAGCTAATACTGCTTACGACGACATCCGATGAGTAAGGTACCAGAAATAGCTATAGGAGCGTTCATCCGACTGCCGGTCCTCATTTTTCCGAGGATTCTTCTCACCTAACCTGCTCATTTCGGAAAGCACCTCGCTACGGGAAAGCGCTGGCGGAGTGGAAAACTGAGAAGGATCCTACTTGCCTTGCTTAAAGACGTAATCTTTCCAAGAGGTCACATGAGGCTGTGACCCGCTCTTATCCCTCTTTTGTATATAGTAATGATGACTCACCACCTCCTTGATGACGGCCATCATCTCTTCGGCTTTATCCTCCAAGACCTGGAACTCCTCGTTGGTCGGAAAGTATTCCTCATAAGGTTCTGACCCCCAAGGGAGCTTTGATACCTCGTACATTTCATGAAGTGCGAATACCAGCTCCCCCACCGGAGTGAAGAAAGTCCCGGTCTGGGTGTTAAACATCTCCAGAAGCACGAGGAACATATGCCGGTTGATGCCAACACCTGCCTGAGTAGCACAGATCGCGGAAGTCAGCCCCATCTCTTGGAGTTCGGTTTGAAACCGCGACAGAATCCAGAGTGTCAACTTGTTCCATTTGGCAACATAATGACACCAACCCTCTACCTGAAATTCACCTTTCGGGTACGATTGCTCCATCAACAGCATGCGATTGGCAAAAGTCGAAGTGCCGAAAGCAAATGTATTGATGGGAACATCACTGTAAATGCTCCCAGGACGTAGAGTCCGCCAGGTAAAAGATGGCCCAGACCGCACGACGGCCAAAGTATTCCTTTGATCGGAGGTAGAGTCGATCTTGATGATACCTGCCACCGCTCCCCCCTGAGATAGGGTTAGCTCCCAAGACATCCTCCTCTTGGAAGAAAAACGACAGAAAGCCGTCAAAGGCCATTGACGTTCAAGTTGCTTAACAGTCATATGCACTCCTCCTGCTGTAAAGAACCAATCTTCCTTGACCTTCAACACCTTTGCTTCAATAGAAGTAAGGCGGTCCCCAAACAGGAACTCGAGCTTCAGGAAGGTCACGTTATCAGAAGTGGCAGATTTCAAAATGCCACGCTCCATCATCCGTTTGAGGAACCCATGCAGTTGTTCCCAAATTTGAGTCATTCTTTCGGGGGCTGATCCAGCATAATAGCAGCTTGAGCAGGATTTATCACCTCCTCATCGTAATCTACTCCCATCTGGCAGAGGGTAGTATTCAGAAGCACTTCATTCAAGAGTGGGACAGTCACCGACACTGATGTTCAACAAAGAAGGCAAAGATTCAGGGATGTTAAAAACAACAAAAGAATCTGAACCTCGTTCTCATCAAAAGCGCATCAGGCTCAGGTACATCTAAAAAGGAGCTTCAGCGCATCATCAGGGCTTAAACCCATGCGCATCAGCAGTGGAGCTTCGGCGCATCTTTATGGCTTAAACCCATACGCGTCAGCAGTGGAGCTTCGGCGCATCTTCGGGGCTTAAATCCATACGCGTCAGCAGTGGAGCTTCAGCGCATCTTCAGGGCTTAAACCCATGCGCGTCGGCGAAAAAACCTCAGCACATCATCAGGACTCAAGGTCCATGCGCGTCGGCATATGTATGGTACAGGAAGAGGATGATGAAACTCACAAACTATCGATGGTCGAACATCGACAGGCGGACGGGGAACATCAGTCGTGGTAGCCTCTACAGGCTCTTTCTCTTTGCCTCGTCCCTTGCCAGCACCTCCACGAGGAGTCTTGGGAGCCATTCCTTGAAGGGAGAAAGTTAGGGTTTTTCGAAGAAGAACTCTAAAAGACAAAAACAAAAGAGAGAAAGAACTCTCTCTTTTCACTTCATGCCTATTTATAGGCTCAGTCGCACGCGTGAACCGATAAAGTATGACCTCAGCCGTCGCCTCGGGTTCTGCGAGGAGATAATTTCAAATAAATCCAAAAAGATCATCATTAATCTTCTTGGTTATCGAGGCGTTATCATTTGCATTAACAGAGAGGAGCATGCGCCCCATCACTGATGCGCGGAGTATCCATGTGCCCGAACAGTCATGTGCCCCAACCACCATACTTCTTATTCAAAGTATTCCAAAACTTGACAAAAAAGTTTTGAAAACTTTGAAGGGGGTCTTGTAGAAGCATGGAATTTCACGACCAAAAATCCTATGCGCCAAACACTACATGCGCCAGGGAGCTCAGATAAAATACTTGACACAGCAAAACAAAAGTATAGACATTGAAAGAGGATTTTAATTTTTAAAGTCTATTACATGTCTAGAAAAGGCTGTACAAAGGAGAACTTCTATAAAAAGAAAAGACCATAAGTCTACAGCCAGGCGCAGCAGGCGCATCTCACCATGCGCTCTCAGTCAGGCGCATCCCACCATGCGCACTCAACCGGGCGCATCCTTTCAGCAGCTCAGTTATGTGCATGCTCAGTTATGTGCATCCCTTCATCCTCAGTTATGTGCATCCCTTCAGCAGCTCAGTTATGTGCCACCCTTCCAGCTAGGCACATCATGAAGTGTCAGCATATGCACCATCCAATACTTTGACTAATGAAGCATTTATTGAACAGAACGAGGGTGGCAATCAACCCTCTAGCTGGACGAAGAGCTCCCCAAACCGAGGAAGAGAAGAGCACCGCAAATTAACTTATGGCCAGGGGAGGCTTCGAAAGAGCCTCCAAAGACCAAGGAAGACCGCAATCGAAACCGCGGCTAATGTAGCAGCTTTCAACACAACCAGAATGGACAACACCCACTCTGACAGAAGAAAGAGCCTCCAAAGCCGCAGCACCGCAAATCCAATATGCGGCTCTTCCAGCATAACGGAGACGAGGCTCGGGCATCCCGATCTTTGGATGCAACAGGCACCTTCCGCCTGCCTCAGAAGCCCTCGACTCCGACTTTTGGATGTAACAGTCACCTTCAAGTGCATGAATGAAGACATTGCATCGCATCTTCACCCTCGGAGCATCTCGTCAACAGAATGTGCTCGAGTAAACAAGTTCATTTCGGAAGGACGTGAGAAAACGAGAAGAAAACCCTCTCCATGCCACTATTTATAGGCCGGGCAAATCAAACCCATGCGCCAAGTGGTTGTCCTTTCGAATCCCGTGCAATGAATTTGCATTAAATGGATGAACCTAACGCTTCGAACTCAGCCAAGTCAAAAATGGCTATTTAAAGCACTCGAAGAACGTAATAGTCGTACCAAAAGACGTGTCAAGCGGAGCGAATGCGTCGGCCAGACCGCGCATCACGCAGATACGCCCCTCAGCACCAAGCGCTTCACAAGCATGCGCCCCCAAACGGCCCCATGCGCCTAGTGGAACGTCGATCGATGCGCCCACTCGACAGTCCATCACCTGTCAAAAATATTAAATGCTGAAGTCTGACAGAGTTGGCAGCACGTCCCCCGAAGACTGCAGTTGACAGCTTTTTCAGAAAACGAAGCGTCACCGACGTCAGCATCATCATTACTTCCCTTCGACGGTTACAACCATGTGGCCGCCAACCATCTCGCATGTGCCTCCGCAGCCATGCGCCCGAAGCTCTGCATGCGCCTCAAAAGCCATGCGCCTCAGACTTTTTTTGATCCCTAAAGACAGAAGTAAAGTCACTACTGAAGCATCGCATGCGCCTCAAGAGCCATGCACCCTGAATGGTTCGTGACTCCCAAAGGTTACGAGCCAAATTCTTCTCATGCGCCCAATCCCAGGCGCATCCTACCAGATCATTCTCCACCAAATCTGAGATCTCCGAGCCATGGGCCTACGACACGTGTCCTTTGACTCGATTCACCCAAGATCTCAGCAACAGAAAGATTCTCCCCCCGCTACGTGCCAGCCCACAACAGCAGCATGAAGAATTCAACTCCTCAATCAGGATGCATCGTCCATGCGCCTCCATCAGCAATCACCACGTGGCGTCCCCGCGTCCAGGCACATCCTATATATGTGCGCATGAGCAGCCAGCCTGTAGACTATAAATAGAGGGATCATTTCCTTCTTCCATACACGAACATACATAGACAGACAGAGACATCGCACAACCACCGAGGTAGATACATACACTCAACGTCTTCTTCCTCTCCGCAAGCTCCAGCACCCAGAGCAACTCAGACCTTCAGAGAACCGATAATCGTCGTCAGATCGTCAACGGAGTCAACGTATTACCACTCGCTCCATCGGCACAAGGGTCCCAGATAAACAAAAGTGTACTCCTAGGACTACGTCTAAGTCCTACATTGTAACACTGTTCTGTTTGTATTAAAATTACATCAAAAGATTTTAATGGCAAACAGCCGGGTCACGGCTGCAACTGTAAAGAGGCTACATTATCGACACGAAGGTATCCTCACATCCGTGTCCAATATCGACTCGTACAAACACGAGCGTATCTGTACCCAGAATGAACAACCCAACAGTACCAACATACAAACTACGACCAACGACAAGAAATGAAATGGGATATATAAGATGTCTCAGATAAGGATCAATCATCATCTACTATACTAGCGTACCATAACACGTATAGGACACGTCCCGACACGGAGCCAGTGTATCCGATATGATCTGCAACGCTTTGGTTCATTTGGTCGAACGACCATCACCAAGAGTATCAGAGTACTCTAATAAAAATAAAAACCGACAAATAAAGAAAAATATCCAGGCATGGCATAGTGGACAGTCCCAAAATCAACGACGCATATATGCCAATGGAGATGTCAATCCCAAAATAGAAATACTCCCAACTAATATATACCCGCATGTGATTTATATCGAAAAGCTCCCATCAAAAACATCCACAGTACCAAGTCAAACCCATCATGCATAATAGATACCCAACCAACAATTTTAATCCAAATAGCAAAACATCTCCTACAGCAAAGAAATCTTTCCCAACCCAACATGTATAATAGGGAAAACCTAAACCAACATCCCAACCTAAACCAACATCCCACAGCACGTATAGGAAGGAGAACCCAAGCAAAAATTTATACAAGAAATCCAAACCAACAATGCATGCATCACAAATAATTCCAACAGTAGCTAGGTAATTCGAAACCGAAAATGATCCAACAGCAAGTAAAGAACCAAACATGATCTAAAGATCATTCGTACTTCACAAACAAAGACAATCGTAGGATCGTCAAGCCAAAATCGAACCCAACACGTATCAGTCGATCGAAACCCTTTTTATGTAGGGATCGAGATCCAACAACATCATCGACAAACAAAATAAACCCAGAAACTAAAATCAATCAAGAGTTTAGAATTTATACCGCAAATTTAGTGTCAGAATCCGAAGGGAGGTTTCAAACTCGGCTCGCAGGCACGCACAGCACCTCACCGGGTCGCGGCTGTGACTGTGGAGAGGCTTCGGACTCGGCTCCCCAAATGCAATTACACTCCCTTGAACACGAACAAACAGAAAGAATCAAAGAACACAAGTATTTGGTACTTACAATTATTCCATCGAACATGAAACGCACATAGAACAATTCCCAACAAAATCTTTTTTTAGGGAAAAAATCCAAATCAAAATCACTCACTTAATCAAAAGAAGTCAATGATGATGCAGCCCTTTTCGGATCATCGTCGACGTGGATGGAGACGTCGGGAAACCCTAAAAGAACCCTAATTTTGGAGAGATGGATGCATGTATGGTTGTCAAAAATTAGGAGATTTTACTAAAATCATGTTGAGACAGAATTTAGGACATAAAATAAGCAATGATCGAGATTTTAGGACAAACCGGTGGTGAAGGCTACGCCGGTGACAACCTTCCCTCTACGGTGGAGTCTGTAACCGAGGGAGGCGAGGAATGGTCTGAGGGAAGTTAGGGAACGGGGGGCGGGCTGAGGGGAGTTGGGGAGCGGGGAGTGGACTGAGGGGAGTTGGGGAGCGGAAGGAAAAGGAGAAGGAGAAAGAGAGAGGGTTTAGAATTTTTCTTAGTTGTGGAAGAATTGTAGGGGAGTCGAGGTTTCGACTTAAATTTTTTGCTTTTTTTATAACGCTTTTATCACTGGAGCACTATCAATAACGTTTTTAATGTAAACCGTCATAGGTTCTAGTCTTGCTGAACTTTGATGACGCTTTCACATCAGCCGTCATGAAAACCACTTATCAAGCGTCATTAATAGGTCTTTTTTTCGTAGTGAACTCTTATCTACCCAAAGTATTTTTACGACTAGTGTATCCACCCATTTGTCTTGACCTTATTCCCAATTGACTTTCTCGGAACTAATCCCGAACCAAATTCTTTTGGAACCATAAAGCCCCAAGGTTAATTGCTACCAAAAGAATTGGTTCAACTTAGCTAGTTCACGAATCTTCCAAAGGAATTATTTTCTAGAAATAATTCCAATATTGATTGATATTTCCTAAGTTATTCGAAGGCCGAGAATATTTTCATTTGTTGACTTCCTCCACTCAACTTAAAATCTTACTCTCTCTAGGCAACTTCTCGATCAATTCAAGGCCTAGAAAGTTCTAAACTCAATGCTTGAGTATCATGAAGAAGGAACGGTCAGAGAATTGATTTCATTCTATTGTTGAATTTTCTTTAGTCATTGAAAATTTTTTGATTTGTTGAGCTATCCCTTTGAAATTCTCATGGACAAAGTTGAGAAAATATTCAGTGACCTAATATGGCTTCGTACATATGTGTTGCAGTCATTTATCTGAATTATGGAAATTGCGAGTTTACTGCAGCCAGATGCGCACAAGCGAGGCATAGGCTCTAAGTTGAAGTAATTTTAGGTGTTCATAGGTTTCGGATATTATTGAGACTATGTCATAAATGCATCATGTTTGTCTCCTATGTTGTTCAGCCAGAAATGGATAAAGTTGATAGACTACTCGGTAACCTATCATTATTCAAGTTATGGAGCCAAAAATTTATTGCAGTCAGGTGCACTCTAGAGAGGCATGAATTTGAGGCAAAGTGACTTCGAATATATTTGGTTTCTGAATATTATTAAGACTATATCCATACCATGGTTGTCTTTTTAGCACCATCAAATTATTCTGACTTTTGCCCGATTAGAGGATTTATATTTTTAGCGGTTGTCTTCATTTTCAGAAATCTCTTATCACAGCCAGAAAGAATGGATTTCCTATGGAATTCTACTTGATTTTTCTAGAACTTATTATGACCATATCAATCTCTATTGGCTCAATCTCTTTCAAGGTCCAATTTTAGTGTATTGTATATGTTTTGTGGATAGTTATATATTTTGTAGCTATATATATATATATATATATATATATATATATATATATATAGTTAGTTAGTTGACAGTTATATGCAGAAAAAACCTAGATAGTTACCTAGAAACCATATTATATTATTCCGGTAAGAGCACCCTTAGAGGATCGATATTTTTTCCAATGAGATTAGATCGCTAAGGGTAGAATGATAAGGCACATTGTAAGCAAGTTAGTCTGGAGAGAATTATAAATTGTGGTTCATTTAGGATAGAATCATTACTAGTGCTTGGGTATTAGATTTGAACAAATGGATATAATTGACGATTTTGAATTTTATGATTAAAGGAAGAGTTATGGAAGATAGAGGAAAACATAGGTAGAGTTAGCAAGGAAAGTCTAGAATTTAGTAAGGTTTTCCCAAAGAGGAAGTGAATTTGGATAATATATATAAACATGAGAATATGATGATCAAGTAAATGGACACTTGGCGAGGATGAACTTTTATGATCAGATGACTACTGTAAATGAACACTTGACGTGGATGAACTTTTATGATCAGATGACGAGGATGAACTTTTATGATCAGATGACGAGGATAAACTTTTATGATCAGATGACTACTTTGTAGATTAGAGGTTGTTAAATGATAAGCATGGAGATGCACTATAGGAAGATGCATGATGAATCAAAAGATATACAAAGGACGACTGAAACAAGAAATTTTGGACTTAAGGTTTAACTAATTAAGGATGACAATCGTATAAATTGAAGGATGCAAAAGATTTTAAATCAGAAACCAGAGATAGAAGGATTGTAAATAATACAAGATTGGGAGATAAAATAAGATATATTTTTAACAGAGAAAAGTTTGGTCAAAATGATACAGTGAAATCAAGATGAAGGGTTCGAGCTTAAATAGGATAAATAAATTTTATTGATAATTCAGGATCAAATAGGCAAATGCGGGTTTGGAATCAAGATATATACATGTTGGTGAAAATAGACGTCTAGATGAATTACAGAATGATCACATATGAGTACAATAGTTAAATAAGGAATGATAAAAAATTTATAAATCATGACAAATTGGAGTATTGAAACGTGATATTGGATTTTAAATGTGATATTGGGTTATTGAGGCTTGATACTAGAGTATTACGACAAGACAGAGCGTACCAAATTATGATATTTTGGTCAGGAACGAATAAGATGTATAAGAACGTAATTGGTATGACATAGAGTTAAATTTTGGATATATATTAGCAAGATGAAAGAAGTACAAAATATATTGCGAAAAATATTATATGTGTTTAGTAAGAAAATGTGAGAAGACAAATTTTTCAAGGTTATGATGGTGATTGACAATTCAGGGACGAAAGCAGAAATTCATAATTATGGATAGTGACTGTGTTTTTAAGGAGGGAAGAATGTTATTTGTGTATAGTGGTTAGATTGATTAAGATATTGTACTACATAGATTTGCTATGGACAGTTAGCCTAGTTAGGCATGAGGCTATTGAGGAAGAATATCCTTACTAGTTTGAGGCATGACTGTACCCCAGCCTTTATCTTTGTAATTTCGAGGACGAAATTTTCTAAGGAGGGAAGGTTGTAAAACCCATAACCTAACCAACCCGAACCCGCTAACCCAAAACCCAATTAACTTAAAACCTACACGTTCAGCCCCACTCCCCGCTCAAATTCGCCTCTTCCGCGCAGAACCCCCCCCCCCCCCCCCCCCCCCTTCACGTATATCCATCAAAAATATTTATTCTCCACCAAAAATTCACAGAAGCTTTCAACTCCCTTCTTCACCAAAAAAACTCCATAACTTCCTCCTCCCTCCACCAAATCCAAATCCGAGACCACCTTTGCATTCACCTCGCCGCCTCCGTCTTTTCAAGACTCCTCACCCCATCATTTCGTGCCGGCAACCCGAGCCACCCCGACGACCCGAGCGACCGGCGCATCCCGCACCCGATCGCAGCCAGCGCCCTGCGTACTTGCGGCCTCTTGTCCGCGCTTCCTGCGTTCTCGTCGGCTTTCCGACGCTCCGATCCGTGCCCGAGGCCTCCCTTCCGTGCTCCGCCTCCATTTTTGGTATATCTCTGACCCAGAAACCTTCTATCATTTTTGTACAGAACCTATTCCATGTTCCGGCCAATTGGCAGAATAAAGCTCTGCCAATTGGAATAGTTTAGATTAGTAATAATAATGCTTGGTTAATGATGTAATAATGTGTAGTTTATTTAATTATGTTCGTTATTAATTATTAGTGTAGAAAAGCCATAGGGATTAGTTTGATAATGGTTAATTAGTATTAGTACTCTTTATAAGTAAAATATTGGCCTATAAAGTTTATATCAAAATGTATTTTTTATGAATTTTTGGCTTATTAAGAAATATGGTAAATGAGTTCATTAGAAGGAATGGTCTATTAATAATTAATTTTACCGAAAATATTATTAGTATTTGATTTGCCACTAAAAACTTATGTATATATTTCCTAAAACGTTTTATACCAAAAGTTTTCAATAATTAGAATAAATAATAAAAATGATATTATTTCTATAAATGATTTTTATTTGCTAAATAATTGATTTCTGTAAATAAAATGGTTTTTTTGGTATTAATAACAGAAAATGTTTTGCTATTAAATTAAATCGTTAGTTTGGTAAAAACCGTATGGTTATAAAAGATTATTTTGTAATTAAAAGTTGTTTTCCTTTTATGATGGAAAATGGTTAGAAATAGATTTCTAAGAAAAATCGTTTTATTAATATTGATCGGTAAATAATTTCTAAATTAGTAAAAATATTTATTTTGGAAAATCTAATTTCCTTTTTAATTATTAACCTCTAAAAATGAGATTAATAGTTATTTTTCTCAATATTGATTATTTCGAAAAAATATGCATTTTATTCAAAAACGATTACTTTGGCACTTATTATTTTGTAAAAAAATATATTCTTAAAAAATATATTATTTCCAAATAGGTTTTTCCAACCTACCAGACTTAGCCTTTAGTGTTGTTCTTTAGAATTAAGCGTAGTTCTAGTTACTAAAATCTGGTACTACGATCTTGTAGGTTCTGTTCCCTAAAACCTTAGCAGTTACCCACTTGTTGTTGCCCACGCCGAGGAACCGTTTGAGGCAAGTTTCATATCTATTCCATGTCTGTGTTTTTACTTTAATAATTAAATGTATGTATCAGTTGATTTCATATAGTATAGTGACACTGATTCCCCATGGATCCCTCTCGGACTCCACATCGATTGACTGATTGCTGGATTGCTATAGTGACTTATTGACTCATTGACTTATTGACTCGGGGATTGCTTGGGGGAGTAGTATAACGTCTGTGACCAAAGCCAAAATTTTTGCTTGTCTCTGTCGCGCTAATCTCTACCACACAGGAGGTTGAGCAACACCGTATGCTATTCGTTTCGGCCGAAACGATAGTATACATATTGCCTCTATCCCAGCCGGTCACAGGACCTGTTATATACTCAAAACACTAGCTTAGCATTGCATCATATTTGACATTGAGACCATATTGCTTGTTGTCTTTTACTATTATTTACAAAAACATATAAAACTTCTTAAACTGTCTCGCATTTTCATTTATTGTTAATTTAGAAATGCTAGATGTGGAAGAAATATGTTTCTTGTTCACTCCTGACTGGAGACCCAACATTTTTAGGTGATTGCGATGAGGAGGAGCTAGCTTACTGTTCAATCTACGGGCCTGACTTGGGGCCCGCAGATTTGGCTGAACCAGAACCAGAAACCCCAGAACCATAGATGTTGGCATAGTTTCTTTTTCTTTTCTTTGTTTTTGAGCAATTGTAATAAATGAATTGTGATATTGTTGTCTTATTATTTCCATTCCAGACCAGTTTCAGTTTAATAAAACGTTTTATTTTCGTTAGATATTTGCCTGTTGTGTTTCACTGCTTGATACAGCTTACTGCCGCCGTCTTACAACGGTACACGCTGGACATGATCCGACTGGACCTATTATATTTGGAATCGGGTCGTGACACATCTAAACCACAAAATCAACAAAAGAGGATTATAGATCAGTATAAAGGAATTCCTTAAATATTATATGGACTGTTCAAGCATGAATTCATACCCAAGGCACACTTTATCCACATCTGCTGCATTATACCTTGTGTAGCCTAGACCACTATAGTCCCAAACCTATCGAAATGCTTGAAAGAGAACAAGGTCAAACTTGCAAGCAGACATAGATAAACATAGTCAAGACGGATAAGAAACATAAGGCCTAGTGTGCCAAGAAGGTCAATCTAGGAGCATTGACCTCCATAAACAGACATCCAGATAGGATCCTACCATACGCAGCAGTGACTGAAAGCTCCGAGTTAAAAATAACCAAATGCAATCACGAAAGGGTCTCCATATAAGTATGTGCAGCAAATGTTTATTTTTCTTAAAACATAAAATCCATTAACGATAATTAACATCAGTATTTTTCTTAAACATAATTTTTTTTGATAAATATAACTTTACAAACAACAACAAAACCTTTATCCCAAAAATTTGAGGGTTGACTATTTGAATCATTTTCTTCCAATCAGCTTTGCTAAAGCCATGTACAAAAAATATTCTTTTCTACCTCCATAGTTTAAACAGTATCGGCCGGTACGTATCGGTCTTTGCATATCCCGATCTAGTACCGACCTCTACTTATATTGACAGATAGTGACATTGGGGGTCTATTTTCCGTTCAATTTGGTTGAACAAAAATTAAATCGAAAAAGAGAGAACAATGGAAAAATAGTATCAAAATATAATTCAGTTGTACTAAGATTGACAATGTTACAATTTGTCGATAAAATTCTTTATCAATGAAGTATAACCATTATCAATTGTCGAATTTGTGTATCTATAAATTCACAATATTCATCCATATTAGCCAAAGCCTCCTAGCTCTAGTAGCTAGCAGGTAATGAGATAATGCATCCTGGCTGGGTAGGTTAGATCCAAGGTTCTTAGTATCGGAACATTCCCATGAGTATCGGGATCGACGGTACCGGTAGTATATGTGGTTTCGGCGGAGTATCAAAATTTTTGGTATCGGAAAGCAAATAATTATTAACAAATTATTAACATGTTAGAAAGTATATTTTTTATATTTAGGTATAATTTTAATTATTTTCAGTGTTATTTCTTAGCAGTTTTGAACTTGAATGAAATAGCAGTCAACCTTGCCAATTGGTTTACATGCGATTACATGCTTCTAGGCCATTTCTAGGTTGTGGAAGTTAAATTTGGGTCAACTCTAGCTAATTGTCAACCATTGGTCATTTTGCCTAATATAGGGTTTTAGTCTAAAAGGGTTACTTAGTGATACTAGGCAACTTGGTATCAACCAATAATATCCTATACCAGGCTCACCTATACCTCCCCATATACAAACCAAGCCACTCATATCTCATATACATATATCATAAGCACCTACAAGTTATATTCATATATATATATATATATATATATATATATATATATATATATATATATATATATATATATATATATATATATATATATATATATATATATATATATATATATATATATATATATTTTTTTTTAAAAAAAAAAAAATATATATATATATATATTTTATATATATATATATATATATATATATATATATATATATATATATATATATATATATATATATATATATATATTTTTTTTTTTTTTTTTTTTTTTTTTTTTTTTTTTTTTTTATGCAAATGACCTCAGGTAAATTGTTTCTGGAATCGTTCCCACTGGGATTCGAACTCCTGACCACTTGGGTCGCATGCATGTCTCTTAACCACTAGGCTAGAGGTCATTTGCATATATATATATATATATATATATATATATATATATATATATATATATATATATATATATATATATATATATATATATATATTAAAAAAAAAAAAAAAAAAAAAAAATATATATATATATATATATATATATATATATATATATATGCAAATGACCTCTAGCCTAGTGGTTAAGAGACATGCATGCGACCCATATAATATATATATATATATATATATATATATATATATATATATTTTATATATATATATATATATATATATATATATATATATATATATATATATATATATATATATATATATATATAACTCCTACTCATAACCCTATAGTAGAAGTATATACAGATATGACATGCCACTTCTTTAATCATCTCTATAGAAGACATTAAAATACCATCACACTTAATAACTACTACATATATATACATATATCTAAAAGTATATGGCTATTCATATATTCATGGCTAAACTATACAAGGATAGGACAAATAATGTATCTAGGAAGTGGTACAAGGATAGGGTCAGCATCACTAAATAATGCAGTGAGCAGGACTTCAAATCTTGGACAAAACACTAAATGGCCAAGGAGAATAGGACATGGATGAATATCTGAACAATTGGTCTGAACAAAGCCTAAGAATTTAACCCAAGGCAGGATAATGTAATATTGGTCTGCCCTCAAGTGCTAGGGGGCAGAACAGATACCCAAACATCTGGAATATGAATCTGAACCCATAACATAGAGTTAATTAAGGAGAGGTTATTAGAGACTGGACAACAAGAAGTGCAGGGTTTGAAGTATACAAACAGTGAAAGAGAAGTTAAGATGGAAGGAACATCACAAATGCAGTATCATAACAGAGCCTATAATTTGAAAGGGCTACACATTAGTCCCCTCATCCTACTACTCATTCAGTCTCCCCCTCTACTACAGTTAGTTAATAGCAATATGGCCCTTCACTCATATCCCTTAGATACACATGCCTTATATGCATACAATCATATGAGTCATGGCTCTCACCTAGAACACATGAACATATTTCTTGTTTTTCCTTCTCTCTCAACTTACTAATTGACCAACACCTCATCCAACTGATACTATATGTATCATAGGACTATACATAACCAATGATGGGTTGAACACCTACTAATGCTAAAACAACAAGGCAAGGTCTGAATTTAGCAACTGCAGGGGACTTATACTAAACTAAAGGATAATGTGGACTAAACTCAAGGTATTAGTGGTCTGATACTCAAAGTCTGAACAAGGGATATGCAGGACAAAATACTAAGAGAATGAGAAACTGAACTAAACAACATCTGAACCAATTGCAATATCTGATACCACTAATCCTATATGCAGGTCATGAACATATCTAGAGAGGTTGAGATAGATGAACATGGTCATCTCAGAATGACAAAATGCAGGGCACACATATGCATTTGCAGGCAGTGCCACACAGCCTGCCTATATACAGGACTGCATATGAAGTATGAACCAAAGGGCTCGACTGAACCAAGTCCACCTGTGGGTTGGTCCTAATAACATGTATTACTGAACCTGGGAATATAGGCTGAACTAAGTTAATGGAAGTATGGATTAGAACTCAAACAAAAGGATCTGAATGTGAGCTTAAGGGTCTGATACAAACATGAAGACAACAGGTGCAACTGATACTAAAACAACAAGAGCCTACAGTTGATACAGTGGACTGATACTTAAAATAAGTAGTGAAGATGACACTCTCACTCCTATTCTAAACTGGTACAACATTAAGGATTGGGCAGAACAGATATTCAATTATCTGGAAGTCTAAACAAAAGAAAAATGGTCATATGGCTAACACAATCATTTACTCAAGTACCCCCTCATCCATCTACCTGACTGATACTCAAAGATAATGCAAAAGGGTGAGCATGGGATTGACACTAAGAGGATTGTGACTGGACAAAGGCTCTGGACAGAACTAAAGGTAACTGGATTTCCTAAATGCATACAAAGACTTATATATAGGATTGAACAATAAGGTTTAAACCAAATAAGGATTGATGTACCCAAATGAAGACTGAACCTGGGTATATAGGCAAGGGGACAGGCATTTAAAGATGCATATGAGAACATTCATAAAATGGACAGAGATGTGATATTAAAATGCTACATCATCTAACTGAACACCAAAGGACAGTAAGAGTGATAAATGGAATGCTCATTATGCAGGACACTACACATGGGCATAACTAATAGTGGTGAAAAGAATAATACGAATGGGTTAATTTGAATGAAAAGATATTCAAACCCACAGAACATCTACTGAAAGGTCTGTACAACATTACAACTGATCCTAACAGTAAACCATGGGTGGCTCTACTGTCCTGGGGTGGACAGATGAAACACAGTGGCAGGGCACTCAATGCCAAGCCAGATTCATGGCTCATTGTTGGAGTGGGTGAGGTTCCCACCTATGTGGAGAATACCCCGGAGAGCGACGAGCGCCATCCGTGTGTAGGAGAAGCTTGGAGAGTGCATGGATTTTATTTTGGTACATATATGGTAAGAAAATATATGATTGGATTTCCATATTTACTTTGATTATATATTTATGATTGGACCCTTCATATAGTAGCTTTCCATATTATTGGGTTTCCAATTATGGTAAGCTCATTATGATTGGATTTCCATTAAATATATGATTGATTTATATTGGAAGTTTCCATATATATTGGCCTTCCATGTATGGGTTACCAAGGACTTATAAAACAGTGATGCATGCTAGTTGTAAAATCATTTCAAAACAAAGAGTGCTTTACAATCTTTGAGAGAGAGAGAGGATTAAGGACTATTGTGAAGGAGAGATTGCTTCGAATAATTTTTTGGCATCTCTTGTTCTTCGGAGTCCGCAATCAAAAAAATTCTTCTTTCAAGTGAGTTGTGGTGATTCGTGTTGGATCGGGAGGAGCTTGTAGAGGGTGTATTCTCTTTATTCCATTAGTGGAGGTTCTTCAGGGTTGGACTCCGATCGTCCTGTAGTTTTTTCCCGCAAGGGTTTTCTACGTCAAAAATCTTTGTGTCTGCGATTGTGTTTGGCATTTTTGGTTTGTGTGCTTTTGGTCGGTTCTCTCGCAGGACTTTGTGGTTTGGGGAAACGGTTTCTGCGCTTCGTTCCCAACAGAGTGGTATCAGAGCTTTGGGTTCAAAGAAGTGTCAGGAGTTGACAGTCAAACCAGGAAGCAGAGATGGACGCGAAGTCGGTACGCATGGTGAACCTGAACGGTACCAACTACCATCATTGGCGGAGCAAGATAAAGGATTTGCTGTTCGTGAAGAAGCTGCATGTTCCAGTATTTGTATTCGAGAAGCCCAGTGACAAATCCGATGAGGACTGAAACTTCGAGCATATACAGGTGTGTGGCTATATGCGGCAGTTCGTTGACGAGAACGTGTACAACTACGTTGCCAATATTGAGCATGCGAAGACATTGTGGGAGAAGCTAGAATCTTTGTACGCAAAAAAGACCAGGGTAAACAAATTGTTCTTGATCCGGACGATGATGGGTCTGCGGTACAAAGATGGTGCATCCATTACGGATCACTTAAGTGAGTTCCAAGGCATGGTGGACCAGCTATCCTCGATGGGAGTCAAGTTCGACGACGAGGTTCAAGGACTTTGGTTGCTATGTACATTGCCAGACTCGTGGGAGACCGTACGAGTATCTATGATCGCTTCTGCTCCGGAAGGCATGATCAGTTTGGAGTTTGCCAAGAGCGGGATACTGAATGAAGAGATGCGAAGACGTTCTCAGGGTACATCCACATTCCATCACTCAGAGGCACTAGTTTCGGAGAGCCGTAGAAGGAGCAAAAGTAGGGGTCCAGGTGGTGGCAGAGACAAGAGCAGGGGGAAGTCCAAGGGTCGGTATGAGGACTCAGAGTGTTACCAATGTGGCAAGAAGGGCCACATCAAGCGGAACTGTTTTGCTTGGAAGAGAGAGAAGAAGGGCGACAAGGGGAAGCAAGATGAGAACACTACAGCGGTGGCTTCGATACATGGAGGCGATGTAATCGTCGTAGGTGATGAAGTTTTCACAAACCTCGCTTGTGATGACAATTCTTGGCTGGTGGACTCAGGGGCTTCAGCGCATGTATCTCACAACAGGGCACTATTTGCCACTTATACGACAGGTGACTGTGGAGTGCTGAAGATGGACAATGGAGATGTGTCAAAGGCGGTTGCCGTTGGAGATGTGTATTTGAGGACGAAGACGGGTGCAGTTCTTATTCTTAAAGATGTTCGTCATATTCCTGATATCCGTTTCAACCTGGTATCGGTTGGAAGGTTGGATGATAAGGGATTCTTCAGTCTCTTCGAAAATAGTCAGTGGAAGCTTTCCAGAGGTTCGATGGTGATTGCCAGAGGAAGCAAGAAGTCCGGTCTCTACTATATGGAGGGGAACACACAGGGGGCACAGGAGGTGAAGCAGTCAGTGATGCGTCTATCGAGTTGTGGCACAGGCGGCTCGGCCATATCAGCGAGAAGGGGATGAGCTACTTGGTGAACAGGAAGGTGATTCTAGGGCTCAAGTCTACAAAGTTGGAGAAGTGCACGCACTGCTTAGCTGGGAAGCAAAATAGGGTGTCCTTCCAAAGTTACCCAAGTTCAAGGAAGTCGGCGTTGCTCGAGTTGATTCACTCGGATGTCTGCGATCCTATGAAGGTAAAATCTATTGGTGGTGCTTCTTAGTTTGTAACTTTTATTGATGAATGTTCCAGGAAGGTTTGGGTCTATGTCTTAAAGACCAAGGATCAGGTGCTGCCTACTTTCAAAGAGTTTCAGGCCTCTGTTGAAAGAGAGACGGGCAAGAAGTTATTGTGTGTTTGGTCCGACAATGGCGGCGAATACATCGGTCCCTTTGATGCTTATTGCCGAGAGCAGGGGATATGACACCAGAAGACTCCGCCAAAGATACTTCAGCTCAATGGTGTAGCGGAGCGCATAAACAGGACACTAATGGAGAGGGTGCGATGTTTGCTGTCAGAAGCAAACTTGTCGGGCAGTTATTGGGGTGAGGCTATTCTCACAGCCGCTTATGTTATTAATTTGTCTCCTAGTGCTCCTTTGCAGGGTGATGTGCCTGACAAAGTATGGTACGAAAAAGAGCCGTCATACAATCACCTGCAAGTGTTTGGCTGTAAGGCCTTCGTGTATGTACCGAAGGATGAGAGGACCAAACTTGAGCCGAAGACGAGGCGATACGTCCTTGTCGGCTATGGTCGGGTTGAGATTGGCTATAGACTCTACGACCCGGTGGGAAGAAAGCTCTACAGAAGCAGGGACGTGGTGTTCGTCGAGGATCAAACCATGACCAACACTCAGGATTCTGAGATGCCTTCTGAGGCTGAGGAATTGCCTGAGTTAGAGTCATTTCGCTTCGAGCAGTTTCCAGAGGACATCGTAGAGGATCCCATTATGGGGGAGCCAGTACATGGAGTTGCTCCCAACCTTGATCATCAGCCTGCTGATGGTGGCCAGGGTGTCCCTCAGGAGGATGAGCATGCCGGGAAGAGAGTTCCTGAAGTGGAGGAGGCTGTTGGTATACAGACAGCACCAGTGGCTCTACTGAGAAGGAGCGACAGAGATCGTCGACCATCTACGAGATACTCACCGGATGAGTATGTGCTATTGACTGACGGGGGAGAGCCTAACAGCTTTGCAGAGGCTATGGAAGACGAACACAGGCAAAAGTGGATGGAGGCCATGCAGGAGGAGATGAGTTCCTTGCATACTAATTCCACTTATGAGCTGGTATGGTTGCCAAAGGACAAGAAGGCTTTGAAGAATCGATGGATGTTTAGAATGAAGCAGACGGATGATGCTACTCGCCCTCGATACAAAGCGAGGATGGTAGTCAAAGCCTACGGTCAGTAAAAAGGCATGGATTATAATGAGATCTTTTCGCCTGTCGTCAAGCATTCGTCTATTCGGGTGGTGCTAGCATTAGCAGCCAGTCTCGACTTGGAGGTCGAGCAGATGGACGTGAAGACGACATTCCTCCACGGTGATCTTGAGGAGGAGTTGTACATGGAGCAGCCAGAGGGATTCTGTGAGAAGGACAAGTCACATTTGGTCTGCCGGTTGAGAAAGAGCTTGTATGGTCTGAAGCAGGCTCCGAGGCAGTGGTACAGGAAGTTCGAGTCATTTATGGGGGAGCATGGTTATGCACGGACGATGTCGGACCATTGTGCATTTGTGAGGTATTTTTCCAAGGATGATTTTATTATTTTATTATTTTATGTAGATGATATGCCATTAGTGGGTCAAAATGCCACTAGGATAGCGGAGTTGAAGCGCCAACTAGGCGCGGCCTTCTCTATGAAGGATTTGGGAACAGCAAAGACTATTCTTGGGATGGAGATCAGCCGAGAGAGAGTCTAAGCTGCTACATTTGTCCCAAAAGAAGTACATTCACTGGGTACTTCAGCGTTTCGGTAAGGACGGGTCGAAGAAAGTGAGTTGCCCCCTTGCGGCTCACATTAAGCTCACTGAGGAGCAGTGTCCATCTACCGAGGATGAAAAGGAAGATATGGAGCGGATTCTATATGCCTCAGTTGTAGGAAGTCTTATGTATGTTATGGTGTGTACGAGGCCAGACATCGCTCATGAAGTTGGCACAGTTAGCAGGTACCTTTCAAATCCTGGAAGGGTACATTGGAGTGCGGTCAAGTGGATTCTACGATACCTTCAGGGCACTGTCGATTGGAGACTTTCTTTTGGTGGTGACGAGTCGAAGCTGGTTGGGTATACTGACGCTGATATGGCTGGAGATGTAGACACGAGGCGATCAACTTAGGGCTATGTGATGATGTTTGCTGGAGGAGCGGCATCATGGCAGTCGTGATTGCAGAAGTGTGTTGCCTTATCGACGATAGAGGCA
Source organism: Iris pallida (assembly GCA_029216955.1). Classification (NCBI taxonomy): domain Eukaryota; kingdom Viridiplantae; phylum Streptophyta; class Magnoliopsida; order Asparagales; family Iridaceae; genus Iris; species Iris pallida. The sequence continues at coordinate 10,285,883 of JANAVB010009598.1, forward strand.
GAGTACATTGCGGCGACGGAGGCTTGCAAGGAGTTGCTGTGGATGAAGAAGCTGCTGCAGGAAATAGGACTGAAGCAAGAGCAGTATACTTTGCTTTGCGACAGTCAAAGTGCTATTCACCTTGTGAAGAACCAGATATTTCATAGTCGGTCCAAGCACATCGAGACTCGATATCATTGGATAAGGGATGTGGTTGAGAAGAAGGATGCGGCGCTTGAGAAGGTTCATATTGATGACAATGTAGCGGACATGCTCATGAAGGTTCTTCCGAGGGAGAAGTTTGAGTACTGCAGGCAGATCGTCGGGATGACAACCTCTTTCACATAGTTGTGAAGGAGGAGATTTGTTGGAGTGGGTGGGGTTCCCACCTATGTGGAGAATACCCCGGAGAGCGACGAGCGCCATCCGTGTGTCGGAGAAGCTTGGGGAGTGCATGGATTTTATTTTGGTACATATATGGTAAGGAAATATATGATTGGATTTCTATATTTACTTTGATTATATATTTATGATTGGACCCTTCATATAGTAGCTTTCCATATTATTGGGTTTCCAATTATGGTAAGCTAATTATGATTGGATTTTCTGTCACGACCCGCACCCTAGAGTTAGGGCACGAGAACATAACAACGCCCAGCCTACACCGCAGTATCGGCGGTAGAACGATGTCCTAGGTCTCAATGCATCTAACAGTATAAGACTAAACAGTTTATACTCCCCGAATGGGGGTGACATAGCAGAAAGTAAACTCAATCACATCTAAGGTAGAGTATAATGGAAGATAGATAAAACATGAAATCCAAATAGATACAAAAGATAGAAGTCTAAGTGTCTAAGATACATAAACTCAGAATACATCTCAAAACTCAAATACAGTAATCCATAAATACATCTCAAGACAACTGAGAATAAACTATGAGCAAACCCTAGCTATCTATAAAACCTCTACTGTCTCCTCTAGGCTAGTAGGCAACCTCCAGGCTATCTGTAAAATTTATCAACAGGTCCAGTCAGGACTGGAGCGAGCACCATACATCTCAACAGATCATGACAGGTTAGAAAAATATAATCATACAGTAAATTAAGATACATGATCTGAAAGAAATACAGTATGTAAACAGAGAGAGAGAACTGTAATAGAAATATCTACTATAAGTAGAGAACTAACAGTGGCTACTGAGTCAGAGTATAATATAAACATGTGAATGGCCTAGGAGATTCTGGAAACTATACTATGGAGTGATTCTGGGAACTGCACTACTTGGATATTATTCACATGTCTACTTCTACTCTCCCGTACCCCCAATCAATACACAAGGATCCAACCAGGTTATGTTATGATTCCATGCAAAGGCCCACAAGGGTGATACATGGATAGCCCATAAATGGGTGATTCTGGAAATGCCCACAATGGGGTGATTCTGGGAATGCCCATAATGGGTGATTTTGGGAAGACTCTGTGATCATGAGAGTACATGTCACAAGTGATCGAAGAACCGTGAAGCATAGTGATACACAATGTAAGTGAAACACACAGAACATGTAGTATACGATGCTCCCTGAGGGGATAACATCTCAAGAATAGATCCATATAGTACTAATCCGTGTTACCAACGCGACAGCATCAAGTAAAGTAATCCAAAGCAGGAAAATAATTCAAACAGGATATGAAATGATCAGAGAATGTACTCGCCTGATAACCTGAACAGCTGATAGGTAAAGGGGTCCAACTAAAGCCACAGAGTCCTATTTAAAGCAACACAGGTTACAAGGTGTTCAAGTTGTAATAAATAAATCTCTACAAGCAATCTATTTTATCCTAGGTTCTTCTAAGTCAAAACAACTCTAGGTCAACTCCGACCAATAATCTAGTCAAACTAGGTCAAGTGTTGACTTACAGTTGACTTTGGGTCAACTGGTCAACTCTGGTCAAACAGGATCAATTCTAATCCAATTATTAAAAGATAATAAGTGTACTTCGTTATTCGTACATCGAAACTTACGACACGCAAATCGAGATGAGATGATCAACGGTAAAGTTGATAATCTTATTATAATGTTTCACATGTCTATCTTGTCAATTTTAGCGATGTGAGATCACTGGAATTGACTGAGCTTAGTTTCGTTGTACTAATCCCGAAATACGAACATTATAAGAATTAAATTATTAATTAATTATAAAAAGGTTAAACTCAGAGAAACTATCAACAAACATTGTCGGACGAGGAAATAAACATCGCCAACGTGTCCAGAATGGTCAAATTAGCTAGGATAGCCTACCCGTCGGCCCAATTTGGACACAAGGGCAAAAAGATAATTTTGGGTCAAAACGGTGTCCGTGTCGGAGCCGTTTTGCACTGAAATACGTGCAAGAAAACAAGTCTATAAAATATAACAAATTATATGTCCACGAAACCAGAATGATGATACGAACCCAACGGTATCTCCAGAATTGGATTCTGTTGACCAGATCTCAATTTGGTCCGTTGACCAGAACTTGGGATTCCGATTTGCATGGAAATGCGTGACGGAGCCAATGTTCTCAAAACTCAGCAAACTACATGTCAACGACTCCAGAATGACGATACGAACTCAACGGTATATCCGGAATTGGATTTCGATGAGCCGATCTCAAAATGACCCGTTGACCCGGATATTGGTATCCGACTTGTACCGAAATGTGTGTCGGGTCCAATGTCCACCAAAATCTAGGAAATTATATGTCAACGAGTCCAGAATGACGATACGAACTCAACGGTATATCCGGAATTTGATTCCGATGAGCCAGCGTCAAAAAGTCCCGTTGACCCAGAATGTGGGACCCAATTTGCACCAAAAAACGTGCCAGAGCCCATGTTCTCTAAATCTAACAAATTTTACATGAAAACATGCCAGAATGACGCTACAAGTCTTCTGGTGGTGTCAGAAATGAAATCTGGAGTCCCGTGTTCAAAAATAGAATTTTACAAGTTGGAAATTATGAATTCGGACGGCCAACTTTGACGTCGAATTCAACTAATCAAATAAGCTCACAATGAAATGAAACTGGAGGGGTAGTAAGAGGGTTATACCAGCTTCGCACAGGAACTAGTAGCATGCCAAACGGAGCTGCGGTGGAGGAGATACAAGCTGACGAAGTTGGCCCCGCGAAACTGTCCAAATTTAATATAATTTAAACGGTCAACTTGGTGGCCGGTTTTGATGTATCAAACGATAAAATTAACGGACGAAAATTGACAGGAGTGAAGGTGGATATACCGAGATTGCGACGGAGCAAAGAAATCGCCAATCCAACGGTCGTATTTCCGGAAAAACATGTACGAAGTCGCTGCGACGGAACGCGATTCTAGCCTCGTTCCCCAGCTCGTCACGATGGGACGTCGTGCAAAACGCACGAATTGCCTCGACGGCGCGTCCCGGAGGACGGTGGCCGTCAGGGGAGAACTCGCCGGAGTGGGGCGCACCCGTGGGGGGCCACGGCGGCCCGCACGGCGACGCAGCGGCACACGACGGCGGCCCGCGCGGTGGTGCGGCGGCGCACGACGGCTTCCCGCACGCGCGTGCACGCCTGTACGCATGCTGCTGCTGCTGCCGTTGTCCAGCGTGCGTGGCGGCGCGTGGCCTGCCCGGCGGCGGCGGGGGCTGCGCGACCAGGGGGCGGCGGCGGCTGCGAAGGCTCGACGAAGGCTAAGGATGGTGGCGGTGGCAGAAATGACAGGTGGTGGTGATGGAGGATGGATGGATGGTGTAGAAAGAAGGAGATGGTGGAGGAAGGTGCTGTGGGGGAGGCCGATGGCGGCGGAGTCCAGTGGCCGGCGACGAGGCTGGGCCAGGAGGAGGGGTCGGGTGTGGTGAGGGTGGTCGACTGTGTGGAGTTGTTGCTGTTGTTGTTTTGTGTAGTAGTGTGGGAAAATAATATTAGAGTGGAAGAGAGAGAGGATAAGAGAGAGATAAAGTGAAATAATAATGAGAGAGGAAGAGAGAGAAAAGATTCTCTCCACAATAATTTAGGGCCGGCAAAGTGTGGGAGATTGAGAGAGTGGGTGTAGGAAAAAGGTTGTGTGGTTGGGATGGATAGGGAGAATCCAAAGGCTAGAATTTTATTATAGGAAAAATTAGGTTATTCCTATAGGATTTTAAATATCAATAGAAATTTTCAATAAATATAAAAAAATAGGTAAAATGAGCACTCAATATTTTTTAAGGATAAGGAGCTGAGGATGATGGTGATGGAGAATAACATGGAGCTGGGCTGGACTTGGTGGAGCCAGGTTGGGTCCGAATCAGACATGGCGAATTAATCGAATTAAAATTAGGTATCGATGATCATGGGTAAATAAGTAGCACATGGAGATTCCAATAAATGGGACACAAGTGTTGGACGGATAGTGGGCTCAATGTGGGCTATGTTCATAATTGGGGCTGACAGGTTTTGGTCGACAGGGGACCCATAAATCAAGTTGGAAAATGAATGCGACACCGTGGGGTGAAATAAAATCGGGTCACGTGTCAGAAAAGTTATGCGAAGCAATTGGAGCACAAAATGGCATGTCTAAGTGGGACACGAAGGTCATGGGTGACGAGCGTCTCGAGTAGATCATGCATGAGAAGTTGGTTTCAAGAAACTGACTGGTCTTGCGCTCCCAAATTAAAAGTCACGGTAACGTGCTGAAAATGATCAAGAAAAAGAGTGGGAAAATTAATTAATAATCAAATGGTCTAAATCAATCCGAAGTTGTGCGAAGCAAAAAGAGTATAAGGGAACAAGTTTGAGTGGGACACTATATACCATCATGAAGGTAATCCTGTCCACTCCAAAACTCGTGAAGAAGATTTCCAGAGTTGAACATCCCTGACACTCCAAATATCAATGGCATGAAAAAGTACACATAAGGATAAATAACAGAATAAATCATTTACCAAAACTAAATCAATCAGAAAAATTAAAAAAAATCAACCCGAAATTCAGGGTGCCCACATCCTACCCACCTTATAAAAATTTCGTTCTCGAAATTAAAATATTCATAATCCTTCTAGGTCAAACTCCCACAATCAAATCCCAGAACTTAAATAAAACAAACCATCAAAAGGACGTCATACAGGGTCATGGTATACGGTGGTAGTGAAAGTCTCATCTAGGTATACTAGTCAAGCTAACTGAATCGGTCATAGGGTATCAAAAGACACAAGCAGTCTATGGTGTTAAACCGGAAAAGACACTGAATACAATTCATCAAAACTATAAGACAGCCTACCATCCTATGTGAAAACTGGTACTTATCAAAAAAATAAGGAAAGGTAACAACCAATTATCTATAAAGGGTTCAGAAAAATCCAAATCAAGGTTAAAAAATGAAAGCCAATTTCATAGAAAATTCCAATCACAATACATATTAAGAATAGTTAGTCTCGATACGATCTAAGTTGATCAAATTGGGGAAATCAAGATTTAGGCAATATGGAGGACAGGTTCAACAAAGTCTGAGAATGAGCATACAAGGATGGAGATTCAGGTCACAATCAAATTTAATTTAATTGAGTACAACCCAAGATATAAATATGGTAGGAAAAGGTGATCGAAGTCGATTTGGTCGTGATTAAGGAAACTAGGATTCAATGATATTGAAAAACCCTTTTAGAGAAAAAAAAGGAAAAGATTTCATACGAAGCCAGTTAATCATCTCTCTCTGAAACTATCAGTTTACCATTTGCTAATCATATTTTCTCACAACCCAATATAAAATCAACCATTATATGACTATCATCAAAATTTTATAATCTTCAGTCATCTAAACCTTTACCATGATCACCATAGACAAATTTCCAACTTCTAAAACATTTCTCACGAAGCATACCCCTCTTAATTAGGTATCAACACTTATTCATTTAATCAAATTTCCAAATTCCTTCACCTTGTTCTAAATTAATCCAAAACCTCTAAATCCAGTTTATGAAATCCTTGTACTTTTTTAAGTCAAGTCTCGTATTTACTAAACTCCAATACCACTATGTCACACAAAATTTATTTTTATTTATAAATCAACCTTCATATTTTCTTCAACGTTCACCTTCAAATATTATCTTTTTGAATTCTATAATTTTCTCTAACCATCTAAAAATAATTCCTATAACTTAAAATCCTTGTGTTCTCTCTGTCTCTAGTCACACTCTTACAATATCTAGTTCAACTTCGCATAATCATATAATGCAATTAAATTTTCCTTTCTATCTCTAAATTTCTACATAGCCTTGTAATAGTTCCCAAGAATCAATAACCAGATTTTTTAGTCCTCAAAACTAGGTTGACCTCAGATATCCTCATTAGTTTTTTTTTTAAATACATCCATGAATTTCTCGTAACCCAAATTTTCTACGAATTTTTTTTTCTAAATTGATAACATTTATCACTCGATTCCATTCTAACCTTTACCACATCTCCCTCCCAAATTTTTTTTCATAATTGACATCCAACGTTCTGATTCCTATAAATCATTCTATGATAACCATTTACATCATTTCCGCACTAGATGATTTACGTCACTTCCTCAACATTTCTCAGGTAAAAATGATATGAAGATTCAAGGGTTCAAAGTACAGCTGACAGAATTAGATACGAGACATAATTGATGTAATCAGGACAGTTATACAAGACAAAGATTGATAGGAATAAAATATTGGCAGGAAAAGAAATGATAATAGAATTTGTTCTGCTTATCTGTTTAAAAGAAGAAACCATTTTGAAATTCAGAGCTGAAATATCAAATCCAAAATAAGTCTAGCAAAATCATTGATTCATTGTATTAAGAAGAAATTGATAGAAGAAGTTAAACAAAGGTTTATAAAAAATAGCTAAAGCTACTCCTAAGCTAAATAATGAGAAGCAAACAAACAAAACAATAATTCTCTCTTTTTTTTTAAAGACTGAACAAAAGTAGTAAAAACATGTTCAAAAATATTTAAGGTACAATCTGATAATCATATGCGTCTATCCAAAATCATGGTGCCCTAAATCCTCGTCATACTAGTAAGCAAGGCTACGATAATCACAAAGTCCTCGACTTAGGCACATACCTCTAGAATCGTGGTATTTAACATTTTCGCGATGCCACTAGCTTGGCTGCGAAAACCTTAAATTCCCACACCCAAGAAATATATCCAAAGCCAGACTATGTGTCCTCTCCATGCTGGCTAATGTGACTATAGAAGACTAGATTCCAAACTTAGATGACCTAGCCCATATAATTTCATCTTGACAAAAATTAAGTTAAATCAACAATGAATACTCAAAAATCAAATTTATCAACGAACATCAAGATTCAAAAATGAACAAAAATCCTTCAAATCATATAAATACAAACTCGGATGCTACAGCTAACATCAAGATTCAAAATTCAACAATCCTCAATCAAATCAATAAATACAAACTCAAATTCAACAATAATCCATCAAAATCAACTTCGACAACAGAAAATAAAGATAAATTAAATCAAGGAAAAGAGAGTTTTCAAATCGAAGTTAAATAAGATTCTCAAGGGTCATCCCAGGAATCTCTCAAGGGATCCTAATTGTGATTGAGTATCTTCAAAAATACATCCTACTCTTACTACAGGCTGTAGTGGTACTCTAGTTCGAATACCACTACACAAACTCGACCTGCATGGGCTACCACTAAAAACGTGTCACGACCCGCACCCTAGAGTTAGGGCACGAGAACGTAACAACGCCCAGCCTACGCCGCAGTATCGATGGTAGAACGATGTCCTAGGTCTCAATGCATCTAACAGTATAAGACTAAACAGTTTATACTCCCCGAATGGGGGTGACATAGAAGAAAGTAAACTCAATCACATCTAAGGTAGAGCATAATGGAAGATAGATAAAACATGAAATACAAAGAGATACAACAGATAGAAGTCTAAGTGTCTAAGATACATAAACTCAGAATACATCTCAAAACTCAAATACAGTAATCTATAAATACATCTCAAGACAACTGAGAATAAACTATGGGCAAACCCTAGCTATCTATACAACCTCTACTGTCTCCTCTAGGCTAGCAGGCAACCTCCAGGCTATCTGTAAAATTTATCAACAGGTCCAGTCAGGACTGGAGCGAGCACAATACATCTCAACAGATCATGGCAGGTTAGAAAAATATAATCATGCAGTAAATTAAGATACAGGATCTGAAAGAAATACAGTATATAAACAGAGAGAGAACTGTAATAGAAATATCTACTATAAGTAGAGAACTAACAGTGGCTAGTGAGTCAGAGTACAATATAAACATGTGAATGGCATAGAAGATTCTGGGAACTATACTATGGAGTGATTCTGGGAACTGTACTACTTGGATATTATTCACATGTCTACTTCTACTCCCCCGTACCCCCAATCAATACACAAGGTTCCAACCAGGTTATGTTATGATTCCATGCAAACGCCCACAAGGGGTGATATATGGATAACCCATAAATGGGTGATTCTGGGAATGCCCACAATGGGGTGATTCTGGGAATGCCCATAATAGGTGATTCTGGGAAGATTCTGTGATCATGAGAGTACATGTCACAAATGATCGAAGAACCGTGAAGCATAGTGATACACCATGTAAGTGAAACGCACAGAACATGTAGTATACGATGCTCCCTGAGGGGATAATATCTCAAGAATGGATCCATAAAGTACTAATCCGTGTTACCAACACGACAGCATCAAGTAAAGTAATCTAAAGCAGGAAAATAATTCAAACAGAATATGAAATGATCAAAGAATGTACTCGCCTGATAACCTGAACAACTGATAAGTAAAAGGGTCCAACTGAAGCTACAGAGTCCTATTTAAAGCAACACAGGTTACAAGGTGTTCAAGTTGTAATAAATAAATCTCTACAAACAATCTATTTTATCCTAGGTTCTTCTAAGTCAAAACAACTCTAGGTCAACTCCAGCCAATAATCTAGTCAAACTAGGTCAAGTGTTGACTTACAGTTGACTTTGGGTCAACTGGTCAACTCTGGTCAAACAGGATCAATTCTAATCTAATTATTAAAGATAATAAGTGTACTTCGTTATTCGTACGTCGAAACTTACGACACGCAAATCGAGATGAGATGATCAACGGTAAAGTTGATAATATTATTATAATGTTTCACGTGTCCATCTTGTCAATTTCAGCGATGTGAGATCACTGGAATTGACTGAGCTCAGTTTCGTTGTACTAATCCCAAAATACGAACATTATAAGAATTAAATTATTAATTAATTATAAAAAGGTTAAACTCAGAGAAACTATCAACAAACATTGTCGGACGAGGAAATAAACATTGCCAACATGTCCAAAATGGTCAAATTAGCTAGAATAGCCTACCCGTAGGCCCAATTTGGACACAAGGGCAAAAAGGTAATTTCGGGTCAAAACGGTATCCGTGTCGGAGCCGTTTTGCACCAAAATACGTGCAAGAAAACAATTCTATAAAATATAACAAATTATATGTCCACAAAACCAGAATGATGATACGAACCCAACGGTATCTCCATAATTGGATTCCGTTGATCCGATCTCAATTTGGTCCGTTGACCAGAACTTGGGATTCCGGTTTGCACGAAAATGTGTGCTGGAGCCAATGTTCTCAAAACTCAGCAAACTACATGTCAACGAGTCCAGAATGACGATACGAACTCAACGGTATATCCGGAATTGTATTCCCATGAGCCGATCTTAAAATGACCCGATGACCCGGATATTGGTATCCGACTTGCACCAAAATGCGTGCCGGGTCCAATGTCTACCAAAATCTAGCAAATTATATGTCAACAAGTCTAGAATGACGATACGAACAAAACGGTATATCCGAAATTGGATTCCGATGAGCCGGCGTCAAAAAATCCCGTTGACCCAGAATGTGGGACCCAATTTGCACCGAAAAATGTGCCAGGGCCCACGTTCTCCAAATCTAACAAATTTTATATGAAAACATGCCAGAACGACGCCACGAGTCTACTGGTGGTGTCAGAAATGAAATCTGGAGTCCCGTGTTCAAAAATGGAATTTTACAATTTGGAAATTACGAATTCGGACGGTAAACTTTGGCATCGAATTCAACCAATCAAACAAGCTCACAATGAAACGAAACTGGAGGGGTAGTAAGAGGGTTATATCAGCTTCACATAGGAACAGGTAGCACGCCAAACGGAACTACGGTGGAGGAGATACAAGCTGACGAAGTTGGTCCCGTAAAACTGTCCAAATTTAATACAATTTAAACGGTCAACTTGGTGGCCGGTTTTGATGTATCAAACGATAAAATTAACGGAAGAAAATTGATAGGAGTGAAGGTGGATATACCGAGATTACGACGGAGCAAACAAATTGCCGATCCAATGGTCGGATTTTCGTAAAAATGTGTGCGAAGTCGCTACGACGGAATACGATTCCAGCCTCGTTCCCGAGCTCGTCACGACGGGACGTCGTGCAAAACGCACGAATCGCCTCGACGGTGCGTCCCGGAGGACAGTGGCCATCTGGGAAGACCTCGCCGGAGTAGGGTACACACATGGGGGGCCACGGCGGCCTGCACGGCGGAGCACGACGGCGGACCGCACGCGCGCGCGTGTGCGCCTGTACCCATGCAGCTGCTGCTGCCGTTGTCCAACGTGTGCGGCGGCGAGTGGCCTGGCCGGCGACGGCGGGGGCTTCGCGGCCAAGGGGCGGCGGCGGCCGTGAAGGCTCGACGAAGGCTAAGGATGGTGTCGGTGGCGGAACTGATAGGTGGTAGTGATGGAGGATGGATGGATGGTGTAGGAAGAAGGAGATGGAGGAGGAAGGTGCTGTTGGGGAGGCCGACGGCGGCGGAGGCCGGTGGCCGACGACGAGGCTGGGCCACGAGGAGGGGTCGGGTGTGGTGAGGGTGGTCGACTGTGTGGAGTTGTTGCTGTTGTTGTTTTGTGTAGTAGTGTGGGAAAATAATATTAGAATGGGAGAGAGAGAGAGGATAAGAGAGAAAGATAAAATAAAATAATAATGAGAGAGAAAGAAAGAGAAAAGATTCTCTCCACAACAATTTAGGGCCGGCCAAGTGTGGGAGATTGAGAGAGTGAGTGTAGGAAAAAGGTTGTGTGGTTGGGATGGATAGGGAGAATCCAAAGGCTAGAATTGTATTATAGGAAAAATTAGGTTATTCCTATAGGATTTTAAATATCAATAGAAATTTTCAATAAATATAAAAAAATAGGTAAAATGAGCAATCAATATTGTTTAAGGATAAGGAGCTGAGGACGATGGTGATGGAGAATAACATGGAGCTGGGCTGGACTTGGTGGAGCCGGGTTGGGTCCGAATCTGACATGGCGAATTAATCGAATTAAAATTAGGTATCGATGATCATGGGTAAATAAGTAGCACATGGGGATTCCAATAAATGGGACACAAGTATCGGACGGGTAGTGGGCTCAATGTGGGCCATGTCCATAATTGGGGCTGACAGATTTTGGTCGACAGGGACCTACAAATCAAGTTAAAAAATAAATACGACACCGTGGAGTGAAATAAAATCGGGTCACGTGTCAGGAAAGTTGTGTAAAGCAATTGGAGCACAAAATGGCGTGTCTGAGTGGGACACGAAGGTCATGGGTGACGAGCGTCTCGAGTAGATCATGCATGAGAAGTTGGTTTCAAGAAACTGACTGGTCTTGCGCTCCCAAATTAAAAGTCACGGTAACGTGCTGAAAATGATCAAGGAAAAGAGTGGGAAAATTAATTAATAATCAAGTGGTCTAAATCGACCCGAAGTTGTGCGAAGCAAAAAGAGTACAAGGGAACAAGTTTGAGTGGGACACTATATACCATCATAAAGGTAATCCTGTCCACTCCAAAACTCGTGAAGAAGATTTCCAGAGTTGAACATCCCTGACACTCCAAATATCAATGGCACGAAAAAGTACACATAAGGATAAATAACAGAATAAATCATTTATCAAAACTAAATCAATCAAAAAAATTAAAAAAACTCAACCCGAAATTCAGGGTGCTCACATTTCCATTAAATATATGATTGATTTATATTAGAAGTTTTCATATATATTGGCCTTCCATGTATGGGTTACCAAGGGCTTATAAAAGGGTGATGCATGCTAGTTGTAAAATCATCTCAAAACAAAGAGTGCTTTACAATCTTTGAGAGAGAGAGAGAGGATTAAGGACTATTGTGAATGAGAGATTGCTTCGAATAACTTTTCGACATCACTTGTTCTTCGGAGTCCGCAATCAAAAAATTTCTTCTTTCAAGTGAGTTATGGTGATCCGTGTTGGATCGGGAGGAGCTTGTAGAGGGTATATTCTCTTTATTCCATTAGTGGAGGTTCTTCAGGATTGGACTCCGATCGTCCCGTGGTTTTTTCCTGCAAAGGTTTTCTACGTCAAAAATCTTTGTGTCTACGATTGTGTTTGGCGTATTTGGTTTATGTGCTTTTGTTCGGTTCTCTTGCAGGACTTTTTGGTTTGGGGGAACGGTTTCCGCACTTCGTTCCCAACACCCATATCTGAACATGAAAGCAATATAGTGAATCAAATCTCTAGTAAAATATAAGGGCAATATTTGAACGTACAGGATAGATAGGTATTGGGGTGACTGAACTCAGGACACTAAAGTATATGAACATTAATACTAGTATAGACCCAGAACGCAGTGTATTACATTAATATGCAGTGGACAAAAGAAAGGGTAGTGTACATATGTAATTGGGTCTGTACAATGAAGGATGGGCAGGTAAATAGAGTCTCACAGGCATTCGACAGACCATACATTCGCTGGTCTAAATATAACAATAACTGCACACTCCCAAGCCAAAAAAATCAACAAACAGTGAACCACATGTTCAAACTAAAGCCCCCAAACCAATATTGATCCACTAAACCATTCCACGAACACAACTTAACACTCTACATCCCTAACACAACATATAACCAATGTAAAAACATAATTAAAACTGAAATCTAATCGTTAAATACTCTTAGAGTCATTTCATCGAACACTTGGTGTGCATATCCGATACTCTCGTGATACGCACTCCAAATGGATCCGAAATTGACCCAAATCATTCCTAATGCAATGGAGGACCCTAAATGAATGCATCTACACTAGTGGAAGGAAATTAGAAGGTTTAGAGGGCTCTTACCAATTGGGAGTTGGAATCCCAATGAAAAGTTTCTAGATCTAGATCTCCACCAAGCTCCAATGGTCAAATTGCTCCAAATGCTTTCAAGCTAGGCAATATAGGCTTTCTCTCTTCAAGAGGAAGAGTTTGCAATTCGTTTGAGGGAATTTGGACTCAATTTGAGGAATAGAGGCAATTTAGGGAAGAACACAAATTAGGGTTAGGGTTTGTAATGAAAGGGGGAAGAAGGAAGAATGTTTACTTAAATAGAAAAGGGGGAGGGTCTCCTTGTGGCCGGCCAAGGGTTTAGCTAGGGCTCGGTTTGGTGAAAATGCCTAAAAGCCCTTTCTATTTGTTATGTAAAGCCCTTTTAAGAAAAGGCCCAATCTCACTTAATGTTTTATTCATTTCTAATTAATTCCTTAGTTAGATTTGAAGATATCTAACTAAAATAGAATTTTTCTAGGGTTGTCTAATCTCACTAAGTATGTTTCTTGGTCATGGCTAACATCTAACCAATATAGTTCTAAGGTTTCACCAATTAATGACACTAACACAATTCATCAATTTAAAATATATTAAAATAATCAAAAAATTTATAAATCACCAAAATACTCTCATTCTAGAATATGGTGGTGACAGAAACAAACTGAGCAAGGTCCCAACCATATCTAACATGAGGATTTTTTGTATTGCTGCGAGTGGTCCTCCCCCTGTTCCTCTTCACCTTCCTGCTCCTCCTCAATCGTGCCTCCATGCCATACTCCTAAATCAGTCACCAGGCTTTCTCCAATTTTCTCCTCTCGCATCATACTCACAGTATCAGGTGAGTTGTTTGAGGTTCCCTCCTGACGGTAGTATGACTCATGTTCCCTGAAGTGAACATCCATGCTCACAAACTTCTTCTTCTCTTCTGGGCTCCAGCACACATACCCCTTCTGAGTCGCCGAGTAGCCCACGAAGATGTACTTGACTGCTCTAGGATTAACCAATTGACGGTCTGTTGTCCTTGACAAAACACACGCTACCAAACACCTTCAGTGGGAGTACCCCACTATTATTTTCTTGCAATATTTCACATGGAGACTTCTATCCCAGTACCTTCTAGGGCATCCTATTGATTAGTTGAGTTGCTGTCAACACTACATGCCCCCACAGACTTTGTGGGACATTTATATCGTTCATCATGCTTCTTGCCACCACTAGAATGTTGGTTCTTTCTTTCTGCTACTCTATTTTGTGCGGGTATGTATGCACAGGTGGTCAGATGTTGTATTCCTTGGGCTAACAAGTGTTCCGCAAGTGCTCTGTTGGTATACTATGTCCCATTATCATATCTCATTACCTTCACCACTGCCCTATAGTAAGTCTGAAAATGTTTATGAAAGTTCCAAAAATAGGTAGATACATCACTCTTATTCTTCATCAAATACAGCCAAGTGACACGAGAAAAGCAATTGTAATACCCACTTTTCTAAAATGAGGGTAATTTTGAACTTTTGTAAAAGTTTATTATTTAATAATAGGATTTATGATTTATAGAAATTTTTAATTAATTTAATACTATTTAAAATTGGTGAATTATAATTTTGATGTGTTAGCTAGTGAACTCTAGAACTGTTGAGCCTAGAGACTAACCATGACCATGGGGACCTAAGGGTATTTTGGTAATTTTGTGACTTTTGAATTATTTAGGATTTTGATTAATTGGTGAATTTTAGATTATTTTAATAATATTTAAATTGATATATTATAATTTTGGTCATTTTTTATATTTTAACTTAAAGATAATGTATTGTATCCATATATGATGTATTCAACTTAAAGATAATATAATATACGAAAGGAATGAATGATAATATATAACATGATATGTAAGGTAATACAAGGTATGAAATATATTATGTGTGTATGTTTGTATGTCTCTATGTTAATGTATGAAATGATATGAATATACAATGTATGCATATGTATAAAATATGTAGGTAATGCATAGATGCATGAATGAAATGAATGTTTACAATATGTTAATATAAATACAAGTATCTAATATGCATAAATATAAGTATAATATAATACAAGTATACATGTATGTATCATGTAAATGTAATATACATGATATGTATGTATGCATGTATACAAGGTAAGTTTGTATGTATGCATTTCTATAAACTGAGTTAACCTATAACCTTTTACACATATGCATTCATGTACCCTTTGACATCATGTATCCCATGTCACATACACCTACCTATCACTAAATTTTAGAACATTAACACATATCCTTTCACACACATGCCAAACACACACATACTCACTTACTCTTTTACCTCTCTTTCTATATATATATATATATATATATGTATGTGCCTATATATATAGCTTTCCTATATATATCTATGTATATGAATATGTGAATGTGAATAATATATATACATTATATGACTAAGTTTGTGTGCCTTGTTAGCTTATGGTTTAGTTTTGTGCTTGGTTTAGCAAGTGACTTAGGCTATGAGTTAGTAGCTATCTTGGATACTTGATTTGCATATACTTAGTTTGTTTAGACCTAGAATAACTTGTTTGACCTAATTTAGACTTGTTAGACCTAGTTTGACCATAGTTGACCTAGGTGTGACTTTCAGGGTCGACCAAGTTGACCAAGAGTTCACTACCAAAATACGCTCATTTAGCGACGGATTATTAGCGACAGAATTATTCCGTCGGTATTAGCGACGGTTTCGTGGCCGCTCAGCGAATGATTACGACTACAAGCCTTTGCTATTTTTATTTTAATTTTAGGGGAAGGAAAGGTCGTACATCCGTCGCTAGAGTGTCGGTGTTATAGCGACGGATTTTTCGTAGTCGCTACACAGTCGATTATTTGGCGAGAATTGTGTAGAAAATTGGTGGGACATATTTTCGACGACTTAGCGACGGATATTCAGTCGGCACTTATCAAAATAGGCGACTGCTGGGCGACGGTTTTTTACCAGTCGCGAGTCCGTCGCTATATAAACGTACCAAACTTTAAATGAAACAGCGGAGGGAACTTTTCGCATTCCCCCCAAATTTACTCTCTCTCCTCTCTCTCTCTCTCTCTCTCTCTCGCCGGTGTCGGCTTCGGTGATCGGCGTCGGTGTCGTCGTCGGTGTCGGCGTCCTCTCCTCCCCCTCTCCCGAAGGTAACCCCCTCTCTCTCTTTCTCTCTCATGGTGTCGTATAGGGGCTGGGCGACGCGCTTGGGGCTGGGCCGTCCGGGGCTTGGCGGCTGGCTTGGGTCGGGGGCTGGGCGGTGGGCTTGGGGCGGGGGCGTCGGGGGCTGGGCGGCGGGCTTGGGGTTGGGGCGTCGGGGGCTGGACGGGGGCGTCGGGGTCTGGAAGGCGGGCTTGGGGTTGGGGCGTCGGGGGCTGGGCGGCTGGCTTGGGTCGGGGTCTGGGCAGTGGGCTTGGGGCGGGGGCGTCGGGGTCTGGGAGGCGGGCTTGGGGTTGGGGCGTCGGGGGATGGGCGGATGGCTTGGGTCGGCGGCTGGGCGGTGGGCTTGGGGCAGCGGCGTCGGGGTCTGGGCGGCTGGCTTGGGGCGGTGGCGTCGGGGGCTGGGCGGCTGGCTTGGATCGGGGGCTGGGCGGTAGGCTTGGGGCGGCAGCGTCGGGGACTGGGCGGTTGGCTTGGGGCGGGTGCGTCGGGTCTATTTGCAACCGACGCACACCCATAAGCACTCTTCATATATATATGCAACCGAACTACTGGGCCGCGGGCTTGGGACGGCGGGCTTTGGTCGGGGGCGGCGGGTGGCTTTGCTTCTCAAATTCATCTGAGTTTATATATTGGCTAAATAATGTGTTATCCATATTGGGTATTCCATTAGTTTGGTGGTGTTTGGATTAGTAAATGTGAATATATATGGGGTTTGGATTCATGGTGTATATGTTCACTGTCTCAAGGACAGTGCGAGTTCTATCAGTTGTGTGCTTCTGTATAGATGTATATATCTATACATCTAGCTGTGATATACATATGTGTATGTGACAATCTCAGTTAGCGACGGACTAGTTACCGGTTAGCGACGGATATTTCCAGCTCCATTAATTGCATTAATCTACGGTACGACATGGTGATCAGGACATAGTCCCTGCAGCCATTCGACTGGCGAGGCAGAAACTATGTTGCCGTAGATAAAGTTGCCTGTCCTCCGACCCTCATCCCTCGGCAATGATGATACGACAACCTATCACTATATCTTATATAGTAGTAGATGATGTCTTAGTATTACATTAGTGAGTTCATCTTGATTCTGTTACGTACGTCCTTCAGATACTAGATACGATAAGGTTAACATATACTACACGATATATATACAGAATATAGATGATTCACACTAATGCATGCTAGAATGAATCTTGGGTTGTGTTCTGAGCCATCCGTTCTCACACTTAAAATACATAGAAATTAGTAGTATGAGAGCGCCGGAGAGAGTGAGAGTGCCGAAGGGGGAAGGAGAGAAAGAGAGTAAAATGGTATGACATGGTGAAGTAGTACTGTATTTTGGCTCCAGTTCCAGCTCCATTTGATCTACGGTACGACATGGTGATCAGGACATAGTACCTGCAGCCATTCGACTGGCGAGGCAGAAACTATGTAGCCATAGATAAATTTGACTGTCTTCCGACCCTCATCCCTCGGTAATGATGATACGACAACCTATCACTATATCTTATATAGTAGTAGATGATGTCTTAGTATTACATTATGTGAGTTCATCTTGATTCTGTTACGTTCTTTAGATACTAGATACGATAAGAACATATACTACACCATATGTACAGAACATAGATGATTCATATTAATGTATGCTTGAATGAATCTTGGGTTGTCTTCTGGTGATCAGGACATAGTCCCTACAGCCATTCGACTAGCGAGGCAGAAACTATGTATCCGTAGATAAAGTTGACTGTTCTCCGACCCTCATCCCTCGGTAGTGATGATACGACAACCTATCACTAGAGGATACTCTGTGAGATCCATCTGTGTAGGATGTATACTCTGAGATATCACCTTTACAAGAATGATATCAGTAGTGGGATCGAGTGTTGGAGGAGATACTATCAGAGTATACGTCCTACTCAGATGGGTCTCTCACCGTTACTATTTTTTTCTGACAGCAAGGTGGATGTGCTCCGTCAACAGATTCTTTCTTCGAGCCAAAACTTTGCCCCGGAGCTCAAGTGAACATCCTTCGTGTAGAGCTCGAGTGAGAGGTTCCTGACAGCATGGTGGCCTCCTTTGTCAAAGTATCCGTGCTCATCCAACATTGGTTGTGGGACGAACACGGATACTTTAACAAAGGAGACCACCATGCTGTCAGGAACCTCTCACTCGAGCTCTACACTAAGGATGTCCACTTGAGCTCCGGGACAAAGTTTTGGCTCGGAGCAAGAATATATGGACGGAGCACATCCACCATGCTGTCAGGAAAAAATAGTAACGGTGAGCGACCCATCTGAGTAGGACGTATACTTTGATAATATCTCCTCCAACACTCGATCCCACTATTGATATAATTCTTGTAAAGGTGATCTCTCAGAGTATACGTCCTACACAGATGGATCTCTCAGAGTATCCTCTCCGGTTGGGTTGTGTTCTGAGCCATCCGTTCTCATAGAGGGTCCTATTTTGGATTCTATATTTTGTATTTTGGTTTCTGTATTTTGTATTTTGGTTTTTGTATTTTGTATTTTGGTTTCTATATTTTGTATTTTGGTTTCCGTATTTTGTATTTTGGTTTCTGTATTTTGGCTCCAGCTCCATTTGCATTAATCTACGATACGACATGGTGATCAGGACATAGTCCCTGCAGCCATTCGACTGGCGAGGCAGAAACTATGTAGCCGTAGATACGACAACCTATCAGAATCCTCGACTCACTTTTATACCTCTTCTTCACATAAACATCATTGCCGCCTTGTACTCGAGGCATTCGACTGGCGAGGCAGAAACTATGTATCCGTAGATAAAGGAGGGAAAAGATAAATCGAATTATAACGATGGATATTAGATTACTCTTCAGGATAATTTATGTCTATTTTATATTAATTTGGTTTGGTCTATATGATTCTTAGATAATTGGTATGCATTAAATTCGTATGTGCATATTTGGTCTATGTGATTCTTGGATAATTGGTGTGCATTATATATTGGTTTGGTTTATGCATATTTTTGTGAACAGGGAAAGTGCTGCAATTTTTTTTCCAAAAAAATTCTCAGTTACCGACAGACTAGTGACCGGTTAGCGACGGATATTTCCAGCTCCATTTGCATTAGTCTACGGTACGCCATGGTGATCAGGACATAGTCCCTGCAGCCATTCGACTGGCGAGACAGAAACTATGCAAGTAGCCTTAGATAAAGTTGACTGTCCTCCGACCCTCATCCCTCGGCAATAATGATACGACAACCTATCACTATATCTTATATAGTAGTAGATGATGTCTTAGTATTACATTAGTGAGTTCATCTTGATTCTGTTACGTCCTTCAGATACTAGATACGATAAGAACATATACTACACCATATGTACAGAATATAGATGATTCACACTAATGTATGCTAGAATGAATCTTGGCTTGTGTTCTGAGCCATCCGTTCTGATCAAACATCTTCCTTCTCCTCTCCTCTACCATGGCTCTGAACAAATCTGCTCCTCCCTCTACTTTCCTTCTTCTTATTTGACTCTCTCAGCCACATATGACATCCAGCTCAAGTGTAGAGTCGGGGGAGAAGAAGTGGACAGGAAGAGGAGGGGGAAGCAGCACAGCCGGCGGCATGACCCGGAGAAAGTACAGAGGTTTTCTTCAACAGCCGTAGGAGAACTATAAGGATATATCTTTTCACAACATGTCATCTTGTCAAAGACCCTTCATGTGAATATCATGTTATCGCGGTGTCAGAAGACTAACATGTCATAAGTTTTTAAGCCGTGTGTTTTGATATAATCTTCCCAACTCTTTCCTCCTATGTAGTAATCTTGCATTATTACATAGCAGAAAAGAGTTTTGAGGATTATGTTAAAACACACGGCTTAGAAAATTATGACATGTTAGTCTTCCAACAACGCGGTAACATGATTGTCACATTAAGGGTCTTTGACAAGGTGATATGTTGTGAGAAGATATATTCTTATAGTTCTCCTATGTCTGTTGAAGAAAACCTCTGTACTTCCTCCGGGTCATGTCGCCGACTGTGCTGCTTCCCCCTCCTCTTTCTGTCCACTTCTTCTCCCCCGACTCTACACTTGAGCTGGATGTCATATGTGGCTGAGAGAGTCAAATAAGAAGAAGGGAATTAGAGGGAGGAGCAGATTTGTTCAGAGCCATGGTGGAGGAGAAGAGAAGGAAGATGCTTGATCAGAACGGATGGCTCAGAAAACAATCCAAGATTCATTCTAGCATACATTAGTGTGAATCATCTATGTTCTGTACATATGGTGTAGTATATGTTCTTATCGTATCTAGTATCTGAAGGACGTAACAGAATCAAGATGAACTCACTAATGTATGCTAGAATGAATCTCGGGTTGTGTTCTGAGCCATTCGTTCCGATACTTGGCAATTAAGCCATTCGACTGGCGAGGCAGAAACTATAAGGCTACTTACATGTTCTTCCAACTTTAAATTACAAGATTACTATATTAGGTTAAATAAATCACTAACCTCATCACGGTGAGTCTTGGTGTAGCACTCAAATGTAGGGCACCTGTAATCTATGTGAGTTCATCTTGATTCTGTTACATCTTTCAGATACTAGATACGATAAGAACATATACTACACTATATATACAGAACGTAGATGATTCACACTAATGCATGCTAGAATGAATTTTGGGTTGTGTTCTGAGCCATTCGTTCCCATACTTGGCAATTAAGCATGTGAAATAGAACTGATTATGTTTAGTTTGTCTTACGATACAGATTTTCACATCCAAATTGAAATGGATCGTTACTTCGTTGATCGTACATGGGTGTACTATAGCGGATCAATCTCCTGGACCGTAGGTACTTATAAGTATTGACCGTATCGGATTAGTATCGATCTATCGTTTTAGTATGGGCCGTATCGGTTGGTATTGGTCTTAGCGAATTGGTATCGTCCTATCCGATATGTATCGGCCGTATAGCTAGGATTCATATTGGCCTTATCGATTTGGTATCGGTCATATCCGATAGGTATCGGCCGTGTTGGATTATTATATACCATTTCGGATTAGTTTCGTGGAAGGTTTAGTAACAACTGTACTTGGATTTCTCTCTTCTAGAGCTAGATTACCATTGCAAGAGAGTCACGAGAGCGTAAATGGCCAGTTATAGAACATACATACTTCCTTTTCAATCTCGCTTTTCCTGATGGAAAAGGAAGTATGTATGTTACTGTAACTGGCCAATCACGATCTGGTGATTCTCTTGCAATGGTATTCTAGCTCGAAAAGAAAGAAATCCAAGTACAGTTGTTACTAAACCTTCCACGATACTAATCCGAAATAGTCTATACTAATCCAACATGGCCGATACCTATCGGATATGACCGATACCAAATCGATAAGGCCAATATGAATCCTAGCTATTCGGCCGATACATGTACATATCGGATATAGGACGATACCAATTTGTTAAGGCCAATACCAATATGATACGTCCTATACCAAACCGATAGACCGATACTAATCTGATACACTAGATACTAAGTACATCTGGCCTATACCAGTGGATCCACAAATTACTGCACGATAGGCCCAACGACTCCAGTTACATCTGGTTATTGGTGAGTACATGATTACATAGTAATTCTGTTAGTCTTGTGATACAGATTTTTACTCTCTCATGCTACCAACGTCACAACTTTTCCAGTGCTGCTCCCTCTAATGATGATGAACGCAAAAAATCAACGTCACAACTTTTATAACTTGAGTAAATTTCTTTACCCTATATGAAAATTTCTGTTGTCAGAAAGATGGCTCCTAGGACTCGTGAGGTGGTACTGCTAGTCGAGGAAGGGGTCGAGGCAAGA
This sequence comes from Iris pallida, assembly GCA_029216955.1. Lineage (NCBI taxonomy): Eukaryota > Viridiplantae > Streptophyta > Magnoliopsida > Asparagales > Iridaceae > Iris > Iris pallida. The sequence continues at coordinate 10,308,093 of JANAVB010009598.1, forward strand.
AACCCTTGGAGGTCGACACGGAGGAAGTCTCCGTCGTCAAACAAGAGCCGGTGACTGTTAAGGAGAAGATGTTACCAAAGGTCGAGGTCAAGGAAGAACCGATGACCATCAGGGAAGAGATTGCTCCCAAGCTTGAAGCTAAGGAGGAGCCACCGTCAGAGAGTAGTAGCATCGGGACCGACCCTCCTGTCCCTACAGAAGACCTCAACCAGATTGAGCCTTCGTATGCAAAGTGGCTGATAGAATGGTACATGCCTCAACGCAACTATCATCCCTGGCTGTAAGAATTCATCGTCTGACTTGTGGTCTTTGTTGAGGCCAAAGTCAATTTTCCTATGTGTTTTGGAATATTTGTGAAAATTTTAGAATATTTGTGCTATGATCGGTCGCCAGGATTGGATATTAGGTTACTGTAACTGGCCCACTCTTTCCTATGTGTTTTGGAATATTTGTGAAAATTTTGAAATATTTGTGCAATAATCGGATTATAACGGTGGATATTAGGTTACTCTTCCGGATAATTGATGTCTATTTTATATTAATTTGGTTTGGTCTATATGATTCTTGGATAATTGGTGTGTATTAAATTCGTATGTGCATATTTGGTCTATGTGATTCTTGGATAATTGGTGTGCATAATATATTTGGTCTATGTGATTGTTGGATAATTGGTGTGCATTATATATTGGTTTGGTTTATGCAAATTTTTGCGAACAGGGAAAGCGCTGTAATTTTTTTTCAAAATATTCTCAGTTAGCGACGGACTGGTGACCGTTTTGCGACGGTCACCACCAGTTTCCGACGACTTTTCGACGGTTATTCCGTCGCTAACTGGATATTTGAAAATATTCCCAGGTAGCGACGGATGGTCGACGGATTATCAGTCGGCATGGAAAATTGTTCGACGGAATCGCGACGACCTATCCGTCACCGTTTTTTGGAAATAATAAGAATTTCCAGAACAAGATCGACGGTTATTCCGTCGATATATGTCGACGGAATAGCGACGACTTATCCGTCGCCATATTGCTGGAAATGACATGAATTTCCAGAAGCTAATCGACGGATTTTTCGTCAGAAAATCGTCGCTAATCCGTCATTTGTTATCGAAGGTGTCGACGGATTAGCGACGGAATGATACCATCTGATACGCTGTTACGACGGGTTACCGACGAAATTTTACGTCGCTATTGTCTACACATTTCAGTACTTAATAGTTGAAATGGACGAAAGTCCGTCGGAAATGCGTCGCTAATGCTTCGTATTGTGACGTCGACAATCCGTGTCACGACCCGCACCCTAGAGTAAGGGAACGAGAACGTAACAACGCCCAGCCTACGCCGCAGTGTCGGCGGTAGAACGCTGTCCTAGGTCTCAATGCATCTAATAGTATAAAACTAAACAGTTTATACTCCCCGAATGGGGGTGACATAGCAGATACAGTCTCAATCACAACTAAGGTAGAGCAAGATAAAAGATAGGTAAAACATGAAATTCAAAAGAGATACAGCAGATAGAAGTCTAAGTGTCTAAGATACAAACTCAGAATACATCTCAAAACTCAAATACAGTAATCCATAAATACAACTCAAGACGACTGAAAATAAACTATAAGCAAAACCCTAGCTATCTATACAACCTCTACTGTCTCCTCTAGGCTAGCAGGCAACCTCCAGGCTATCTGTAAAATTTATCAACAGGTCCAGTCAGGACAGGAGCGAGCACAATACATCTCAACAAGTCATAGCAGAAAAGGAAATGTAATCATGCTAGAGAATAAAATACAGGATCTGAAGAAATAGCATAATGTAAAAGAGAGACTGTAAGTAAATATCTATGATATATATAAAGAGAGACAGTGCTAGTGATTCAGAGTACTGCATAAACATGTGAATAGCTAAGGACTGATTCATGATTACACTACTGGAAATTGATTCATGATTACACTACTTGGATTTATTCACATGTTCACTTATACTCCCCCATCCCCAATCAATTCACAAGGATCCGTTCAAGTTACGTTAAGATTCATGATTATACTACGTTGCCCATAAAGGGTGATTCATGAATTGATTCGTGAAGGCTCGGTGATCATGAGGGTACATGAGTCACTAGCTGATTCCCGAAGATTCATGATGATAGAAGCATATGATACGTGATGTAAGTGAAACACACATGACAAAAGTATCTGATGCTCCCGAGAGGGATAACATCTCATGAAGGGATCCATATAGTACCAATCTGTGTTACCAACGTGTCAGCATCAAGTAAGATAGTTTAAACAGGAAATATAATCCTAAACATGATATGAAATGATCAGAGAATGTACTCGCCTGATATCTGAATGTCCAAGGTAAAGATACTGTCCGAGGAGAGGTGTCTTGCTCCGAATTAGAACAGCACAAGTCACAACATGTCCAGAAGGGTAATATAAAGCACTACAATGCATTCTACATGAATCTAGGTCAAACTAGGCCAAAGTCAACCCTTGGTCAACTCTGGTCAACTGCACTAGTCAAACTAGGTCAAACTAGGTCATGTCCTAACCTATCAAGTCTTACTAGGCCTAACCAAGACTATCCTAGCAAGCACACATCAATACAAGGCTATACAAGCCAACATACACCCAACTCTATATAGCATGCAATTATTCAATACTCAAATAGGCAAGAATTCACATTGGATATATACTAGGTAATCTATTACTTTAAGCTATATATGTCTACACATATATACACATGCATATATTGGTATTCAACATTAGGTCTATAATCATGGCATTTCAAATGGTTATATAAACTTATATATTACAACACAATATGCTAACATATATATAATATACATACATAGCTAAGTTAACTATATTCATAAATACTTATTTAAGAGGCTATGTGTGTGTATGTGAACATGGCAAAGGGGCAAGTGAGGGTTAAATGGGCATACATAGTGTATACATATCAAAGAGTGTCAAAGTGTAAGTGAACAATGTGTCAAGTGTGATAGTGTCAACATAGTGTAAGGGGGTACATGAGGTAATATAGGATTTGTGTTAACATAGAATATTACATCTTATTAACTTGTATATTACATACATTACATCTATTATTACATTACATTCATGCTTGCATTCATTCATCATTCATTTATTCTCTTGCACTACTATATGCACCATACATTACATACTATGGAACCTACATATTCATTACAAGCCATACTTATACATGCTTACATTAGATAGGATACTTACACCTCATACATCATTTATTTAAACATTTACTCATGCTTGCATTCTCTATTTAATTACATAATGTATATACATTAACATGGGTTAAAATCAAATAGAACATTATATTACACACAAGGGTGCACAAAATGCATATGCCGAATAGTAACTCCTACTAATAATCAATATTGTACCATCTCAGTATGAATTAAAATCTAGGATTAAAGTATGTTATAGATTAGCTTTCCGAAACTTCAAACGGATCGCGTTTTCATTTCCGGAAACTCCCGGAATCGCGAAAACATCGAGAACGCATTTGTCTTTCGTATAGCTGACACTCAAATAATTCTCCAGAAAGTTACAGAAAGAATTAGGCCTAATAATATATGTTTTTGGAAAGATAACTTCAATACGCTTCTTTTAAAAAAACGGGAGATTAAACCGAGCTTTGAGCTATAAGTTATGACATTTCTAAATTAGGGCTGAAATTAAAAACGTGGATAAAAATCATGACGGATTTGGGTAGTTTGAGACAAAAGAACACAAGTATATAACATAATATATCAAGAACTCACTCTCTACACTAATATATATATGAGACACTATAGAACACATCTCCAATACAAAAATATGAGATTAAACATGTAATAATTCATTCATACATAACAACAACACATAGTGTGCCCAAATTTGGGATTTTCCCACATGGACATAACCACAACACAAAGGACACTCCTATGACCTCCAAATGGACACGAAATGGACACAAATGGAGATACAACCATGGGGGTCATTCCTATGGGTTCAAAATAGACCTATATGCATGAGAAAATGAAAAAGAGAAAGGATTTATACCTCCCGGTAGATCGAATCGAAGAAAAGCCTTCCCGGAGCGACACCGACACGTAGAGATTCCAAAAGGACACGAACGAGCTATGAATCCTCCCAAACTTGGGTAGCTTCCTCCTTGGCTAGAATGGAGAAGGAAAGAAGAATATTTGGTGACGAAATGAAAGCATTTGGTGTAGAAATTGTTAGGGATTGCTCTCTAGAAATTTGGGGAAGAACAAGAGAGAGAGTGTGGATGAGAATAATGCAATAAACTTGAGCCTATCCTCTCCCAAAGTGGCTGGCCATATGGGGCTATTTGTCCTATTATGGTAAGGTCCAAAATGCCCCCACTAACCTATTCTATGAGTATTAGGAAATGGCTAATTGGTTGGGGCTAAATTAGTCATTCTAAAGTCTCTAATCACGCTAACCTTATCCATAATAATTAGTCTAACCTCTAACTAAAATATTTCTATCATGTGGACTAAATTTAATATCATGTGGGCCATGCCTAACTAGTGTGTGGGTCCCACTAGAGTCAAACTACCCCCGGGTCCCCGTTTCAAGTCGGATTGAGTTAAAATTTGAACCCGACTCAAATAACCCCAAAACAATATCATAAATAATAAAATACTATCAAAATAATTCAAAGAGGTCAAATGCAAAAATATCCTTAGGCCAAAAATGACATTAAAATATCATAATTACATGGTTAGGCTCTAGGTCAAACAGTCTCTAGGGTTTCTCTAGCAAAACGTTAAAACCACAAGTCATTGATTTAAATAATTTTAAAATAATTTAAAATCACCAAAAATTATATCATGAATTAAATATCATTACTAAAATAATTATAAACACAAAATTTCAAAATTACCCTCATTTGGAAAACTGGGTGCTACAACTCTACCCACCTTAGAAAAATTTTGTCCTCGAAATTTAAGATCGATAACACTCCTTCTAGAGCCTCTAACCTACCCAATATCTAAGGTAACACTTTCTAACACTGGAATAATAAACGGACATCTAAATAGTGTCAATCTAGGAATACCTCCAACACTGCTCTGCTGTACGGCGGTAAAGGAACTTCAATAAAATATGGACTGGAACCTATATCCAAGGGACTGGACCTATTTTAAAGTGGTCTTAACTAAGGATGAAAAGGAACTGATCATAGGCTATAGGTATGCTCAAACTATTATCTTCCTATTAACCATTTATTAATACATTCTATTACCATAGGAACGATGCATTACTAAGACATATAGGCCCCTATCTCTCATAACACATTTATACTCACCAAAAGACTAGTACATCCTATCAAGGCTGATACTATAATCTCTCATAAATCTCCTAAGCTACATGTTTATAGACACACATCCCCACATCAAGGACTAACCTATATATATCTACAACTGATACTAATGGGGTGACGTTCCTATTTCTCAACAATCAAGGTCTAAATTTTTTTTATCTAAATCATGCAATTTGAAGGAATAGTATACAAGGTCAGGGCATACCGTAGCAGTTGGAAGTCTCACCTAGGTACACTGGTCATTCTAGGTCAAAACAGTACTATGGTATCAACACATAAACAATCTAGGGTATCCTAATTGGGAAGGTAAGGGAACAATAATCATCAAGGTTGTAGGGCTGTCTACCATCCTATATAAAAATTGGTCATTAACAAGCAACTAAGAAATTATTAAAAGGTTACTATTCCATAAAATGGCAAAAATTAAAAATTTAGGCATAACAAATCACAAATAGATTTTTGTCTTGACACGATCTAAGTTGATCAATTTCGGAATAAAACGAGATTTGGGCAAGAAGGGAAATCAATGAAATGAAAGTATGAGCACGAGCATCCAATAATGTAGGTTCAGGTCATGATTAAATTTAATTCGACTGAGTACGAATACGAGGTTCATAGGCGATGAAAATATTTCAAGGAGAATTGTCAAGGCTGTCGCGAATGAGACTCTAGGGTCAAGTTTAACTATGTCTCCATTCTCGTAGATTGATACATGAAAAAGCGAACCAAAGTGCAATAGGTTGATCAGACCATCATGTACCGGTTCTGATTAGACAATATGTTAGTGGGTGGCCACCCAATAAAATATGTCATGACCAAGCTCGAAAATAGATAAGCTTGCAAAACTAAGGCTAATTTAGCAGCACAAGATATAAGGGTGGTAATGATGAAAGGAATTACATAGTCCAAGTTTCTTAACCAACGGGTCAAGTAATCAGATAAGGTAGAAGGTTAAGCATCTAAGGAAACAAGCAGAACACCATCACATGTCGGGTCGAAAGAATTGAGTCAAGGCTGGATTTCTAATTGAAATAAGAAGAAATTTAGTATAATGGTAGAGGTCATAGTTTAGCCAGTTGACCAGAAAATCATATCAAGAAAATAGAGTACAAGAAGACGGGTTTTAGTGGGACATAATATACCTACACGAAGGTGAGCTCGTCTAGGTCTTGCATATAAGATTTGTTGGAGGGTAACAGCTATTATTACATTCCGAATATCAAAGTCACGATAAGGAACATCAAGGATCTCAATTAGAAAGTGGGAGTTCAAGAGGTGGTAATTAATGCACAAAAATAATGAAGATCGAGTTAGTCATCTGCTTCTGATACTCTTAAGTTCATCTGGTCATAACTTGCCAATCATATCTTTACCTCACCAGTCTCCATGACTACCGTAGGCAATTCCCAATTTCCAAACATCACTCTTGAAGCACAACCCTCACATTTAGGAATCAACATTAACCATTTATTTAAATTTCCAAGTTCTTTCACCTTGTCTTAAATTTGACCCAAAACCTCTAAATCTCGTTTACGAATTCCTTGAACTTGTTCAAATTGTTCTCCTCGTATTATTTAATTTAAATCTCTAGGCCTTACAAAACTTATTTTTTATCATAAAATTAACTTTCGTATTTTCTTCGACATACACCCTTGAATATTATTCTCCTAAAAATATTTCACAACAATCTCTAAACTTCCATAACTTTGTGTTCTCTCTATCCCTAGTCATTTCCTCGCAACATATTGTTTAATATCCTTATTAAACACAATTAACTTCTCTTTTCCATTACTAACCTTCTACATAGCCTCAGAGTAAAAGTTTTCCCCAGAATCAATAACCAAGATTTTCTAAGTTCTCAAAACTATGTTGACCTCTGATATCCTCATTAGTTTTGAATACACCTATAAACTATCTCATAACCCCAAAATTTCTCTAAATGTAATTGTTTCCAGATTGGCAGTATACATCTCTTTATTCTATTCGAGACCTTTACCACATTCCTATCTCAAGTTTCCCTATGGAACACTCCACATTTGATTTCCTTTAGATCATCATAAAATAACCAGTTACGTCTTCTCTGAGCTACATAATTTACGTCACTTCCTTAGCTTTCCCCATGCAAAAGATACAAAGATTCAAGGGTTTCGAAGTACATCTGGTAGGGACGACAAGATATGGGTAATTAATGTAATGAGACAGAGTTTAAGATAAGAGGTAAATAAGAATGCAAGGGAATAATGGCGAGAAAGAATAATAAAGATATGTTCCTTCTCATCGGTTCAAACGAGAGGAACCCATCAAGCTTAAATTTAATAGCAAGGAATGAGGATGAATCCAAACAAGAGGAAAAGGAATTCCAATTGAAGTTCAAAATGAGTTTCTCAGGGGTCGTCCCAGAAATCTCTCAAAGAATCCTAAGTGTGATTGAGTACCTTAGATTTGAAAATATTAATCTAAATACAAAATTAAATCAACAACTACAAAATTTTATCAAAATCATCAACTAATACCAGGATTCAAAGTTCTACAATGAATCCACAAAATCAAATTCAAATCAAGGAAAAAGGTGAATCAAAATAAGGAAAAGGAGTTTAAATCGAAATTCAAAATGAGATTCTCAAGGGTCATCCCAGGAATCTCTCAAAGAATCCTAACAGTGATTGAGTATCCTCTCATCCTAACACCTTAATTTATATATCCTATAGCAGGCTCGTAGTAGTACAACTAAGTCGTTGCGCTACTACGAAATCGCACTAATGCGAATCTCGACCTGCATGGGCCACCACTAAAAATGTGTTACGACCCGCACCCTAGAGTAAGGGCACGAGAACGTAACAACGCCCAGCCTACGCTGCAGTGTCGGCAGTAGAACGCTGTCCTAGGTCTCAATGCATCTAACAGTATAAGACTAAACAGTTTATACTCCCCGAATGGGGGTGACATAGCAGATACAGTCTCAATCACAACTAAGGTAGAGCAAGATAAAAGATAGGTAAAACATAAAATTCAAAAGAGATACAACAGATAGAAGTCTAAGTGTCTAAGATACAAACTCAGAATACATCTCAAAACTCAAATACAATAATCCATAAATACAACTCAAGACGACTGAAAATAAACTATAAGCAAAACCCTAGCTCTCTATACAACCTCTACTGTCTCCTCTAGGCTAGCAGGCAACCTCCAGGCTATCTGTAAAATTTATCAACAGGTCCAGTCAGGACAGGAGCGAGCACAATACATCTCAAAAAGTCATAGCAGAAAAGGAAATGTAATCATGCTAGAGAATAAAATACAGGATCTGAAGAAATAGCATAATATAAAAGAGAGACTGTAAGTAAATATCTATTATATATATAAAGAGAGACAGTGCTAGTGATTCAAAGTACTGCATAAACATGTGAATAGCTAAGGACTGATTCATGATTACACTACTGTAAATTGATTCATGATTACACTACATGGATTTATTCACATGTTCACTTATACTCCCCCATCCCCAATCAATACACAAGGATCCGTTCAAGTTACGTTAAGATTCATGATTATACTACATTGTCCATAAAGGGTGATTCATGAATTGATTCGTGAAGGCTCGGTGATCATGAGGGTATATGAGTCACTAGCTGATTCCCGAAGATTTATGATGATAGAAGCATATGATACGTGATGTAACTGAAACACACATGACAAAAGTATCTGATGCTCCCGAAAGGGATAACATCTCATGAAGGGATCCATATAGTTCCAATCCGTGTTACCAACGTGTCAGCATCAGGTAAGATAGTCTAAAGCAGGAAATATAATCCTAAATATGATATAAAATGATCAGAGAATGTACTCGCCTGATATCTGAATGTCCAAGGTAAAGATACTGTCCGAGAAGAGGTGTCTGGCTCCTAATTAAAACAGCACAAGTCACAACATGTCCAGAAGGGTAATATAAAGTACTACAATGCATTCTACATGAATCTAGGTCAAACTAGGCCAAAGTCAACCTTTGTTCAACTCTGGTCAACTGCACTAGTCAAACTAGGTCATGTCCTAACCCAACAAGTCTTACTAGGCCTAACCAAGACTATCCTAGCAAGCACACATCAGTACAAGGCTATACAAGCCAACATACACCCAACTCTATATAGCATACAATTATTCAATACTCAAATATGCAAAATTCACATTGGATATATACTAGGTAATCTATTACATTAAGCTATATATGTCTACACATATATACACATGCATATATTGGTATTCAACATTAGGTCTATAATCATGGTATTTCAAATGGTTATATAAACTTATATATTACAACACAATATGCTAACATATATATAATATACATACATAGCTAAGTTAACTATATTCATAAATACTTATTTAAGAGGCTATGTGTGTGTATGTGAACATGGCAAAGGGGCAAGTGAGGGTTAAATGGGCATACATAGTGTATACATATCAAAGAGTGTCAAAGTGTAAGTGAACAATGTGTCAAGTGTGATAGTGTCAACATAGTGTAAGGGGGTACATGAGGTAATATAGGATTTGTGTTAACATAGAACATTATATCTCATTAACTTGTATATTGCATACATTACATCTATTATTACGTTACATTCATGCTTTCATTCATTCATCATTCATTTATTCTCTTGCACCACTATATGCACCATACATTACATACTATGGAACCTACATATTCATTACAAGCCATACTTATACATTCTTACATTAGATAGGATACTTATACCTCATACATCATTTATTTAAACATTTACTCATGCTTGCATTCTCTATTTAATTACATAATGTATATACATTAACATGGGTTAAAATCAAATAGAATATTATATTACACACAAGGGTACACAAAATGCATATGCCAAATAGTAACTTCTACTAATAATCAATACTGTACCATCTCAGCATGAAATAAAATCTAGGATTAAAGTATGTTATAGATCTATGTGTTAGCTTTCCAAAACTTCAAACGGATCGTATTTTCGTTTCCGAAAACTCCCGAAATCGCAAAAACACCGAGAACGCATTTGTCTTTCGTACAGCTGACACTCAAATAATTCTCCAGAAAGTTACAGAAAGAATTCGGCCTATTAATACATGTTTTTGGAAAGCTAACTTCAATATGCTTCCTTTAAAAAAACGGAAGATTAAACCGAGCTTTGAGCTAGAAGTTATGACATTTCTAAATTAGGGTTGAAATTAAAAACGTGGATAAAAATCATGACGGATTTGGGTAGTTTGAGACAAAAGAACACAAGTATATAACATAATATATCAAGAACTCACTATCCACACTAATATATATATGAGACACTATAGAACACATATCCAATACAAAAATATGAGATTAAACATGTAATAATTCATTCATACATAACAACAACACATAGTATGTCCAAATTTGGGATTTTCCCACATGGACATAACCACAACACAAAGGACACTCCTATGACCTCCAAATGGACACGAAATGGACACAAATGGAGATACAACCATGGGAGTCATTCCTATGGGTTCAAAATAGACCTATATGCATGAGGAAATGAAAAGGAGAAGGGATTTATACCTCCCGGTAGATCGAATCGAAGAAAAGCCTTCCCGGAGCGACACCGACACGTAAAGATTCCAAAAGGACACGAACGAGCTCCGAATCCTCCCAAACTTGGATAGCTTCCTCCTTGGCTAGAATGAAGAAGGAAAGAAGAAGATTTGGTGACGAAATGAAAGGATTTGGTGGAGAAATTGCTAGGGATTGCTCTCTAGGAATTTGGAGAAGAACAAGAGAGAGAGTGTGGATGAGAATAATGAAATGAACTTGAGCCTATCCTCTCCCAAAGTGACTGGCCATATGGGGCTATTTGTCTTATTATGGTAAGGTCCAAAATGCCCCCACTAACCTATTCTATGAGTATTTGGAAATGGCTAATTGGTTGGGGCTAAATTTGTCATTCTAAAGTCTCTAATCACACTAACCTTATCCATAATAATTAGTCTAACCTCTAACTAAAATATTTCTATCATGTGGACTAAATTTAATATCATGTGGGCTATGCCTAACTATTGTGTGGGTCCCACTAGAGTCAACTACCCCCGGGTCCCCGTTTCAAGTCGGATTGAGTTGAAATTTGAACCCGACTCAAATAACCCCAAAACAATATCATAAATAATAAAATACTATCAAAATAATTCAAAGAGATCAAATGCAGAAATATTCTTAGGCCAAAAATGACATTAAAATATCATAATCACATGGTTAGGCTCTAGGTCAAACAGTCTCTAGGGTTTCTATAGCAAAACATCAAAACCACAAGTCATTGATTTAAATAATTTTAAAATGATTTAAAATCACCAAAAATTATATCATGAATTAAATATCATTATTAAAATAATTATAAACACAAAATTTCAAAATTACCCTCACTTGGAAAACTGGGAGCTACAATCCGTCGCTATTCAGTCATGTGACGGCAACTTAGCGACGGAACGTTATTAGCGACGAGCTGATTGCCGACGGATTTTTTTGGCCAAAATCCGTCGGTTATCGGTCTCTAATAGTAATTACCGTCGGTTTAGCGACGGATGTGGCCGTCGCTAAAACGATAAATTTTGGTAGTAGTTGACTTTGGTCTAGATTGACCTAAAATCATGTAGAATGCATAGTAGAACTTCATATTGCCATTTTGGACTTGTTGTGACTTGTGCTGTTCTGATTAGGAGCCAGACACCTCTCCTCGGACAGTATATTTAATTTGGACATTCAGACATCAGGCGAGTACATTCTCTGATCATTTTATATCATGTTTAAAATTATTTTCCTGCTTTAAATTACTTTACTTGATACTGTCACGTTGGTCACACGGATTAGTACTATATGGATCCCTTCTTGAGATGTTATCTTTCAGGAGCATCGGATACTACATGTTCTGTACGTTTCACTTACATTGTGTATCACTATGCTTCATTGTTCATTGATCACTTGTGACATGTACTCTCATGATCACAGAGTCTCCTTGAATCTCTCATTTATGGGTATTCCTAGAATCACTCATTTATGGGCATACCATGTATCACCCCTTGTGGGCCATTGCATAAAATCATAACATAACCTGGCTGGATCCTTGTGTATTGATTGGAGGTACGGGGGAGTAGAAGTAGACATGTGAATAATAGCCAAGTAGTGTAGCATTAGAATCTTTCCGTCGTGTAGCATCATAATCTCCTATGCTATTTACATGTCTATATTGTACTCTGACTCACTAGCCCCTGTTAGTCTCTATTTATAGTAGATATTTCTATTACAGTTCTCTCTCTGTTTACGTACTTATTTCTTTCAGTTCATGTATCTTACTTTACTGCATGATTATATTTTCTAACCTGCTATGATCTGTTGAGATGTATTGTGCTCGCTCCTGTCCTGACTGGACCTGTTAAAAATATTACAGAGGACGAGGAGGTCGCCTGTGTGGATACCTTCTACGGGGCAGCCCTAGACGATATTTGTGAGCTGGACTCTCAGGAGGACCCAGCTCTAGCTGATGACTTTACCCCTGCTGCCTAGACTAGCTTAGTTAGGCTTTATCTTACTTATGTTGTCTTGAGACTAGTTTAGTTAGGCTTTATTTCTGTCTTTGAGATCTGGATTGTATATATTCTTTCATATTCAGTAGTTGAGACTTGTATTTCTGGATGTTGTTGAGATGTTATCTTAGACTCTTCTGATAATCTGTATTTCTTTGAGTTCTATATCATATCGTGCTTTTTCTTCCTTAGTTATGATTGAGTTTATTTTTTGCTATGTCATCCCCATTCGGAGAGTATAAACTGCTTAGCATTATATTGTTAGATGTTGTGACCTAGGACAACGTTCTACCGCCGACACTGCGGCGTAGGCTGGACGTACCCACTTCTCATGCACTTACTCTAAGGTACGGGTCGTGACATGTTTTTAGTGGTGGCCAATGCAGGTCGAGTTTATGTAGTGGTATTCGAACTAGAGTATCACTACAGCCTGTAGTAGGATTAGGATATTTTAAAGGTACTCAATCACACTAGAAAACTCTTAATCAGATTTCCTTTTATCTAAATTGTTGCTTATTGACTTTCCTTGAATATAAACTGTCCTCCTTTGAATTTTTACTTCATTCTCAGAAATTACTTCTTGTTTTGATCTGTCTTCATGATGGTTATGGAGACACGATCTCATCGCTCCGGTTCGAAAAATACTATCGAGAGGCTGGCCACCTCTCGTCCTGTTCATCAGGGCCTCGAGACCGCAGCTCCTGTTGTACCGACTCAGGTTGGCATTTCTGCTACATTGGCGGTGCACCTCTGTCTGTACAGAGACTTTTTCTCATCATTTTTTATTTCTCTCACTATAACAAAAAACCCTTTTAATGACGCTCGACAAGACGTATTGATGACGGCTGATACCTAAGCGTTATTAAAGTTCAAAATATATTTTTTTATAACGATTTTGGGCTAATTCTGGACTTTTTATAACGTTTATAAAAAAATGACATTAATATTTTAGAGCGGTGGCAAACTTATAATATTTTTTAAGTTCAATTTTTGGCAAAATCCTTCTACAACCCGTGCGTTTCAACAAAAAATTCTCTCCCCCAATTCTGGTCGATCTTCTCCTTCTCCTCCTTTCTCCTCCCTCCTCTCCCCCAACTCCAAAATCCTAAGGAAAGATCCAAAACCCTAACTCTTGTTCAGCAACACCCTCCTCTCCTCCTCTTCTTCTCCTTCCTTTTTCACAAACTCTAAAACCCTAACCCTAGAGCCCGTTCTCTTTAAAATTAGGGCTACGACGGATGATGGAGGAGGCCGACTCTGACGGCGACGACTTCATCAGCCTCGACGAGTTCATCGACCTTAACATCCTCCAGGTGGACCCCACCGTCGCCCTCGAGGACCTCCGCCACGCCTTCTCCATGTTCGACCTCGACCGCAACGGCTCCATCTCCGCCGAGGAGCTCACCAAGGTGCTGCGGAGCTCGGATCCGGTTGGTGTTCGAACCAAAAAAATTTCTTTTAATTTTCTTACGATTAATTATCGTTCTATTTTTTGCGGATTCTTTTCGTGGTGCTTGCTATGTAGGCATATATGTACTGTTTAGATTATAATATAAATCAACATGTGGGCTTAGTCTAATAATTAGGCCTCTTGCTGAGGTTCAAACACTATCACTTAGTTCTTGAGAATTTATAAATGGACTAGTTCTACATTAAGTTGTTTCCTTGATACCAATTAAAATTTAGTCTTATAACATATATAGAGGAAAAGTTAGCAAAGCACATTAGACTTCATGACCAAGAAAACTAGTTACAAAAAAAAGAAAAAGCAGTTGGGTGGTTATATTTCCGTGTTAAAGTGCAAATAAACAAAGAGTTCCGTCCTTACAGCAGCAACATACTCAGTCAACTGGTGGGGTTTTCAAGGATTGTAGATGTTGGTGGTTTAATTAGTTTTTGAATTAATTCTATTGTCTTCTGACTTCCAAGACATAGCTATATGCCCAAGGAAAGATTCCTAACCTCTCTTGAGAAAAATAGATTAACCTCATTTTTCGTATGGACTCAATTCTCTTCTCTCTCTTTTTCTCCGAGTGCAAGCGTATTTGCAGATTAGTGTTTAATGCAAACACTAGTAAACTACTAAAATTAATATTGCGGAGGAAGGGATTGCCAATTAACGATAAGTTTTAGGGTGGTTTCCTGCAAATTAGCCTAAACCTTACAACAATCTAAAGATAATATTTTCTTGTGGAGGTGGCAGATAATATAATGAAGTTTTCATGCCAATGGAACTTATCAAATTTAAGTTTGACTGACTTTTCTAGATGGTTTTAGAAGGAAATAAGAATTTGATCTAGGAGGTTTGCAAGGTTGCTTACATTCTACATAATAAGAAACCGCGAGAGGATAAAAAGACTCTCGAAAAGAATCATTCTCAACAGGTTTTTCGATATTGTCTACTAACAGAAGTTCATAGGACTCTCTAAAAGAAGTGTGAGAATATTGCAAAACATACAAAATCAAGGATGCGGAAAGCAAGAACTTTTGCTAATAATTCTTCATTTCAAGATGGTAGATAAAGAGATTTTTTTTTCTCAAATTCATCAAGTGCATAGTTTCATAAATTAAATAATCTAAGGGGATTTTTTGTTAATTTTGTATTTTCTTTTTCACCAATTACAAAGAAGTTAAGTTAAAGGATCCTCGAGAGGGACTCATTTTGAGGGAGATGCAATGACCAACGAAAAACTGATCAAAATTTCTCCAGATAGAAGAAATTTCTAGAAACTTGGATAAATGTAGAGTGGAAGTTAAAAACCTTACTTGTCAGTGAAATTGGAGGCAAAATTCCTCCTGCAACAAACAACACCACCCTTCATAGTTCGGAACTATTAGTTCCTAGTCATGAATATGGATTTAGTAAAATTGTAGTTTCAGTAACCTTAAAGACTTTTCTCTGTAGGAAAGGACTTTGATCTTCATTTATAATTATCATGATAATGACCATCATCAATAATAATAACAATATTATTATTCCTATTAGTGTTGTTGTTGTTGTTTCTGCTGCTATTGTTGTTTATCAACATTATTACTTATTAGCAATACCAGTTTGCCACTATCATCATTACAGTATGATCACCATTATCTTCACAATCATCATCGTCATTACTTTCAGGATGTATGGCACTGCGAAATATGCAACCATAAGCCTGGACGTGGATTTGGTACGTGTTATCCTCGTTCCCATCACCATCAACGTTATTCATTTATATTCTTAGCAAAATGGATATATTCATGTTGCATACTAGTTTGATCTTATTTTGTATTATCTGATGTTCATGAGTCAGACTTATGGTTTTATTATTTGTTAATTTGAACTTCTATGTAGCCTCCTTTGGTGGGGTTGAGTTGATTTTTGTCATTTGATTGAATGTTGTTTCTTATTTGTTTGTAGAAACAACTGTTGAGGTCTTGCCCAGACTCTGCCAAATTAAATATGCCAGTAGCACGATAGAGGAACTTCTTTACGTGGATATGCCCCGTGAGTATCAGAATGCCCCGGGACAGATTGTCCTGGACTATGCTAAGGCTATTCAAGAGAGTGTTTTTGATCAACTACGTGTGGTACGTGATGGTCAACCCCGGATTGTTTTCAATCCAGATCTGAATGTGAGATGAATGGTACTTTTATTTGTTTATTTCATGCTGATGTTTACTTTTAGCTTATCATTATAGATCATCTTTTGTCTAATTGGCTCTTTCTAGATTTCTTCTTAGGAATTCTGCGCTAGGCGTCATGAGGAGCTTATACCTAGAAGACTCATAATACCTCAGGTATCGACATAAATTTTGTATATGCATGATTGGGCAGTCATGCACATGGATATATTATATATTGATACTTAATAGTATTTATACTATTAAGTATAACTACATGACTCATTGCAGTTGTTTGTTGTTGTGTACTCTACTACTGGTACAAGGCGATGATGGTGATAATGATTTTCCATATTTATACGGTTTAGCCATAAAAGAATATAATTTACCGCTACAGAAGCTATGTAATAGGCAAACTGAATTTGCAACTTAATTGTGGATAAATCTCCTCTTTGTGTGTGTTGTGTATCATGTTGAGTTTGACAAATATTCAGAACTACATGGTTGGTGTTATTTTTCGAGTCTTTTGCTTCCTTGTTTTGTTTTTTCATGGACTCTACTGATCGAACCTAAACCTCAAGAACCTACTAAGCACCAGT
Organism: Iris pallida; assembly: GCA_029216955.1. Lineage (NCBI taxonomy): Eukaryota > Viridiplantae > Streptophyta > Magnoliopsida > Asparagales > Iridaceae > Iris > Iris pallida. Next base: position 10,325,260 of record JANAVB010009598.1, read on the forward strand.
AATGTGTCACAAGTTGATTTATTTTAATTTTTAAAGTGTGATTTTATTTTTTTATTTATTTGATGTGATCTACTTATGTTAGGTATGATTGGGATGCTGCTACTATATTTTCTTTTCTCCAGAAGTATGGCCTTGCAGGTAATTCCTCATGCCATCACACTCGTACGAAGAGCATTACCTCAATGTAGGCATTCTGTATGTTAACTCCTTTCTCATGAAGAATTTATGCAGTTCAGTATTTGGATATTAAATATGTATTATGAATTTGAATTGTTTCCAATAAGTATCAGGCTTTTGCTACTTGTGTAGTTGGAAGTATTATAATCTTGGGAGCTAATTCCTTATATTTGCTTGTTTTTATCTTTTTCAGGATTTTACTACATGTTCTGTGGACAGCTTTGATGTGGCCAAGTTTTGATGTGGACAATTTTGGTAGTTGTAAATATATATATATGTATTTGGATATTAAATGGAATAAAGATGTTGATATGTACTCTATTTTGATAAATGTAATAAAGATGGTGATATATAATATTAAGTTTTTGGAATGTAATATATACTGTGCATTATAGAGCATTATAAATATGCTAATTTGAATAGTATAAAGTGTTATAAATGTGCTGCATTGAGCCTATACATATTATCTATTCATGACGTTTTAAAATTGTTCTGAATTGTGCACTATATATTAACTATTCATAACGTTTTTATAGAAACTATTCATGACGGTTATTTTATGACGCTTTTAAAAAACATTTATAACACCCATTTTCATAACGGTTGCTGTGGAAAAAAAGCGTTATGGTTCGTCATTAATGACGCTTTTTAGCCGTCATTAAAAGGTTTTTTGTTGTAGTGTCTCAACAGCAGCGGTTCATGCAGCATCAACAGCAGACTAGGGGAAACCAGCAGGGCGAGCTATCGTCAGAACAGTCGAGGATGCACAGACCATTAGAGATCTTGCTGCAAGTTCCGTTCTTCTCTATTCCATTCCCGCAATTGTCTTTTATAACTATCTTGAAATTCGATTCCATCTGTTCCTTGTTGATTGATCAATTTGTTCTGTTGTTCCTGTGTTATGTTTGCTTTTTTTTCTTCTGAGAAAAAAAATCATATGGGCTAGGTCACCTCAGTTATGGGATCTAGAATCTTTGATAGTCATGTTAGCTGGCATAGTGAGGACATATAGTCAAATTTTGGACCTATTTCTCGGGTGTAGAAATTTAAGGTTTTTGTCGTCGCATGCGGCAATGCAAAAATTTTAAATACCATGAACCTAGAGGTATGTACACTAGTCAAGGACTCTGTGATTATCGTAGCCTTGCTTACTAGTATGACGAGGATTTGGAGCACCATGATTTTGGATAGACGCATATGATTATCAGATTGTACCTTAAATGCTCTTGAACAAGTTTTCTCTACTTTTGTTCAGTCTTTCAAAAAAAATATTTTGTTTGTTTTGTTTCTCATTATTTAACTTAAGAGTAGGAGTAGCTTTAGCTGTATTATAAACCGTTGTGTAACTTCTTACTATGAATCTCTTCTTAAAATAATGAATCGATGATTTTTCTAGACCTTATCTTGGATTTGATATTATAGCTCTGGTTTCAAAAAGGTTCCTTCTTTTAAACAGATAAGCAGAACAGATTTTATCGTTATTTTCTTCTTACTATTATTCTTGTATTAAATAATAATAATAATAATAATAAAACTATCTTGATTACATCAATCACCTGCTTTGTAATCTTGGTAGGAATCTAAATGTTGGTCTTGATATAGAATTTGATTTTTATATTGGGACATGAGAATATATATAGTGGACACAGACACTTTGTCTGACACGTATGCATGCTACACTTTGATTATCAACCCATCTAAATGCATATTAATATGTTGTTGATGTTTAAATTCTCAAAACCTTAATATTCTGATACAGTACAGTATCAGAGACTGGTTCTCTGCTTTTCCAGTTTAAATTTGTAATTTAAATATAAATTTCATATTATTAGTTGTTTTTTACATCACTGCACATGTATGTTATATACAGGATTTCAATTCTTAAAGAAATTGGTTAAGTTTTGTGTTTGAATTTGTCAAATCTGAGACTGTGTGCAAATTAACCCTTAATACTGGATTCTAAGTGATTAGTTCAATTTGTTGTTTTTAAATGTAATATTTTGAGCTGTATACATTGTTGTATGTAGGGATATAATGTTAGGTTTCATATTCTTACATGTTAGGCTGTGGTTGTGATGAACATTGGGTTGGTTTGATGTTCGAATTTCTCCAAAATCCTAAAATTGAATACATGTTAACATTTTTCACATTAATTTTAAATGTTTAGTTCAATTTCAGATTTAATATGTAATGTTAAACTGAACTGAATGATTGAACCCTTCATTTTAAGTTATAACCCCTGTACTCTTGACACTCTACACTAATATTCACAACTGTCATTCATCTCTATGTTATGTTCATATATATATATATATATATATATATATATATATATATATATATATATATATATATATATATATACATATATATATATATATATCTATATATAGTTTATGCATACATGTTATAATGAATATAGATATATAACTAAATCTCTACCTCTCTATACATATAGATATATGTATATATATGGTTAGCCATGCATGTTATGAGTAAATAGGTTATGCATTGTAGATTGTTTAACCAATATGCCATGAGTAGTGTAACTTGATAGCTATTGTTTTGAAATCCAAATCCTCTTATACACTTTTATGTATATTTCACACACACACACGTCTACTATCTAACCCTATGAACATGTCCACATACACCCATACACACACTAACCACATAGCCTTTACATAATGCTAGTTTTTCCCTCTCTAACGCTCTCTCTCTCTCTCTCTCTCTCTCTCTATATATATATATATATATATTGTGATTGGATTTCAATGCAATTGACTTTCATTCTTTAACTTTTGATTTTGATTTTTCTTTGAATAGTACCTCTTTATAGATAATTGGTAGTTACTTATTTTATTTTCTGATAAGTACCAGTTTTCATATAGGATGGTAGACTGCCTTACAGTTTTGATGAATTGTTATTTCTGTATCTTTCCAGTTTAACACCCCTGATTGCTTGTATGTTTTGATACCCTATGACCGTTTTGGTTTAGCATGACTAGTATACCTAGATGAGACTTTCACTACCACCGTATGCCATGACCCTGTATGCCATTCTTTTAAATTGTATGATTTAGGTAAGTTCTGAGACTTTGATTGTTGGGGACGAGACTCTAGAAGAAGTACGACCATCTTAATTTCGAGGACGAAATTTTCTAAGGAGGGTAGACTTGTAAAACCCATTTTTCTAAAATGAGGGTAATTTTGAACTTTTGTAAAAGTTTATTATTTAATAATAGGATTTATGATTTATGGAAATTTTTAATTAATTTAATACTATTTAAAGTTGGTGAATTATAATTTTGATGTGTTAGCTAGTGAACTCGAGAACTGTTGAGCCTAGAGACTAACCATGACCATGGGGACCTAACCATGTGATTAGAATGACTATTTACAACTTTTTTAGGCTAAAGATATTTTGGTCATTTTGTGACTTTTGAATTATTTAAGATTTTGATTAATTGGTGAATTTTAGATTATTTTAATAATATTTAAATTGATGTATTATAATTTTGGTCATTTTTTATATTTTAATATTTTGTAAAATTTTTATATTTTTAATATTGTTTTTATTGGATTTGTTTAGTCGGGTTTGAGTTTCGTCTCGTTCCGACTTGTATTGTGACCCGGGTAGCTTGAACTCTAGATGGGACCCAATATTAAGTTAAGCATGGCTCACAAGACCCAACATTAAGTTAGTTAATTAAACTAATTTTTATCATGTTAGAATGGTTAAGTTAGAGACTCAAAACTAGATCATTTTGACCCCAAACTTAAACCTAGTATAGACTTAACCATATGAGACTAGAGAGGGGCAATTAGGACATTTCTCATTAGCCCTAATGGACTCTGTATGGCAGCCACCTTTAGGAGAGAATGATTCAATTCATTCATTACAATCTTGTCTCTTTTATTTTCCTTTTGTTCTTCCCCAATTTTAGAGAGCCTTCACATTGATTTGATCTCCAAATCAAATCATTCCTTCACCAAACCTTCCCTCAATCATTCTCATTCTCCAAGGGAAGGGTGCTACCAAGGATTGGAAGAGGAGTGCAAGGAGGAGTGTCCACTTTGAGGGATCTTCGTATCGGAGCCGTGTCCTAAAGGATTTTATTGGGATTCCACTCCCAATAGGTAAAACCCATCCTCTAAATCGATTTCCTTTGTATATAAATTAGTTTTGAATTCGTAGGAACCATCCTCATGCATGTGTCCCATTTAGATTCAAATTTAAGACCATTTGGAGCTCTCTTGAGGATTTTAGATATGTGTCTTGTGTCCTACTAGATAGATCCCAAATTAGGACACCCCATGTGTATGTATGTATGATAATAGTTTAAATATATATTTAAATTCAGTTTTAGAATGGTTAGAGAGTGGATTGATCTTAGTTAGGATGGTTAGAATGAGTTTCATTTGGATACCGATGTTTGTATCCAAGTATCTTGGCCTATATGTGTCCTTTTGTCCAAAACAACTCAAATTTGTCATAATATTCATCCACGTTTTTATTAACCAAAGCAACTTAAAAATGTCATAACTTTCAGCTTAGAACTCCGATTTATCTTCCATTTTTTTAAAAGAACCGTATCGAAGTTAACGTTCCAAATATAAGTTTTAATAAGCCAAATTCTTTCTGTAACTTTCTGTAAAATTATTTGAGTGTCAGCTGTACGAAAGACGAATGTGTTTTGATATTTTCGCAATTTCGGGAGCTTCCGGACACGAAAATGCGATCCGTTTAAAGTTTCAGAAAGCTAACACAAAGGGCTACGACATACTTTAATCCTAGAATTTAGTGAATGCCCAATTGGTACAGTATTGATTTTAAGTAGAAGAGTGACTATATGATATATGCATTTTGTGTAACCTATGAGCCTATGTAGTATGGATATTAAATGAATATAGAGTATGTAATGCATGATATGTTAGATGAATGAAATGATATATATATATGATATATATTCTCTTTACATTAATGTATATATATATGGTTGAATGCAAGCATGTAGGAATGCAATTAATATAATGCATATAAACAATGCATGAATGAAACAATGATATACAATGTATGCATGAAAGTATATAATGAATGCTAGATATGAATGCAAGATATATATTTAATGATAGATATGAATGCATAATGTATAAATATTGTAATGCAATATATAATGATAACATGTATGGTAATGTAGAGTATATGATTCAACCATGAATGAATGGAGAAAATACATGTATATAGGTAATATAGAATGTAATATATGAATGCAAGCATGCAAGATAATGTATTCTATCCATATATGATGTATTCAACTTAAAGATAATGTAATATATGAAAGAAATGAATGATAATATATAACATGATATGTAAGGTAATGCAAGGTATGAAATATATGATGTGTGCATGTTTGTATGTCTCTATGTTAATGTATGAAATGATATAAATATACAATGTATGCATATGTACAAAACATGTAGGTAATGCATAGATGCATGAATGAAATGAATGTTTTTAATATGTTAATATAAAAACAAGTATCTAATATGCATGAATGTAAGTATAATATAATACAAGTATACATGTATGTATCATGTAAATGTAATATACATGATATGTATGTATACATGTATACAAGGTAAGTATGTATGTATACATTTCTATAAACTGAGTTAACCTATAATCATTTACACACATGCATTCATACACCCTTTGACATCATGTATCCCATGTCACATACACCTACCTATCACTAAGTTTTAGAACATTAACACATATCCTTTCACACACATACCAAACACACACATACTCACTTACTCTTTTACCTCTCTTTTCTCTCTCTATATATATGTATGTGCCTATATATAGCTTTCCTATATATATCTATGTATATGAATTAGTGAATGTGAATAATATATATACATTATATGACTAAGTTTGTGTGCCTTGTTAGCTTATGGTTTAGTTTTGTGCTTGGTTTAGCAAGTGACTTAGGCTATGAGTTAGTAGCTATCTTGGATACTTGATTTGCTACTTAGTTTGTTTAGACCTAGAATAACTTGTTTGACCTAATTTAGACTTGTTAGACCTAGTTTGACCATAGTTGACCTAGGTTTGACTTTCAGGGTTGACCAAGTTGACCAAGAGTTGACTTTGGTCTAGATTGACCTAGAATCATGTAGAATGTATAGTAGAACTTCATATTGCCATTTTGGACTTGTTGTAACTTGTGCTGTTCTGATTAGGAGCCAGACACCTCTCCTCGGACAGTATATTTACTTTGGACATTTAGACATCAGGCGAGTACATTCTCTGATCATTTCATATCATGTTTAAAATTATTTTCCTGTTTTAAATTACTTTATTGATACTGTCACGTTAGTCACACGGATTAGTATTATATGGATCCCTTCTTGAGATGTTATCCTTCAGGAGCATCGGATACTACATGTTCTGTGCGTTTCACTTACATTATGTATCACTATGCTTCATGGTTCATTGATCACTTGTGATATGTACTCTCATGATCACATAGTCTCCTTGAATCTCCCATTTATGGGCATTCCTAGAATCACCCATTTATGGACATACCATGTATCACCCCTTGTGTGCCATTGCATGAAATCATAACATAACCTGGCTAGATTCTTGTGTATTGATTGGGGGTACGGAGGAGTAAAAGTAGACATGTGAATAATATCCAAGTAGTGTAGCATCAGAATCTTTCCGTAGTGTAGCATCAGAATCACCTATGCCATTTACTTGTCTATATTGTACTCTGACTCACTAGCCACTGTTAGTCTCTATTTATAGTAGATATTTCTATTACAGTTCTCTCTCTGTTTACATACTGTATTTCTTTCAGTTCATGTATCTTACTTTACTATATGATTATATTTTCTAACCTGCTATGATCTGTTGAGATGTATTTTGCTCGCTCATGTCCTGACTAGACCTGTTAAAAATATTACAGAGGACGAGGAGGAGACCTATGTGGATACCTTCTACGGGGCAGCCCTAGACGACACTTATGAGCTGGACTCTCAGGAGGACCCAGCTCTAGCTGATGACTTTACCCCTACTACCTAGACTAGCTTAGTTAGGCTTTATCTTACTTATGTTGTCTTGAGACTAGTTTAGTTAGGCTTTATTTCTGTCTTTGAGATCTGGATTGTATATATTCTTTCATATTCAGTAGTTGAGACTTGTATTTATGGATGTTGCTGAGATGTTATCTTAGACTCTTCTGATCATCTGTATTTCTTTGAGTTCTATATCATATCGCGCTTCTTCTTCCTTAGTTGTGATTGAGTTTACTTTTTGCTATGTCACTCCCATTCGGGGAGTATAAACTGCTTAGCATTATATTGTTAGATGTTGTGACCTAGGACAACGTTCTACCGCCGACACTGCGGCGTAGGCTGGACGTACCCACTTCTCGTGCCCTTACTCTAGGGTACGGGTCGTGACAGCAATCAATAAAGGAAACAAAATACTTGTAACCATTTATAGTATGGCATATGGCCCCCAAACGTCAGAATATATTACATCAAAAACAGACGAGCTCCTATGACCTGTACTAGCATATAAACTCCTAGTAAGTTTGCCTAAATCACATGCATCACATAATAGTTTCTCCTTATTTGTTTTCTCATAAATAGCTTGATACAATTTACTTAAAGTAGCAAAGGAGGAGTGTCCCAACCTCTTATGGTGTAGTAGTAATGTATCCTCGACACTCATCTTCAGTCCTCCTATTTCTGCCTTCTCTGCCATAGACATCATTGCTGAATTCAGCCCTTCTCGATCCAGGTACCATAGTCCCTCATGCCAAGTGCCAGTCCAAAGTCTTCGTCTCGTCCATTTCTCCTAGAAGTTCAACTTAGGAATATCAAAAGAGACAATGTATTTTAGTTGGAGGATTATAGAACTGATGGACAAAAGACTGATTGGAAAAGATGGAGCATGCAAAATATTGGATAATCTTACTGAACCTGTACAATTTATAGTAACCTTACCAACCACTGGATGGAAAGTACCATCAGCTGTTTGAATGTTGTCTGTCGATGCTAAGTGAGTGTAGGAGGAGAACTCACTAGCATTCCCCGTCAAATGTCGAGATGCCCCCGAGTCGATAATCTAGTCTGACGATTTAAGGAAAGACATAGATGCAAGGGCGAGTGAGTCGTCAGTACCTTCTGATGGATGGGTATACATGGCAACATTTCCTCCAGCGAAGAATGAGGTGGACGCCTCTTCGGTTCCACTCCTCATGTCTCCATCGTTTGACACTAGCTCTATGTTTCCTCCTGAGTTCCTCTAGCACGTCCATCAGTGCCTGATCCTCTTCAGTAAAGGTACCACCAGCTCTCTCATGCCCTTCTGTTACCAGCAGTTTCGCACGAACACCTCCTCGACCACCCCGTCGACCTCCACGACCACGGCCACGTCCTCCAAAATATCCACGTCCACCAAACTGTCCACGTCCACCACCTGGATCTCCCTCCTTAGGTAGTTTGGTACAAGCTTACAGATGATGACCCATCTTCCCGCAGTTGTAGCACTGCCGGTTGTGCTGCCAGGGCTCTCCCTTAGGCCATGTGTCGCTCAAACTAGTAGCCGCCAGTGTTGACTTTACTTCAGGAGGACCACATGTTCCTGCCTGCAGCTTGATGCGAGTCTCCTCCTGGATCATGGCCAAGATAGCCTTCTCAAGGGTGGGGATCTTCGGTTGGGCTAGAAGTAGTGCTATCTTCTGAGCAAATACTGCAGCCAACCCTTTAAGGAACTTCATCGTCCTCTCCTGTAGACATACATGTCTCTCCTTACACTTCGGGTCCCCGCAGCTCGCCGATCTGAGGAGTGATCATAATCCAACCACATATGCTTCAACTCTGTGGCATACTCTTGCACCGTCTTCTCTCTATGTACGGTATCATCGATCTCCCCCTTGATCTGGAAAACTTGTAAGTTGTTCCCTACACCATCGTAGGTCCTCCTCAATTTTTTCTACACGTCCATCACCATCTCGATGCCATCTACTGTGGCAGCGATCGACTGGACTAAAGAATTGAGAAGCTAAATGTAGATCACCATATGAGTGGACTTTCACTCGTCGCGTCCTGCCGAGCCCTCGTCTGGCTCTGTCGTCTCTCTTGATAGAAAACCTTCCAGATTCTTTCCTACGAGGGTTCTTCTCACCCGTCGTGACTAACTCACGTAGGTAGCTGGTCCATCAAGCTTCAGATCGATGGAGTGAAGCTCTAACTTCGTCGATGTTCGTGTTGCGCTCTCACCAGCCAACAGTTTTATCAGCTTCATCAACGTTGCAACCTCCGTAGGGTCGATGATCTCCTCCATCGATCCTTCTCTTCTCCGATCACCTCACACCTGTTCCATGATTCACGATCATCTTCTCCTAGATCCGATCATGTCTCTCTCCTAACGTATCTAAGCCTTCAATGTCCACAACGATCCTGCGGGAGACTTCAAAAATTACTGCTTCGCAGAGGTGGAAGTGGTGGGCCGACCGACAGGTGAGTGGGCGCCGTCAGACAGGTGTCTCCGAGCAACGGTCGTGCAGCCGGTGCCCGCAGAGCAGCGGTCGTGTAGCGACAACAGCCGCGTGCGTGCGGCGGAGGTGCCCGCGGAGCAGCAGTCGTACAGCGGCTGGTGGCAGCAAGGTCGGTGTGCGTCGGAGGTATCGTGCAGCGGCTGGTGGTGACGGTGGCTATGGTGATACGGATGGTGATGGCGGTGACGACTAGGTTAGGGTTTGGGAAAGGTGGTGGCGGCTAGAGTTTTGGTGGCTCTGGTACCATGTTGAATATTTTGTTATGATTTTATTGATAATCTTATGGCTATATATAGCCTTACAATCCTTCTCATTACATTAAACCCTCTGTAGAATATCTTGTGATATATTCTGACATACCAAATATACCAACGAGATATTCCAATATACTTATTCTAATATACCAATACCAAATATACCAACACAAACTCTACGAGACGATAGAACAATGTGAGTTTGACAAAGGAGAAACAAAAAGAATAATCGACCAACACACCCTCAAGCTCACGTGGATCAACCAACGAGAGTTTGCCTAAAAGGGAGTGCCTCTTAATAGTATTGAGTTTTCGTGAAGAAGTCTACAATATGCATTTGAGAAGTAATATGTGGTAGTGGCACTGTCTTAAGGAGATTCTCATGTTGAACATAGTGATAATCAACTTCAATATTTTTTTCGTCCACTTATAAGACACAATGTTGCAACCAATCTAGCTAAACTGCACTAGTAATAATCATATCATAAAGATAGAACACAAGTAGTGTCCTATAAAGATCACTAAGTGCCAAATCGAATCCAACAACATGAATAGTAGTAGTAAATCTGAAAAATCATGTCTGGGGATTCTAGTCACATAAGACCTTGCGAAGATGATCGACCTGACCACCAAAATGAGGCAAACCAAGAGGTGTCATGTAGTCATCCTCAGACAAATCACAAGAAAAAAAATACGTTAATTCTTCACATACATCTGAGATATATGCCAGCTACGGACAGATGCTACAGCTAGAAGAGTATGAACAATAGTCGTCTTAGCAACAAGAACAAAGGTGTTATAATAATCAACACCATACTAAAATAATATCTAGTATCTCTAATATTGACACTCATGCATTTTGCAAGAAATCCACAAAAGGTAATAAGTAATAACCCAAATCTTATACTATTTGTCTGACCCCCGTCTCCATCATCTTCTATTGAATCAGGCACGTCAAAATTCAAAGCTTAATAGATCTCATAAATATAGACTTCTTTAACTTGGGAAAAGCAAGTCCTAAATAAACTAAAACTTCAGGCTAATTAAATCATGATCCACCTGAACGCTGACTCAAATAGACCTAAGCTGACTAAAACTCAAATAAGAGAAGTAAACTCAACTAAAACATGACTCAACAAGAACTTGATGATGCCTAAACCACGAACTGAATCTCCATCCGGCCTTTCCAGCATTGAGGTAGTCAAAGGCGTAAGGCGCACTTAAAATGCAAAGGGTTCATTTCACCCGAGATGCAAGGCGCACATAACACGTGTGTCCGAACAAAGCAAAATACAAAAATAAAATAATAAATAAATACATAAATAAACAAGATAGTAATGTAATAAATAAAACCGAATAACATATTTAAAACCAACAAAAATATGTTAAAACATAACCAAGTAAGAGCAACAATAGTAGTCAACAAAAGTAACAAGAAATTAAATTCTCTCTACTATGCTTTTAGTATATTTTAGTGTGTAAGTTCAATTGTAAACAACTTTGATAATTGTGGAAAGGGCTACCTCCCTCCCATTTGTATGAGGTAAGGGCTATCTCTCTCCGTCAAAGTTCTTTTTTGGAAAAAAAAAATTTAGGCACGCCTTTTCTTGGTTGGGCATTGCTAAAATGCACGTCTTGGGTACCCCTGGAGAAAGGCGTCTCACCTAGTAAGGTGTGATGCACCTTGCTGTGAGGTACACCATTTTAAAGCTAGGTACAGTTTGGCAAGTCCTCAAAAGTTTGTAAATTGGGGCATCAAAGTCATTATTGTTTTCTAGTAACATCATATTACGACATTTGATAATCGTCTGAGATTTTCATCTACCAGACTGACGCGAGTACAGAGTGTTGGAAAAGAAACGCGGAAACCTTTCCCCAAACCGAAGAGTACCTGCGAGAGGACCGAGCAATACAACGCACGAATCCAAAAACAACCACACAAAACAATCCACGCAGACACAGAGAATTTTTGACGTGGAAAACCCTTGCGGAAAAAAACTACGGGACAATCGGAGTCTAACCCTGAGAAGCCTCCACTAATGGAATAGAAGAATTACACCATCTACAAACTCCTTCCGATCTAAATCGGATCCCCACAACACTCAGAAGTAAGAACAATGATTACAAGGCTACGAAGAGCGAGAACGACGAGTAAAGATTACCCGAAACACGATCTCCTTCGAAAACGACCTTCAATCCTCCGTCTTCTCTCCCGAAGTTGTAATGGCACTCTTGCCTCCTTCCTCTCTCTTTCTTGTGTTACGTTGCGTTATGTTGCGTAATGAATTACGGTTGAGAAAACTCAACTTAACTCCCCAATCCCGCAACCAACCTGGACCGTTGGATTAGATCCAGTGGTGAAAAATCACCTAGATTCCCGCATCAGCCCCGACGACACAGAGTTCGGCCAGAACTCTGTGTCGGGCAAACAGCACCTAACGCCAACATTCTGGAACAGCCAGACCGAGTTCGGCCAGAACTCGGCCTGGGACCGAGTTCGGGCCGAACTCAGCAGACCCAGTCCAGAACCTCCCTTAGGAGCAGCAGCAGCACTAGCAACTCCTAGTTGCCTACTTCCCGAGCTTCTTCGACACACGAATGGCGCTCATCTCACTCCGGGGTCTTCTCCACATAGGTTGGGAACCCCACCCACTCCAACAAATCTCCCCCTTCACAACTATAGGGAGGATATCGTCATCCCGACGATCTGCCTGCAGTACTCAAACTTCCCCCTTGGTAGAATCTTCGTGAACATATCAACTCCGTTGTCATCTGTATGAACCTTCTCAAGCTCCGCATCCTTCTTCTCAACCACATCCCGTATCCAATGATACCGAGTCTCGATGTGTTTGGACCGGCTATGAAACGTTTAATTCTTCACAAGGTGGATAGCACTCTGACTGTCGCAAAGCAAAGTATACTGCTCTTGCTTCGGTCCCATTTCCTGCAGCAGTTTCTTCATCCACAACAGCTCCTTGTAAGCCTCTGTCGCCGCAATGTACTCTGCCTCTGTCGTTGACAAGACAACGCACTTCTGCAACAGCGACTGCCACGACACCGCTCCTCCCGCAAACATCATTACGTAGCCCGAAGTCGATCGCCTCGTGTCTACATCTCCAGCCATATCAGCGTCGGTATACCCAACCAGCTTCGGCTCGTCACCACCAAAGAAAAGTCTCCAACCAGCAGTGCCCTGAAGATATCGTAGAATCTACTTGACCGCACTCCAATGTACCCTTCCAGGATTTGAAAGATACCTGCTAACCGTACCAACTGCATGAGCAATATCTGGCCTCGTACACACCATAGCATACATAAGGCTCCCCACAGCTGAGGCATATGGAACCCGCTCCATATCTTCCTTTTCGTCCTCGGTAGATGGAAACTACTCCTCAGTGAGCTTAAAGTGAGCCGCGAGGGGAGAACTCACTTTCTTCGACCCGTCCATCCCGAAACGCTGAAGTACCCGGTGAATGTACTTCGTTTGGGACAAGTGTAGCAGCTTGGACTCTCTCTCTCGGCTTATCTCCATCCCAAGAATAGTCTTCGCTGCGCCCAAATCCTTCATAGAGAAGGCCGCGCCCAGTTGGCGCTTCAGCTCCGCTATCCTAGTGGCATTCCGACCCACTAATAGCATGTCATCTACATAGAGCAACAAAATGATGAAATCATCCTCGGCAAAATACCTCACAAATACACAGTGGTTCGACGTCGTCCGTGCATAACCATGCTCCCCCATAAACGACTCGAACTTCCTGTACCACTGCCTCGGAGCCTGGTTCAGACCATACAAGCTCTTCCTCAACCGGCAGACCAAATGTGACTTGCCCTTCTCACAGAATCCCTCCGGCTGCTCCATGTACAACTCCTCCTCAAGATCACCGTGGAGGAATGCCGTCTTCATGTCCATCTGCTCGACCTCCAAGTCGAGACTGGCTGCTAATGCTAGCACCACCCGAATAGACGAATGTTTGACGACAGGCGAAGAGATCTCATCATAATCCACGTCTTTTCCGCTGACCGTAGCCTTTGACTACCAGCCTCGCTTTTTATCGAGGGCGAGTAGCATCATCCGTCTGCTTCACTCTAAACACCCATCGATTCTTCAAAGCCTTCTTGCCCTTTGGCAACCGCACCAGATCATAAGTGGAATTGGTGTGCAAAAAACTCATCTCCTCCTGCATAGCCTCCATCCACGCCTGCCTGTGTTCGTCTTCCATAGCCTCTGCAAAACTTTTGGGCTCTCCCCCGTCAGTCAATAGCACATACTCATCTGGTGAGTATCTCGTAGATGGTCTACGATCCCTGTCACTCCTCCTCAAAGGAACTACTGGTGCTGGCTGTATACCAACAGCCTCCTTCCCTTCAGGAACTGCCTCCCCGGCATGCTCATCCTCCTGAGGGACACCCTGACCACCATCAGCAGGCTGATAATCAAGGTTGGGAGCAACTCCATGTACAGGCTCCCCCACAACTGGATCCTCTGCGATGTCCTCTGGAAACTGCTCGAAGCGAAATGACTCTAACTCAGGCAATTCCTCAGCCTCAGAAGGCGTCTCAGAATCCTGAGTGTTGGTCATGGTCTGATCCTCGACGAACACCACGTCCCTGCTTCTGTAGAGCTTTTCTTCCACTGGATCGTAGAGTCTATAGCCAAACTCATCCCGACCGTAGCCGACAAAGACGCATCGCCTCATCTTCGGCTCAAGTTTGGTCCTTTTGTCCTTCGGTACATGCACGAAGGCCTTACAACCAAACACCCGTAGGTGATTGTATGACGGCTCTTTGTCGTACCATACTTTGTCAGGCACATCACCCTGCAAAGGAGCACTAGGAGACAAATTAATAATATAAGCAGCTGTGAGAAGAGCCTCACCCCAGTAACTGCCCGGCAAGTTTGCTTCTGATAGCAAACACCGCACCCTCTCCATCAGTGTCCTGTTCATGCGCTCCGCTACACCATTAAGCTGAGGTGTCTTTGGCGGAGTCTTCTGGTGTCGTATCCCTTGCTCTCTGCAATACGCATCAAAGGGACCGTTGTATTCGCCGCCATTGTCGGACCGAACACACAACAACTTCTTGCCCGTCTTCCTTTCAACAGAGGCCTGAAACTCCTTGAAAGTAGGCAGCACCTGATCCTTGGTCTTTAAGGCATAGACCCAAACCTTCCTGGAACAGTCATCAATAAAGGTTACAAAGTGAGAAGCACCACCAAGAGATTTTACCTTCATAGCACCGCAGACATCCGAGTGAATCAACTCGAGCAACGCCGGCTTCCTCGAACTTGGGTGACTTTGGAAAGACACCCTATTTTGCTTCCCAGCTAAACAGTGCGTGTACTTCTCCAACTTTGTAGACTTGAGCCCTGGAATCACCTTCCTGTTCACCAAGTAGCTCATCCCCTTCTCGCTGATATGGTCGAGCCGCCTGTGCCACAACTCGATAGACGCATCACTGACTGCGTTCACCTCCTGTGCCCCCTGTGCGCTCCCCTCCATATAGTAGAGACCGAACTTCTTGCTTCCTCTGGCAATCACCAACGAACCCCTGGAAAGCTTCTACTGACTGTTCCCGAAGAGACTGAAGAATCCCTCGTCATCCAACCTTCCAACCGACACCAGGTTGAAACGGATATCAGGGACATGACGAACATCCTTGAGAACAAGAACTGCACCCGTCTTCGTTCTCAAATGCACATCTCCAACGGCAACCGCCTTCGACACATCTCCGTTGCCCATCTTCAATACTCCACAGTCGCCTGTAGTGTAAGTGGCAAATAGTGCCCTGTTGTGAGATACATGTGCTGAAGCCCCTGAGTCCACCAGCCAAGAATTGTCATCGCAGGCGAGGTTAGTAATGACCTCATCACCTACGACGATCACATCGCCTCCATGCACCGAGGCCGCCGCTGTAGTGTTCTCTTCTTGCTTCCCCTTGTTGCCCTTCTTCTCTCTCTTCCAAGTAAAACAATTCCGCTTGATGTGGCCCTTCTTACCACAATGGTAACACTCTGAGTCCTCGTACCGACCCTTGGACTTCTCCCTGCTCTTGTCTCTGCCACCACCTGGACCCCTGCTTTTGCCCCTTCTGTGGCTCTCTGAAACCATTGCCTCCGAGTGATGGGATGTAGATGAAGTGCCCTGAGAACGTCTCCGCATCTCTTCATTCAGCACCCCGCTCTTGGCAAACTCCAGACTGACCACGCCCTCTAGAGCAGAAGCGATCATAGATACTCGTACGGTCTCCCACGAGTCTGGCAAAGTACACAGCAGCCACAGTCCCTGATCTTCGTCGCCGAACTTGACTCCCATAGAAGATAGCTGGTCAACCACGCCCTGGAACTCACTCAAGTGGTCCAAAATAGACGCCCCATCCTTGTATCGCAGACCCATCATCGTTCGGATCAGGAACAACTTGTTTACCCCGGTCTTCTTCGCATACAAGGATTCCAGCTTATCCCACAACGTCTTCGCGTACTCAATATTGGCAACGTGGTTGTACACGTTCTCATCAACAAACTGCCGTATGTACCCACACACCTGTATATGCTCGAATGTCCAGTCCTCCTCGGATTTATCACTGGGCCTCTCGGATGCAAACACGGGTAGATGCAGCTTCTTGACAAATAGCAAATTCTTCATCTTGCTCCGCCAATAGTGATAGTTTGTGCCATTAAGATTCACCATGCGCACCGGCTTCGCATCCATCTTTCCTCTCTGGATTCTCTGTCAACTACTGACACTCCTTCTGAATTCCAGAACCTGGCTCTGATACCACTCTGTTGGGAAAGAAACGCGAAAACCTTTCCCCAAACCGGAGAGTACCTGCGAGAGGACCGAGCAATACAACGCACGAATCCAAAAACAACCACACAAAACAATCCACGTAGACACAGAGAATTTTTGACGTGGAAAATCCTTGCGGGAAAAAACCACGGGACGATCGGAGTCCAACCCTGAGAAGCCTCCACTAATGGAATAGAAGAATTACACCCTCTACAAACTCCTCCCGATCCAAATCGGATCCCCACAACACTCAGAAGTAAGAACAATGATTACAAGGCTACGAAGAGCGAGAACGACGATGAGAGATTACCCAAAACACGATCTTCTTCGAAAACGACCTTCAATCCTCCGTCTTCTCTCCCGAAGTTGTAATGGCACTCTTGCCTCCTTCCTCTCTCTTTCTTGTGTTACGTTGCGTTATGTTGCGTAATGAATTAGGGTTGAGAAAACTCAACTTAACTCTCCAATCCCGCAACCAACCTAGACCGTTGGATTAGATCCAGTGGTGAAAAATCATCCAGATTCCCGTATCAGCCCCGACGACACAGAGTTCGGCCAGAACTCTGTGTCGGGCAAACAGCACCTAACGCCAACATTCTGGAACAGCCAGACCGAATTCGGCCAGAACTCGGCCTAGGACCGAGTTCGGGCCGAACTCGGCAGACCCAGTCCAGAACCTCCCTTAGGAGCAGCAGCAGCAGTAGCAACTACTAGTTGCCTACTTTCCGAGCTTCTTCGACACACGAATGGCGCTCGTCGCACTCCGGGGTCTTCTCCACATAGGTTGGGAACCCCCACCCACTCCAACACAGAGCACCACGTGAAATAACTAGGCATCAAGAAAATGCTGAACAAGTTTTGTGAATGATTGGCAACCTAACAGCTACCCTCTTACTGCAAAATTGCTGACCAAGGACTACAGACAAGATGGGAGCTTGTCATAAACGAAGGCGGCCAATTGGCAGGTAGAAACCTACTTTCTTGATCAGGTAGCTTCAGCTCATAAAATACAAAGATCATTTTATTTATAAATGGTTCAATCAATCAACATCAATAGTATATTCATTTCAGCAAATTAAACTGATGCTGCTTCAAGAAGTAAGAAGTGTTACCTTTGAAAAAGGAAATTATTGCAGGGGTCGCAGTACTGACTCTGGGATTGGGTCCATTATTTTTCTTAAGAAGACTTCCTGATTGCAAAGCAGAATTGCTATCAATAATGGCAACTTTCATTTGTTTTGTCAATGGCATACTCGCTGCAAGAAACACTGAAAGACATAAAAATTGCATTTTTTCTCATATAATTTAACCACAATCCCTATTTTGGGCCCAGCCCATTAAACATAGCCCAACCGAATAAACCGAATTGATTATATCATTTCGGTTTAGTTTTGGTTATGACTCATTTCGGTTTCAGTTTCGGTTTGGATTTTTAGAATTTCAGTTTATTCGATTTTGACTATTTCGATTCAGTTGAAACCGAATAAACTACTCACCCCTAACAAGATGTTCTCTTCTTTTTTTCGCTCTTCATTAGTTCCACTCACTCCTTTCCTAAAAAAAAATTAATCTGTTTGACTGATGATGCAGATTGTAAAGAATGTGATAAATTATCATCCAGTGGTGATACTGCTTCATCAGTGACTAACAGCATCTGAGTCATCTAAGAAAACTAGGATACATTGCTATTTGCATAACTTGAATCCATGTATGCATAAAATTGACAACCTTTCGTCATCTGAATTTTCGATAGTTTCCTCTGGGATAGTGGATACATGTATCCTCCTACCATATGAACCTGCATGGGGATTAATCAGGAACTAGTCCTATCAAGAAGATAGCATGACTGTTGCAAGTCCGTGTAATTTCAGCAAGAAGATAGCATTAGTAACTGACAGACAACAAGTAGCAGAGAAACCAGAAGGTTTATCAAGGACAATTGACATTGTCCTAGACAAGACATCTCCTTTACATTAAACATATATACAACTAGAATGTGGACAAGAACTTATTGAAAGGGAGTCATCTTCAAAGAAGGTAGTTAGAGATGACTCTATGCGTATAAAAACAATGACTCTATGCGTATAAAAACAATTGATAGATGCATGGAGACTGTTATTGGAATCTTAAAGACTAAAAGGTGCTAGTGTTTCATAGTTGTCGTCTTTAAAGTCTTTTCAGGTTTGAGACTTTTGGAAGACCATGTCTTAATGAGTAGATGATGATAGCTCATCTCTAGCTAAATAGTAAATAATTGTTACTTGTTAAGGGTTTTCTGTTGTTTGTCAGTTCATATTTGTTAGAATTGCTTATATTTTCTCCTTTTGAAATCTGCAATAACCAAAAAAAATAAAGTAAAGGTTACTAGCCTCCGGGAAAGTCGTGCACGTAGCACTGCCCTAAGAGTTAATTCAGATCTATGTGCAGACTTTGTCCGAATGCTCCTAGTGGTACAATCTCCGCTCTACCCGTATCTTCTCGACGCACACAACGCAGAGAGAGCGACCCTTGACTTAGCTCTGACCAGAGCAAGGACGAAGAACAGAAGAGGTTCGGTAAGAGGAGACTTTGAGAGAGATTTCACGTAGATTTTTCAGTGTATGGAGAGAAGGAATGGTTTATTTTATAGGCATTCTCCAACAGACAGGAGAGTTACTGCCGATTTAAACCAGTCAATAAAGCACAATTAAAAACGGACGTTACAAAAATAAAAATAAAAACAAATGTAAAAAAATATGATTCATTGAATCTGGACAGAAATAAATGTGTCCAAATGTTCAAATATTTATGATTCACAAACGGTCAAAAATTTAAAAGGAGCAAAAATATTTTTAAGGTATCAACCCGAACCCGAAGAGAAAATCGAATCGGCATTCGGCGCCTGCTAAACTTGATGAAACTCAACAATTTTCTCAACATGGATTCTCCCCATATCCTCAAACCAAGGGGGACAAGTATTTTCTTAAAAGAGAATAAATTTCAATCCTATCCTCTCTGAAGGAAATGCATTCAGAACAAACCAGAATTAGTCTTAGAAGATTGTTTCTTTACGAAATCAAGGATCTTTGTTTCTTCTTAGTTTTCTCATCTTGATCAGCACATGCTAGTTTAGTTATTCTGATACCATGAATGTCACTCGTAAGCAAAGTTATTTTTAATTTTGTTGTCAACTCTCAAGTTTTGATATGTGACATGAATTCAACATGTTGGGAGGATTGTGTCCATATAGTGTCCAATATGTTTTCAAAACCACTAGGACATCACGCTGCTTCTTAGAACACTAATGTCATTGATTGCAATTAATATATAGAAAAAAGAAACAGTAATGTCATTGATTGCAACTAATTATATACTTATAAAAATTAAAAAAACGTGGACGGCAGGATTCGAACCTGCGCGGGCAAAGCCCACATGATTTCTAGTCATGCCCGATAACCACTCTGGCACGTCCACCAGATATTCAACAAAAGTAAAATTATCGTACTAATCTTTCATTTTGAGAAGAAAATTTTCAATCCATTTTCTTATTTCAATTTTTTTTTCTTTAAGTATAAGTAATTAGGACTAAGCATACGGTTTCAGGACCCGCAGTTTCGACCTGCTTCGAACCGTACAATGTTCAAACAAACCTATTCCTAAAATTTGGAATTTAAACAGAACGAGCCGAGGCGGGTCGTATGACATTAACGGCTCAGGATGGATCATATTTTCAAAATAAACAGGGTCCCGGCCAGAGTCGTTTCTAGGGTTCTGTATTTTTTAATCAAATTTTGAAATTTTTTTTATTATAATAGAACATGTTATTGCTTAATAAACAAATTCTAAAAATTTTGGAGGACATTAGACTTATTTTGTTCTTATAGATAATAGAACATATGTAAATGTTTACTATTCTAGAATTTTTTAAACTATTTTTATGACACTTTGGACCCGCGAGTCAGCCTGGCTTGGACCTGTTTCGAACAAATCGAGTTCGATTATGTTCCAATATTTTTTAGACCCATAATTCCATCCCGTCCCGTTATGCCAAGTAACGGGTTCAGTACGGATCCATCAAATTTGGGTCCGAATCGACTAGTGCCCAGTCCTAAAGTAAAAAACTAATACAAATCATCTTTTAACTCTTCAATCTTCTACTCAGGTTGGTTGGGTCGTAGGCTATCTTGATGTGCCGGTCCTAAGGTCTACAAGGCCTACGACGATTTTAAAAATTGGGTTCTCATCCACCTTTGACTAATTATTTAAAAAAATTGAAAGGATCTTTAATGAAATGCTAATTATAAGGGCACATCAAAATCTTATCAGGGCTATCCATTTTTAACTTCACTTTATTTACAAATTTGCCATTGAAATTTTTACTCAGGACTGTCCCATTCTAATGTATAAAAGACAACTATTTTAATTTTTTTTCTCTCGCTTTTCTCCTTCTTTACAAGAAGAAGAACAAGAAGAAAGAAGAAAGAACAACAAGAAGAAGAAGAGCAAGAAGAATGAAAAAAATCTCTTTCTCCAAATCCTTGTTTTTTTTTGCTCTCTTCTAATTTCTCTCTCTAAACCCTAATTTATGGATGAAATCCTAGTTGTAGAAGAAATTGGGTTACCAAATCTATCAAATTTAGTAATCTATTAATCAATTAATCAATTTTTCTTTATTAATAGTAAAAATTATGGATGAAACCCTAATTCAAGAAGAAATCGATTTGTTGAGCAAGTTTATATCAAGACTGCCACAATTTCAGGCAATCATAGAAGTATTGAGGACTGCCAGTAATTATGGCAGTCCTGAAAGTGACTTGTTGTACAACAGGACCGTCATAATTTCTGGTAGTCCTAGAAGTATTGAGGACTGCCAGGAATTATGGCAGTCCTCAAAGGGACTTGCTGTACAACAGGACTGCCATAATTTCTGGCAGTCCTAGAAGTATTAAGGATTGTCAGAAATTGTGGCAGTCCTGAAAGGACCTTGCTATACAACAGGTGTGAAACCCACTCCCGGATCTTGTTCCTTTAATTGTTATTATTATTATTATTATTATTATTATTATAGTCGGATCAGGACAATATTATTTTTAAAATTAACTATTGGATTTTTGTTTGTGGCTTGTCCCGATCCCGTGTCCGGGGTCCGACCCTGACTTCGAACCCGTCTCGAACCCAAATCCTTTTAAAAATCATTTAACTTTATTTTCCTTGAAGAAAGAAATATATATTTTTTTTTAAATATATATATATATATATATATATATATATATATATATATATATATATATATATATATATATATATATCCTTAGGAAAGGGAAAAAAAACAAAAACAAAAAACAAACAAAACTCACAGCCACTCACCTCCCCCTAACCATTTTCCTATTCTCTTTCCCCACGTCCCACTCTCCCCCTTAATTCTCTCCCACTCTCCCTCACATTCTCTCATCCCTCCCTAACTCTCTTCATATAACACAAACACCACCACTCCCACAAAAAAGAACCACCAGCACCATTTTTTCCCACTCCCTCTCATTTCCCCATTCATCAACTCCCAAACCCATTTCCCAAAGACTCCACCCGAGCTCCAGCAGCCCCAAACCCGTGCCCTAGCCTCCGGCGACCCCGGCCTTCCCCGAGAGCCCGTCACCGCGGCCCGCCTCCTCCGGCGCCCAAGCCGCGACCATCGCCGGCCTGTCCAGCCCGCGGCCCCGCCTCCCGCCGGCCTCCGGCGACTCCGGCAGCTTCCCTCGCCAGCGCACCCCTCTCGGCCCCCTTTTCGGCCAGCAACCGGCCGTCCGGCAACCCCTCCTTCGTCCAGCGTGCTCCCGACGCCGTCGTCCCGACCCCGCGGGTTTCCCGACATGCTGCCGTGTTTTTCTGTGCCGGATCCCGCTGTCCAGCGCAGCCATACCCCGGCGAGGCGCTGTCCCGAGCCGGTCCACTGTCCGCTGATTTCTTTTCTCCTTTATAACATCTGAGAGCTCTAGCCGAGCAACCCAAGGTATAATTTCGTGTCCCCGTTCCCAATTCGTAGTCGATGATGAGAATTGGTCCCCGATTCCCTACCGGGAATTCGATTTTAGAGCGACGTAGTGACTTCGGATTTTTCCGGAGACGTTTTGTGATGTTCTGTGGTTTTCGGATTTTTCCGAAAGATATTTTCTGGACTTTTGGGTGATGTGGTTTCCGATTTCATTTCAGGATTTTTCGATTTATATTTCGGGTTCCGATTAAGCTTCGAAAATTTTTCTATGAATTTAATTTTGTGTAAAAATGGTTTGGAAGTTAATTTCTGGGTGTTCCCTGGTTTCGGACTTTTATTATGGGTGTTTTGGCGCATTTTTCCAGTTTTGGGTTGTCCCAGATATAGAGGAAATGTTGTCCAAATTTTTATAAAACTTTTATAAATGAGTTTTAAATTGGCTTTCGAAAATAATTTATTAATTGGATTTTGGGCGACGACCATACCGGTCCGTGGGCCCTAGCGAAATGCAAACGAAACTGATTTTACCCGGACGTTGAGGCATTAGCTATTTTCGAATATGAATATTGGACCAAGTTTGAGACTTACTTTATTTTCATATTTTATAATTAAAATATATTTTAGAACTTGCTACTGGTTTATAGTATTTTGAGTGCAGGGCCTCGGCCTTCTGAACGGACCGCTTCCCGGCGTTCAGAACTCACCAACAAACTTCAAATTTATTTAATTTATGTAAAATTTGTAAGGGCATAAGCCCAGATTTCCATTCTTGTTAGCTTTGCCCCTGTATTGTGTAGATTAGGATTTTTCCTTTATTTTCTGGATAGTTTTATCATTTTCATAATTTGGCACTTCGTAACAAAATGGCTATTAAATATTTTGTATAAATTAATAAGTATTTTTCACGATATAATAACTTGAATAAAATATTGATAGTTAACAAAATCCACGTCTTTATCATTGAAAGAAAATGTAGTTTTATATGTATAATATTAAAAATATAAAGTTTTGCGAATTAACCGGTAACGACAATTTTTTCAAGTAAAACCAGAAACTGGCTATCCAACTAAATGAGAACCAACGTAGTACGCATCGTAAACCGTTAGCAGTAGATTAAATATACAAACTTAAAATCTGACTAGGACCTGCTACTAGAGATTGCAACTAGTACACCTAGCTTAGTTTCACAATGGATCTAAGTCAAGTTCTCTAACTGTAGGATCTCGGAGGCGAACCTAGCATCTTCCCAGAACCAACATCATTTCCAGTCATAAACAAAGGCAAGTATATTTTGTGTTAGTTTACAATTATTTAATAATCATTTAATTGCAAGTTTAAATCACGATGCAACACGAAACTCTCTCTGAGAGCACTGACTGATTGATTGTTGGGTACTGGAGGAGTAGTGTAATGAGTATGACCACATCCAAAGTAGCATTATAACTGTATTAGCTTACCCTTCATACACACGGGGATAAGCCATATCATTTACTATACAACCTAATCCGGTCATATTCATTGCCTATTCACATCACAATATTTTAACTGCTGAAGAACTGTTTATTTCAAATTGTTTAAAAGTGTGTAACTCTATTATTATTTTAATTGTTGGATTATCATGAATTGTACTTTGCTCCATCCTGAATGGGAATAACATTTTTAGGGGATTTTGAGGATGCTGAGCTGTTATACAACAGCTATTATGACCCAGTTCTGTACCCTGTGGTATTGTCAGAGTCCCCATTGGAGGACGCATGACCTGAGGCCGATGAGCCGAACGCTTAGCTAGATTTTTTTCCTGTTTCCAGTTTTGTTGTTTGAAATTTTTGTTAATTTGAATTCAGCATTCATTTCAGTTCTTTATTTTCCAGTTGTATTTTCAAATGTTAAATAAAGTTTTAAATTTCCCGAATATTCAGTTGTGACAAATGTATAGATGTTGTTGTGATTACCTGCTAATGGAACAGCTTACTGCCGCCGTCTCACAGCGGTGCAGGCTGGACATGATCTGGTCCGACCCAATTATTTGGAATCGGGTCGTGACATATTTTTAGTGGTGGCCCATGCAGGTCAAATCAACAACTTAGTAGAACATATCTAGAAATAATTAGAACACTAGAACATTGATTTGTCACAACATAGGTCCGAATTATATGTATATAAATATTTTTATTTGTTATAGACTGGTAGGCTACCTTGCTTATGTTCTGCATCCTAAACCTTACCCAGCATAGGCCGATTGTATGGTGGTCTATTTTACTATCCACTTTAGTTTCTAGATTTTATATATCTTTTAGTGTCCCTCGGCTTTCAGAGGTTATTTTCTTCCATATCCTTGTCATACTCCAGCATTCCTTAGCATCCATACTCTTCTGTTATTTATGGATTAGGATTATATTTTTTCTAATCTCCTTCTTCAACAAACCTATTTCAAAATTTCAATTAGTTGATCAAATCATACTTCCCTATCTTTATTTAGAATTTAGATCTATTTCACTATTTAGAGTTTCAAATTCTTCTTTAGCAAACTTGGTAAACTCTTATCTACCCGAAGTACTTCTACGAATAGCGTATCCAACTATTTGCCTTGATCTCATTTCTGATTGACTTTCTTGGAACGAATCCTGAACCAAATTTTTCTGAAACTATAAAGCCTCAAGGTTAATTATTACCAAAAGAATTGGTTCAGCCTAGTTAGTTCATGATTCCCCTGAAGAAGATATTTTCAATATTGGTTGTTATCTCCTAGCTTATTCCAAATATTTTATTTTTGGTTGATCCCCTTCACTAAACTGGAAACCCTACTCTCTCTATGCAACTTCTTGATCAATTCAAGGCCTAGACAGCTTTTAAACTCAATGCTTGAGTATCGTAAAGCACGAAGGGTCAGAGAATTGATTCCATCCTATTATTAAAATTTTTTTAGTCATTGAAAAACTTTTGAGTTGTTGAGCTATCCCCTGGTTGGCTTTGCTAAACCATTTAACCTAACTTCCTCAAATCAAAAAGACATACTTCCTTTTTGTGTCAACCCAACTTACCCAGCACATTCTCAAACTTTCTTTGGATAATAAATTATTTCTTCAAAATAATTTTGGTAAATGTCTGTATCCTTTAAGTGATTTTTCGGGAATATTCTCATTGGTTTCTTCAACTCAACTCAAAGCTCTGGTGCTTCTATCTTATCTTGTGTCCAACTCAATTAGCCATAATTCAGTTAGACCAATTTTATGACTTCAAACCAATCTCTTAAATCTCAAGAGATACTGGAACACATATTTATCCTGATAAATTTTCTTGATTCCAGAAGAACATACATCAACATCTTTTTCTATCATGACTAGAACTTTAGAACTCGTTTGAATTTTTTCGAAAACTCCTTTTAAAATTCTTATGGACAAAGTTGAGAAAATATTCCATGACCTAATATGACTTCGCACATTTGCGTAGTAGTCATTCGTCTGAATTATGAAAACTGTGAGTATACTACAGCCAGTTGCGCATTGGCGAGGCATATACTCTAAATTGAAGTGATTCAGGTGTTGATAGGTTTTTGGATATTATTGAGACTACGTCCTAAATGCATCAAATTTGTCTCCTATGTTGTTCAGCCAGGAAATGGATAAAGTTGATAGACTACTTGAAAACCTATTACTATCCAAGTTATGGAGCCAAATTTTACTGCAGTCAGGTGCACTCTGGCGAGGCATGAATTAGAGACAAAATGACTTCGGATATGTATGGTTCTGGGTACTATTGAGACTGTATCCCTGTTATAAATATATCATGTCATTGATAAACGTTACAAGAATTGTCTTGATTCGTTTAAATTTTGGATTATTTGGAATCTTAGCGACTAGTTTAAATTTTCGGAAATCATTTCTATAGGATTCATATGGAATTCCACTTGATTTTCTAGGACTATTTTTCAACATTTTAGTACCATCAAAATTTTCTGACTTTTGCCGATTAGAGGATTTGCATTTCTACCGGTTGTCTCTATTTTCATAAATCTCTTATCACAAGCTTGAAGGAATAGATTTCCTATGAAATTCTACTTGATCTTCCTAGAATTTATTAGGATCATATCGATCTCTATTAGCTCAATCTCTTTCCTGGTTCAACTTTAGTACGTTGCATATATTTTGTTTCATATAGTTGTGGATAGCTTTATATATATTAAATAGTTGATATACATCTTATGGATGACTATATGTATATAGTGTGTAGCTATATGCGGGAGAAACATAGGTTGTTACCTATCTCCTTTTTAAGGGCATCTTTGGATCAATATTAATTAGCTAAAGGGTAGAAAGGTAGAAGAATAACTTGGGTAAGCTAGTCTTGAGAGAGTGGTATATTTTAACTTGTGGCTTATTGGGTTACAACCGTTAGTCACTAGTGCTTAAACCTCATTCAAACAAATGAAGATATTTGACGACTTTGAATTTTATAATTAAAGAAGAGTATGGAAGATAGAGAAAGACGTAGGTAGAGTTAGCGAGGAAAGTCTAAGATCTGGTAAGATTCTACCATAGAGGAATTGAATTTGGATAATGTACAAACATGAGAATATGAGTATCAAGCAAAGAAATACTTGACGGAAATTAACTTTTATGATTAGATGACTACTGTACCCAGAAGGGACGAATATAACCATGGAAAGAAATATCACAAGAAATGGAATGATAGGTTCTAAAGAAGGAATAAACAGTGAGAAATTGGGATAAGACTATTGGCATGCAACTTTGGAAAGAAGCAATTGTGTTTGCAATTTCTACCACATTGGAGACTCATATTAGTTATGATA
Organism: Iris pallida; assembly: GCA_029216955.1. Lineage (NCBI taxonomy): Eukaryota > Viridiplantae > Streptophyta > Magnoliopsida > Asparagales > Iridaceae > Iris > Iris pallida. Next base: position 10,352,832 of record JANAVB010009598.1, read on the forward strand.
AAAATAATTGAGATTTTGTGATATTTTGCTATTGTGTTTGGATGAGAACGATTGACATGTGCATGATTAAAGATTAAAATTTGATCAATGATTATAATTTGGTCAATTGATTTCAAGAATTGGAAATTCTCGAATATAGATCATGGATCAACTTTCTAAGGATTTACTATAATCAGTAAAGATTATGACTTTTTATGTAGTCAGTTTTTGGAAGAATGACTAACAAAAAAAATTCATGTCTGTAAAATGATTTGATCGAAAGAAATACTTGAAATTTGAAATACATTTGGCTTATGCGTTACACGACGGATGGAAGTTTGATTTAGATGATTTATGATTCCAAATAGGTTTAGTTTTAATACCTTGACAGCTGCCTTAGTTTTCTGTAGATCCTGAGAGTTCAGCTAGTTTAGCGAGTTAGAAATTGAATTTTTGCATGGGGGTATTAATAAGATTATTATTTTATAAGTTATTTTTCCTGCATATCCTATCTTTGATCTTTGAAATAGTGATACGATATTTTTTCTATCCCCTTTGATTATCACTCAGTCCTTAATGGAACTATCTTATCTGATTACATTCTAATCATAGATATATTATTCTAATCATCCTCGCTATTCTTCCATTATACAACTTGTTGAGTTCTCCGCAGTCATAAACCCTTATATTCCATTCCAATTTGATCTGTAATTTTTAGTCCCTTAACTCAGAAGATTTCATCATTTTTGTATTTTCAATAAACTGTCGACGTTCGTTTCTTTCTTGCCTTTTCTGTTTCACGATACCTCATTTTCTCCTATTTTTGATCATAATTGTACCTAGATTTTTTTCATGCCTAAAATGATTTTGATCACAACATTCTAACCCTATCTCAGATCATATATAGATAATTTTGATCGTGCCGATATTTCATCATTGTACCTAGTAATCATGCCCAGAATTCGATCGTGTCTGATGATTTAAATTTTGCTTTTGATTAATCTAAGTGATTTTGATTGTATCCCGGCCCTCGTCTTGAAATTTCGAGGACGAAATTTTCTAAGGAGGGAAGGTTATGAAACCTACTCCCGGATCTTGTTCCTTTAATTGTTATTAGTGTAGTTATTATTATTATTATTATTATTATTATTATTATTATTATTATTATTATTATTATTATTATTATTATCATTATCATTATTATTATTATTATAGTCGGATCAGGAAAATATTATTTTTAAAATTAACTATTGGATTTTTGTTTGTGGCTTGTCCCGATCCCGTGTCCGGGGTCTGACCCCGACTTCGAACCCGTCTCGAACCCAAATCCTTTTAAAAATTATTTAACTTTATTTTCCTTGAAGATATATATATATATATATATATATATATATATATATATATATATATATATATTATATAAATCCTTAGGAAAGGAAAAAAAAAAACAAAAAAAAACAAACAAAACTCACAGCCACTCACCTCCCCCTAACCATTTTCCTATTCCCTTTCCCCACGTCCCACTCTCCCCCTTAATTCTCTCCCACTCTCCCTCACATTCTCTCATCCCTCTCTAACTCTCTTCATATAACACAAACACCAACACTCCCACAAAGAAGAACCACCAGTACCATTTTCTTCCACTCTCTCTCATTTCCCCATTCATCAACTCCCAAACCCATTTTCCAAAGACTCCACCCGAGCTCCAGCAGCCCCCAACCCGTGCCCTAGCCTCCGGCGACCCCGGCCTTCTCCGAGAGCCCGTTACCGCGGCCCGCCTCCTCCAGCGCACAAGCCGTGACCACCGTCGGCCTGTCCAGCCCGCGGCCTCGCCTTCCGTCGGCCTCTGGCGACTCCGGAAGCTTCCCTCGCCAGCGCACCCCTCTCGGCCCCCTTTTCGGCCAGCAACCGGCCGTCCGGCAGCCCTTCCTTCGTCCAGCGTGCTCCCGACGCCGTCGTCCCGACCCTGCGGGTTTCCCGATCTGCTGTCGTGCTTTTTCGTGCCGGATCCCGCTGTCCAGCGCAGCCGTACCCCGGTGAGGCGCTGTCCCGAGCCGGTCCACTGTCCGCGGATTTCTTTTCTCCTTTATAACATCTGAGAGCTCTAGCCGAGCAATCCAAGGTATAATTTCGTGTCCCCGTTCCCAATTCGTAGTCGATGATGAGAATTGGTCCCCGATTCCCTACCGGGAATTCGGTTTTAGAGCGACGTAGTGACTTTGGATTTTTTCGGAGACGTTTTGTGATGTTCTGTGGTTTTCGAATTTTTTCGAAAGGTATTTTCTGGACTTTTGGGTGTTGTGGTTTCCGATTTCATTTCGGGATTTTTCGATTTATATTTCGGGTTTCGATTAAGCTTCGAATTTTTTTTTGTGAATTTAATTTTGTGTAAAAATGGTTTGGAAGTTAATTTCTGGGTGTTCCCTGGTTTAGGACTTTTATTATGGGTGTTTCAGCGCATTTTGCCAGTTTTGGGTTGTCCCAGATATAGAGGAAATGCTGCCCAAATTTTTATAAAACTTTTATAAATGAGTTTTAAATTGGTTTTCGGAAATAATTTATTAATTAGATTTTGGGCGACGACCATACCGGTCCGTGGGCCCTAGCGAAATGCAAACGAAACCGATTTTACCCGGACGTTGAAGCATTAGCTATTTTCGAATATGAATATTGGACCAAGTCTGAGACTTATATTTTACAACTAAAATATATTTTGGAACTTGCTACTGGTTTATAGTATTTTGAGTGCAGGGCCTCGGCCTTCTGAACGGACCGCTTTCCGGCGTTCAGAATTCACCAGCAAACTTTAAATTTATTTAATTTATGTAAAATTTGTAAGGGCATAAGCCCAGATTTCCATTCTTGTTAGCTTTGCCCCTGTATTGTGTAGATTAGGATTTTTTCTTTATTTTCTGGATGGTTTTATCATTTCATAATTTGGCGCTTCGTAACAAAATGGCTATTAAATATTTTATATAAATTAATAAGTATTTTTCATGATATAATAACTTGCATAAAATATTGATAGTTAACAAAATCCACGTTTTTATCATTGAAAGAAAATGTAGTTTTATATGTATAATATTAAAAATACAAAGTTTTGCGAATTAACCGGTACCGACAATTTTTCCAAGTAAAACCAGAAACTGGCTATCCAACTAAATGAGAACCAACGTAGTACGCGTCATAAACCGTTAGCAGTAGATTAAATATACAAACTTAAAATCTGACTAGGACCTGCTACTAGAGATTGCAACTAGCACACCTAGCTTGGTTTCATAATGGTTCTAAGTCAAATTCTCCAACTGTAGGATCTCGGAGACGAACCTAGCATCTTCCCGGAACCAACATCATTTCCAATCATAAACAAAGGTAAGTACATTTTGTGTTAGTTTACAATTATTTAATAATCGTTTTATTGCAAGTTTAAACCACGATGCAACACGGAACTCTCTCTGAGAGCACTGACTGATTGACTGTTGGGTACTGGGGGAGTAGTGTAATGAGTATGACCACATCCAAAGTAGCATTATAACTGTATTAGCTTACCCCTCATACACACGGGGATAAGCTATATCATTCACTATACAACCTAATCCAGTGATATTCATTGCCTATTCACATCATAATATTTTAACTGCTGGAGAACTGTTTATTTCAAATTGTTTAAAAGTGCATAACTCTATTATTATTTTAATTGTTGGATTATCATGAATTGTACTTTGCTCCCTCCTGACTGGAGATAACATTTTTAGGGGATTTTGAGGATGCTGAGCTGTTATACAACAGCTATTATGACCAAGTTCTGTACCCTGTGGTATTGCCAGAGTCCCCATTGGAGGACGCATGACCTGAGGCCGATGAGCCAAACGCTTAGCTAGATTTTTTTCCTGTTTTCAGTTTTGTTGTTTGAAATTTTTGTTAATTTGAATTCAGCATTCATTTCAGTTCTTTTACTTTCCAGTTGTATTTTCAAATGTTAAATAAAGTTTTAAATTTCCCGAATATTCAGTTGTGACAAATGTATAGATGTTGTTGTGATTACCTGCTAATGTAACAGCTTACTGCCGCCGTCTCACAACGGTGCAGGCTGGACATGATCCGGTCCGACCCAATTATTTGGGATCGGGTCGTGACAACAGGACTCCCATAATTTCTGGCAGTCCTAGAAGTATTGAGGACTGCCAAGAATTGTGGCAGTCCTGAAAGGGACTTGCTGTCGAAATGGCCGAATGAAAAACATAGGTTAGAATTTATTTCCATCTTGATAATATAATGAAATATACATTTTAGGGTTTTTTTCATGCATTTTTTTGTGAGAAAGAATGAAATAAACATGTTAGGATTTATTTTCATGCATTATTTATGAGGAATCAAATTGATGAGAATGAAAATTGTGGAGAGAAAAACTAGGGTTTTGATGGAAATGATAGAGAAGAAAATTAAGGTTTAGAGTACTGGAGAAAAGGAAGATGTATAGTTTGGGGAGTGGAAAATGGTGAAGAAGAAGAAGAAGAGGAGGAGGAAAGTTAGGATTTTGGAAGAGAGAGAGTGAATTTTACAAATGAGAGTGGAATTTGGGGTTTGGGGGGTGTGGAGTTTGGACAGCTCCTTGAGTAGAAAATTGGGATAGTCCTAGTAATTTCCACAAACATAGGCTAACCCCAATCCTGGATAGCCCTGATAAGATTTTGATGTGCCCTTATAATTAGCCTTAATGAAACTAGTCAGGCACGTAAAAGAAATTTGTTCTCTCTTAAAGATAGTTTAAATTATGATTTTCTTATAGATATAATTTCAAAATATTTTTATTAGAAATTTTTTATAGCTATGTTTATATTTTAATTATAATTTGTTATAGATATATGTGCATGTATAAGATAGTATTATGTAGTTAAGCTATTAGTTATGATTTTATTCTTAATTTTTAATTATGCTAGGATATACATATAGTTTATACAGTATTTTTGAGCCATTTTCAAACATCTTTATAATAGTTTTTTTTTGAAGGGAAATACCATTTTATTCCTCAACTAGGATCAGAAAAGTTTACAAAAGTTTGGAAATCTTCTGTTAAAACCTGGCTTAGGCAATCAGGGGGGAAGAGCATGGTAGCAGAGATATTAGAACGAAACACGTGACCGGCCAATGCGTGAGCGGCTTTGCTCCCCGATCTTCACACGAACCGGAAGTCCGGTCGGTTGATTTGCTTCAGGTCTTCTTCAATGTCTGACATAGTATCATGGAGTTTCCATGGAATCAAGTTCTTCTCCCCTATTGAAAACATCTTTATAATAGTAGATAGATTTTAGATACGAGCATCTTAATTTTTATAAAATTATAATTTTGGGCTTTTTTTTCAAACTTTGCACATTTTGTTAAAAAAATGTTAGTCTAGGGTTGATAGTAGTCCTAGACTACTTTAGGAAGAACGAATTTCACAAAATTGGGTGCCTGGAGAGTGGGGACGATTTTCGAACCTGCTCTTGCTCTGGGTCGGGCATGTCCATAAGTACTTCGAATGTGGAGGTAGACCTGTTGAACCAAAATAGCTTGAGGTTTAAGTGTAATACCCAGTTTTCCAAATGAGGGTAATTTTGAAATTTTATAATTTTGATTAATCGATAATAAGATTTAACTCATGTTGTGATTTTTGGTAATTTTTTTAATCAATTTAAAACTATTTAAAATGTTGAATTATGATTTTGATGGTTAACTAGTTAATCCCTAGTTTTGCTAAGCTTAGAGACTAACCATGACCATGGGGACCTAACCATGTGATTAGAATAACTATTTACAACTTTTTAGGCTAAGGGTATTTTGGTCATTTCGTGACTTTTGAATTATTTAGAATTTTGATTAATTGGTGAATTTTAGATTATTTTAATAATATTTAAATTGATGTATTATGATTTTGGTCATTTTTTATATTTTAATATTTTGGAAAATTTTTATATTTTTAAAATTGTTTTTATTGGATATGTTTAGTCGGGTTTGAGTTTCGTCTCGTTCCGACTTGTATTGTGACCCGGGTAGCTTGAACTCTAGATGGGACCCAATATTAAGTTAAGCATGGCTCACAAGACCCAACATTAAGTTAGTTAATTAAACTAATTTTTATCATGTTAGAATGGTTAAGTTAGAGACTCAAAACTAGATCATTTTGACCCCAAACTTGAACCTAGTCTAGACTTAACCATATGAGACTAGAGAGGGGCAATTAGGATATTTCCCATTAGCCCTAATGGACTCTTTATGGCAGCCACCTTTAGGAGAGAATGATTCATTTCATTCATTACAATCTTGCCTCTTTTATTTTCCTTTTGTTCTTCCCCAATTTTAGAGAGCCTTCCCATTGATTTGAACTCCAAATCAAATCATTCCTTCACCAAACCTTTCCTCAATCATTCCCATTCTCCAAAGGAAAGGTGCTACCAAGGATTGGAAGAGGAGTGCAAGGAGGAGTGTCCACTTTGAGGGATCTTCGTATCGGAGCCGTGTCCTAAAGAATTTCATTGGGATTTCACTCCCAATAGGTAAAACCCATCCTCTAAATTGATTTCCTTTGCATATAAATTAGTTTTGAATCCGTAGGATCCATCCTCATGCATGTGTCCCATTTATATTCAAATTTGAGTCCATTTGGAGCTCTCTTGAGGATTTTAGATATGTGTCTTGTGTCCTACTTGATAGATCCCAAATTAGGACACCCTATGTGTATGTATGTATGATAATAGTTTAAATAGATATTTAAATTCAGTTTTATAATGGTTAGAGAGTGGATTGATCTTAGTTAGGATGGTTAGAATGAGTTTCATTTGGATACCTATGTTTGTATCCAAGTATTTTGGCCTATATGTGTTCTTTTATCAAATCCGTCATAATTTTCATCCACGTTTTTATTAACCAAAGCAACTTAGAAATGTCATAACTTTTAGCTTAGAACTTCGATTTATCTCCCATTTTTTTAAAAGAACCGTATCGAAGTTAGCTTTCCAAAAATATATTTTAATAAGCCAAATTCTTTCTGTAACTTTTTGTAGAATTATTTGAGTGTCAGCTGTATGAAAGACGAACGTGTTTCGATATTTTTGCGATTCCGGGAGCTTTCGGACACGAAAATACGATCTAATTAAAGTTTCGAAAAGCTAACACGAAGGGCTACAACATACTTTAATCTTAGAATTTAGTAAATGCCCAATTGGTACAGTATTGGTTTTAAGTAGAAGAGTGACTATACGATATATGTATTTTGTGTAACCTATGAGCCTATGTAGTATGGGTATTAAATGAATATAGAGTATGTAATACATGATATGTTAGATGAATGAAATAATATATATATAATATATATCCTCTTTACATTAATGTATATATTTAGTTGAATGCAAGCATGTAGGCATGCAATTAATATAATGTATGTAAGCAATGCATAAATGCATGAATGAAAGAATGATATACAATGTATGCATGAAAGTATATAATGAATGCTAGATATGAATGCAAGGTATATATGTAATGAAAGATATGAATGCATAATGTATAAATATTGTAATGCAATATATAATGATAGCATGTATGGTAATGTACAATATATGATGCAAGCATGTATGTGTCCACTGTTTTCCTTTTCCTTACATTTTCCTTCCCTTTCCTTTCCATTTCAGTTTTTTTCCCCTTTTTTCCTCTTCTATTTTTACATGTTATATACAATATATATAATGTATAGATGTATGTAAGTATGTAATATACATGAATGAATGTCATATATGAATGAATGAATCAATCAAAGGTATAAGTAAAATATAATGCATTGTAATGAATGTTAACATATATAATATATAAAAGTATGTATGTAAATGTGCATGAATGTATATATCTATGTAACTATGTAAATATACATGATGTAACATATGCCTATATAAATAAATATGTATGTAATATGGATATGCATGTATGTATGAAGGTATGTATTTATATATATTATCTATTTTATATTATGCATTGTTGTGGTTCATATTGTCTTGTGATTATGTGAGTGCTAGCCTAGGCTTGGTTAGGCCTAGTGAGACTTGTTAGACTTGTTGGGCTAGGACGTAACCTAGTTGACCTAATTTGACTAGTGTGGTTGACTAGAGTTGACCAAGTGTTGACTTTAGTCTAGTTTGACCTAGACAGCATGCAGATGCATTGTACATTTCATTTATCATCTCTCATATACAGTTTGACCTGTGTTGCTCTAAATAGGACTCTATGGCTTCAGTTTGGACCTCTATACCTATTGGCTGTCCAGAGTATCAGGCGAGTTCATTCTCTGATAGTTTTCTCATTTAATTGTCAATTACTGTACTTCAGTTATAGTTAGTTTTAGGTGATTCTCTGTTACAACACGTATGGATATTTCTGTATTCAAGTATGCGACACACATACCTTACTTATCTGGCCTCTATTACTGGAATTACTGGAATCATTCCGGAATCTATTTCTGGAATCATTATATTTTGGCTGGACTCATCTCGATTCTCGTGTCGAATTCTGGATTCATTTGTATTGCGGGGCGAAAAAATACTTGAACATGTAGACATACCCCAATGTGGAATCTCCCAACTGGAATCTACTGGAATGATAGCCATCTCACACCCGGCCAGGTGTGTAATGTGCCGTATTACCTACAGCCGTTTACATGTCGATCTCGGTATTTTAAAACACACTGTTAGAATAGATGGACTCACCTGGATTCTTGATCACTACATAGAATCATCTTGTACTGGATTCATCTTGTATTAGATTCATCTCGTACTGGATTTATAGTAGTTTTATACTTGTTTTGCATTTACTTCTGGACTTATTATGTTATCTTAGTTCAGCTAGATTTATTTACAGTCTTCATTGTCATCATTTTTCTCTTGTTTTAGTAACTTTACTTTCCTTGTATCTTACTGCTTCTCTATACTATCTCCTAAATATAAACTGCTATATTCATCAATAAAACTGTCTATAACCGCTTTATAGTTCTCTGTCATTACTTGGGTTTTTTTTGATGAGTTGTACTCGTTTCTGTCCTGACTGGACCTGTTGATAAATTTTACAGATAGCTTGGAGGTTGCCTGCTAGCCTAGAGGAGACACAGTAGAGGTTGTATAGATAGTTATTTTAGTTGTCTTGAGTTGTATTTACTTTATGGATTACTGTATTTGAATTTTGAGATGTTTTCTGGGTTTGTGTATCTTAGACACTTAGACTTCTATCTGATGTATCTCTTTGTGGATTTTATGTTTTATCTATCTTCTATTATGCTCTACCTTAGATGTGATTGAGTTTACATTCTGCTATGTCACCCCTATTCGGGGAGTATAAACTGCTTAGCCTTATACTGTTAGATGCATGAGACCTAGGACAGCGTTCTACCGTCGACACTGCGGCATAGGCTGGACGTACCCACGCCTCGTGCCCTTACTCTAGGGTGCGGGTCGTGACACGTTTTTAGTGGTGGCCCATGCAGGTCAAAATTCGCATTAGTACGATTTCGTAGTAGCACAACGACTTAGTTGTACTACTACGAGCCTGCTATAGGATATAGAAATTAAGATGTTAGGATGAGAGGATACTCAATCACTGTTAGAATTCCTTGAGAGATTCCTGGGATGACCCTTGAGGATCTCATTTTGAACTCTGATTTAAACTCCCTTTCCCTTATTTTGATTCACCTTTTTTCTTGATTTGAATTTGATTTTGGTGGATTCATTGTAGAACTTTGAATCCTGGTATTAGTTGATGATTTTGATAAAATTCTGTAGTTGTTGATTTTAATTTTGTATTTAATATTTTCAAATTCAAGGCACTCAATCACACTTAGGATTCTTTGAGAGATTCTTGGGACGACCCCTAAGAAACTCATTTTTGATCTTCAATTGGAATTCCTTTTTCCTCTTATAGGGATTCACCCTCATTCTTGCTATTGAATTTGAGCTTGATGGGTTCATTTCGTTTGAACAGATGAGAAGAACAGATCTTCATTATTCCTTCTTGCCATTATTTCCTTATATTCTTATTTTCTTGTTATCTTAAACTCTGTCTAATTACACCAATCACCCATATCTTACCATCCCTACCAGATGTACCTCAAAACCCTTGAATCTTCATATCTTCTGCCTGGAAAAGACTGAAGAAGTGATGTGAATCATGTAGCTAAGAGGAGACATAACTGATTATTATATGATGATATAGAGGAAATCAAAATGTGGAGTATTCAATATTGAAACCTTGAGATAGAAATGTGGTAAATGTCTCGAATAGAATCAAGAGATGTACACTACCAATCTGGAAACAATCACACTTAGGAAGATTTTGGGGTTTTGAGATAGTTTATAGGTGTATTCAAACTGATGAGGATATTCAAGGTCAACCTAGATTTGAGAACCTCGAAACTCTGGTTATTGATTCTTGGGAAGTTTTACCCTAAGGCTATGTAGAAGGTTAGTAATAGAAAAGAGAAATTAATTGCATTCAATAAGGATATTGAACAAAATATTGTAAGGAAATGACTAGGGATAGAGGGAACATAAAGTTATAGAAATTTAGAGATTGTTGTGGAATTTTTTTAGGAGAATAATATTCAAAGGTGTATGTCGAAGAAAATACGGAAGTTGAATTTTTTTGATGGAGGATAAGTTTTGTAAGGCCTAAAGGTATTTAAATTAAGTAACACGAGGAGAACTATTTAAACAAGTTCAAGGAATTCGTAAACGAGATTTAGAGGTTTCGGGCCAAATTTAAGACAGGGTGAAAGAATTTGGAAATTTGAATAAATGGTTAATGTTGATTCCTAAATGTGAAGGCTATGCTTCATGAGTAAAGTTTGGAAATTGGAAATTGCTTACGGTAGTCATGGTAAAGGCTTAGGTAAAGGTTAAATTTTTATATGGAGACTGGTAAGGTAAGGATACGATTGGCAAGTTATGACCAGATGAACTTAAGGGTATCAGAAACAGATGATTAACTTGATCTTCCTTATCTTGTGCATTTATTTACCACCTCTTGAACCCCCACTTTCTATTTTGAGATCCTTTGACGTTCCTTATTGTGACCTTGACATTCGAAATGTAATACTAGCGGTAACCCTCCAACAAATCTTATATGCAAGACCTAGACGAACTCACCTTCGTGTAGGTATATCATGTCCCACTAAAACCCGTCTCCTTGTACTCTATTTTCTTGACATGATTTTTTGGTCAAATGGCTAAACTATAACCTCTACCATGATACTGAATTATTTCCGATTTCAATTAGAGATCCAGCCTTGACTCAATTCCTTCGACCCGACATGTGATGATGTTCTGCTTGATTCCTTAAATGCTTAACCTTGTACCTTAACTTGATTGCTTGACCCATTTAGTTAAGAATCTGGACTATGTATCTTCGTTCATCACTACCACCCTTACTTATATCCTATGTAGCTAATTATCCTTAGTTTTACAAGCTTATCATTTTCGAGCTTGATCATGACATATCTTATTGGGTGCGCACCCACTAACATATTGTCTAATCAGAACTGGCGTATGATGGTCTGATCAACCTATTGCATTTTGGTTCGCTTTTCATATTAATCTACGTGGATGGAGACATAGTTAAACTTGTCCTAGAATCTTATCCGCAACAGCCTTGACAATTCTCCTTGGAATTATTTTTATCGCCTATGAACCTCGTATTCGTATCCAGTTGAATTAAATTTAATCATGACCTGGATCTTCATCATTGGATGCTCGTGCTCATACTTGATTTCATTGATTCTCCATCTTGCCCAAATCTCGAATTATCCCGAAATTGATCAACTTAGATCTTGTCAAGACAAAAATCTATTTATGATTTGTTGTGCCTAAATTTTTAATTTTTACCATTTTATGGAATAGTAACCTTTTAATAATTTCTCAGTTGTTTGTTAATGACTAATTTCTTATATAGGATGGTAGACAACCCTTACAACCTTGATGGTTGTTGTTTCCTTACCTTCCCAATTAGGACACCTAGATTGCTTGTGTGTTGATACCATAGTACTGTTTTGACCTAGAATGACCAGTGCACCTAGGTGAGACTTCCAACTGCAACAATATGCCCTGACCCTGTATGCTATTCCTTCAAATTGCATGGTTTAGATAAAATTCTTAGGACCTTGATTGTCGGAAAATAGGGATGTTACCCCCATTAGTATTAACTGCGGATATATATATATATAGGTTAGTCCTTGATGTGGGGAATGTGTGTTTATAAACCTGTAGCTTATGAGATTTATAGTATCCGCCCTGATAGGATTGGGAACTTAAGAGCTAGCCTATTATAGAGTTTCTCTTTTTGCTAAATTCTGGTTGCCAACACTTAGGTAGCTAGCATAGGTAAAATCCTAAGAAGTTGACCAGCGGATGATCAAGTACTAGGATGTTGAGAAAATTGACTAGTGATTGACCCTTGACTATGTTTGCCCTAGAAGGGGGTGCGATCATCTTAATTTCGAGAACGAAATTTTTATAAGGTGGGTAGGATTGTAATACCCAGTTTTCCAAATGAGGGTAATTTTAAAATTTTATAATTTTAATTAATTGATAATAAGATTTAACTCATGTTGTGATTTTTGGTAATTTTTTTAATCAATTTAAAACTATTTAAAATATTAAATTGTGATTTTGATGGTTAACTAGTTAATCCCTAGTTTTGCTAAGCTTAGAGACTAACCATGACCATGGGGACCTAACCATGTGATTAGAATAACTATTTACAACTTTTTAGGCTAAGGGTATTTTGGTCATTTCGTAACTTTTGAATTATTTAGAATTTTAATTAATTGGTGAATTTTATATTATTTTAATAATATTTCAATTGATGTATTATAATTTTGGTCATTTTTCATATTTTAATATTTTGGGAAAATTTTATATTTTTAAAATTGTTCTTATTGGATATGTTTAGTCGGGTTTGAGTTTCGTCTCGTTCCGACTTGTATTGTGACCCGGGTAGCTTGAACTCTAGATGGGACCCAATATTAAGTTAAGCATGGCTCACAAGACCCAACATTAAGTTAGTTAATTAAACTAATTTTTATCATGTTAGAATGGTTAAGTTAGAGACTCAAAACTAGATCATTTTGACCCCAAACTTGAACCTAGTCTAGACTTAACCATATGAGACTAGAGAGGGGCAATTAGGACATTTCCTATTAGCCCTAATGGACTCTTTATGGCAGCCACCTTTAGGAGAGAATGATTCATTTCATTCATTACAATCTTGCCTCTTTTATTTTCCTTTTGTTCTTCCCCAATTTTAGAGAGCCTTCCCATTGATTTGATCTCCAAATCAAATCATTCCTACACCAAACCTTCCCTCAATCATTCCCATTCTCCAAAGGAAGGGTGCTACCAAGGATTGGAAGAGGAGTGCAAGGAGGAGTGTCCACTTTGAGGGATCTTCGTATCGGAGCCGTGTCCTAAAGGATTTCATTGGAATTTCACTCCCAATAGGTAAAACCCATCCTCTAAATCGATTTTCTTTGCATATAAATTAGTTTTGAATCCGTAGGATCCATCCTCATGCATGTGTCCCATTTAGATTCAAATTTGAGTCCATTTGGAGCTCTCTTGAGGATTTTAGATATGTGTCTTGTGTCCTACTTGATAGATCCCAAATTAGGACACCCTATGTGTATGTATGTATGATAATAGTTTAAATAGATATTTAAATTCAGTTTTATAATGGTTAGAGAGTGGATTGATCTTAGTTAGGATGGTTAGAATGAGTTTCATTTGGATACCTATGTTTGTATCCAAGTATTTTGGCCTATATGTGTTCTTTTGTCAAATCCGTCATAATTTTCATCCACGTTTTTATTAACCAAAGCAAATTAGAAATGTCATAACTTTTAGCTTAGAACTCCGATTTATCTTCCGTTTTTTTAAAAGAACCGTATCGAAGTTAGCTTTCCAAAAATATATTTTAATAAGCCAAATTCTTTCTGTAACTTTCTGTAGAATTATTTGAGTGTCAGCTGTATGAAAGACGAACGTGTTTCGATATTTTCGCGATTCCGGGAGCTTTCGGACTCGAAAATACGATCCGTTTAAAGTTTCGAAAAGCTAACACGAAGGGCTACAACATACTTTAATCTTAGAATTTAGTAAATGCCCAATTGGTACAGTATTGGTTTTAAGTAGAAGAGTGACTATACGATATATGTATTTTGTGTAACCTATGAGCCTATGTAGTATGGGTATTAAATGAATACAGAGAATGTAATACATGATATGTTAGATGAATGAAATGATATATATATATATAATATATATCCTCTTTACATTAATGTATATATATGGTTGAATGCAAGCATGTAGGCATGCAATTAATATAATGTATGTAAGCAATGCATAAATGCATGAATGAAAGAATGATATACAATGTATGCATGAAAGTATATAATGAATGCTAGATATGAATGCAAGGTATATATGTAATGAAAGATATGAATGCATAATGTATAAATATTGTAATACAATATATAATGATAGTATGTATGGTAATGTAGAATATATGATGCAAGCATGTATATGTCCACTGTTGTTCCTTTTCCTTACATTTTCCTTCCCTTCCCTTTCCATTTCAGTTTTTTTTTTTCCTTTTTTCCTCTTCTATTTTTACATGTTATATACAATATATATAATATGTAGATGCATGTAAGTATGTAATATGCATGAATGAATGTCATATATGAATGAATCAATCAATCAAAGGTATAAGTAAAATATAATGCATTGTAATGAATGTTAACATATATAATGTATAAAAGTATGTATGTAAATGTGCATGAATGTATATATCTAAGTAACTATGTAAATATACATGATGTAACATATGCCTATATAAATAAATTTGTATGTAATGTGGATATGCATGTATGTATGAAGGTATGTATTTATATATATTATCTATTTTATATTATGCATTGTTGTGGTTCACATTGTCTTGTGATTGTGTGAGTGCTAGCCTAGGCTTGGTTAGGCCTAGTGAGACTTGTTAGACTTGTTGGGCTAGGACGTAACCTAGTTGACCTAATTTGACTAGTGTGGTTGACTAGAGTTGACCAACTGTTGACTTTAGTCTAGTTTGACCTAGACAGCATGCAGATGCATTGTACATTTCATTTATCATCTCTCGTATACAGTTTGACCTGTGTTGCTCTAAATAGGACTCTATGGCTTCAGTTTGGACCTTTATACCTATCGGCTGTTCAGAGTATCAAGCGAGTACATTCTTTGATAGTTCTTTCATTTAATTGTCAATTACTGTACTTCAGTTATAGGTAGTTTTAGTTGATTCTGTGTTACAACAAGTATGGATATTTCTGGATTCATGTATGCGACACACATACCTTACTTATCTGGCCTCTATTACTGGAATCACTGGAATCATTTTGGAATCTATTTCTGGAATCATCATATTTTGGCTGGACTCATCTCGATTCTCGTGTCGAATTCTGGATTCATTTGTATTACGGGGCGGGGAAATACTTGAGTAAGACATGTAGACATACCCCAATATGGAATCTCCCAACTGGAATCTACTGGAATGATAGCCATCTCACACCCGGCCAGGTGTGTGATGTGCCGTATTACCTACAGCCGTTTACATGTCGATCTCGGTATTTTAAAATACACTGTTAGAATAGCTGGACTCACCTGGAATCTTGATCACTACATAGAATCATCTTGTACTGGATTCATCTTGTATTAGATTCATCTCGTACTGGATTTATAGTAGTTTTATACTTGTTTTGCATTTACTTCTGAACTTATTATGTTACCTTAGTTCAGCTAGATTTATTTACAGTCTTCATTGCCATCATTCTTCTCTTGTTTTAGTTACTTTACTTTCTTTGTATCTTACTGCTTCTCTATACTATCACCTAAATATAAACTTCCACATTCATCAATAAACTGTCTATAACTGCTTTATAGTTCTATGTCATTACTTGGGTTTTTTTTGAGGAGTTGTACTCGTTCCTGTCCTGACTGGACCTGTTGATAAATTTTACAGATAGCTTAGAGGTTGCCTGCTAGCCTAGAGGAGACACAGTAGAGGTTGTATAGATAGTTATTTTAGTTGTCTTGAGTTGTATTTACTTTATGAATTACTGTATTTGAATTTTGAGATATTTTCTGGGTTTGTGTATCTTAGACACTTAGACTTCTATCTGATGTATCTTTTTATGGATTTCATGTTTTATCTATCTTCTATTATGCTCTACCTTAGATGTGATTGAGTTTACATT
The DNA here is from genome assembly GCA_029216955.1 of Iris pallida. Classification (NCBI taxonomy): domain Eukaryota; kingdom Viridiplantae; phylum Streptophyta; class Magnoliopsida; order Asparagales; family Iridaceae; genus Iris; species Iris pallida. Next base: position 10,369,120 of record JANAVB010009598.1, read on the forward strand.
CTGTTATGTCACCCCCATTCGGGGAGTATAAACTGCTTAGCTTTATACTGTTAGATGCATGAGACCTAGGACAGCGTTCTACCACCGACACTGTGGCATAGGCTGGACGTACCCACGTCTCATGCCCTTACTCTAGGGTGCGGGTCGTGACACTAAGTAGGGGTGAGCATTCGGTTTAAACCGAATCGAATAACCCAAAATCGAACTGGACCGAAACCGAATAAGTAAAACCGAAATCGAACCGAGTTGGCCCAAAATCGATTCAAACTGAACCGAATTAAATCGGTTCATTTTTCGGTTTATTCATTTTTTTGATTTTTTTTGTTTTTTTTTTGTTTAATATATATAGTAACTAAATATACCTAGATAATTATTTAGTATATACCTATATATATATATATATATATATATATATATATATATATATATATATATATATATATATATATATATATATATATATATATATATATATTTATTTATTTTATATATATATATATATATAAATATATATATATATATATATATATATATATATATATATATATATATATAAATTAAAATTTCTTATTCGGTTTTGGACCGAAACCGAATAGAAAAGATTAGTATTTTCAAAACCAAAAATGAACCATTTTTTTAAACCGAACCGAACCTCTTATTCGGTTCGATTTTCGGTCCAAAACCAAATAATGCTCACCCCTAGCTTCAAGGCTGATTCTGATTCTTGTTACATTTTATCGGGGATTCCATCTGGTGCCAAATGAACTGTTTCGAAATGTGACACTAATTTGGTGGCTACTAGTCCAGGGTAAGTCAGACAAGATTTCATACTTGGACTACCCTCTCTGATTAGCTATCATGTCTCCTTCTGCTTCTTTCTTTAAAAGCAATCTCAAAATAAAGTGATTTGATAATAATAATAAAATTAAGAAATTTTGAGTCGCACCCCACTTAATTTACCACAATTCAAGGTGCACCCCACTGCTTTACCATAATGCAAGGCACCCCCCACTTTTGACGATTTTCGTCAGTAACTGACGGTCAAAGGGTTTGACTATTTTTTGGACCAAAATACCCCCGTCTTCCCAAGCCCTCCCTTTCCCAAGCCGATCCCCCACCCTCCGCCACCACCGGCCCCTCCCCGACCGCCCCCTCCCCGACCGCCGCCGCCCCCTCCCTCGACCGCCCCCTCCCCCGACCGCCGTCGCCCCCTCCCTCGACCGCCGCAACACCCCTCTCCGCTCCCCATCCTCTCCCCCCTATCACCACCACCACCATCACCAACACCACCACCACCATCACCAACACCCCCTACCCGACCTCGCCCCCTCCTTCCTCGACCATCGTCGACCCCCTACCCCCCACCACCGCCCCCCCAACCTCGCCCACCCTCCCCGAACGCCCCCCACCCACCCATAACAACAACAACAACAGCAGCAACAGTTGGAGGGGACGAGGTCGACGAGGGGGGAGGGGGGCGGTGGCGGCAGTGGTGGGGGTAGGGGGGTCGGCGGCGGTCGAGGAGGGGGGGCGACGAGGTCGGGTAGGAGGGTGTTGGTGGAGATGGGGAGGGGAGAGGAGGGGGAGCGGAGCGGGGGGTTGCGGCGGTCGGAGGAGGGGGCGGCAAGGTCGGGGAGAGGGGGTGGCAGCGGCAAGGTCGGGCGGAGGCGTCGACGAGTTCGGGGGGTGCTGTGGCGAGAGACACGGGGACGAAGACAACGCGGGGGTATTTTGTCAAAAAAATTAAGTCAACCCAGTTGACCGTCCAATATGGACGGAATCCGTCAAAAGTGGAGGGGTATTATTCATTTGTGTAAAGTGGGGAGGGTGCACCTTAAATAAGGGTAAATCAAGTGGGGTGCCACTCAAAATTTCTTAAAATTTTTTATACCCAATGCTAAAAGTAATATATACAAAATGTTAATGACTGTTACCATTTTCTGTAGTCTTATACAAAGTCAAGACTGCAGAAATTTTAGCCGTCTTTGTTGTGCTTATAACTGATAAATTTTTTTGCATATACAGGACTGCAAAATTTTGACAATCCTCAATATGAATAGAACTATCAAAATTTTGACAGTTCAGGACTGAAAAAATTATAACATCCACCAACACTTTGCGTAATGCACTTAGCATTTCTTTTTCTTTTTCTGAAAGCCGGTTCATAAGTTGTGCATATAGCTGTCAAGACGGGTCAGCGGGGCGGGCCGGCCCGTAACCCACCATAACCCACCATTTGGCGGGACGGGGCGGGTCGACCCACCATTTTGGTGGGCTGAAAAAATTCTAACCCAGCCCAACCCACCGGCGGACCGCGGGCTAGGCGGGTCGGCCCGCTTAATTTTTTTTAATTTTTTAATTATTTTTTAGTTTCTTAAAAGGAAAAAAATTATATATATAATATTTTCTACTCACTCTCATATGCATCAAATTACAAGTAAAATACAAGAAACATTATAATAGTAGATATTTCTTTAAAACACCTTCATTAATGTAAATAAATGACCAAATTTAATATTTTACACGTCATTACTTGCATTAGATGAGAATTTTTATCATTTATAATACATATCTCATATATGTGCTAAATAAAAAAATTAAAAAAATTATAAAAAAATAGATTGCGTGCCAACCCACTTGGCCCGAGGGCTAGCCCACCGCGGGGCGGGCTACTAGCGGGCCAGCCCACCTAGGTCCACCTGTTTGGCGGGCTCCTAAATGCTCAGCCCAATCCACCTTTTTGGCGGGCGGGGCAGGCCGGCCCAACGGGCTTAGCCCATTTTGACAGCTCTAGTTGTGCAGCTATAATCAAAAATGGGAGGTGGTAGTATTCTGCTTTGCTAATCAAACTCCCCCAAGAAAAAGAAAAGAAAAGCCAACTGATGATATGTTGTGCAGATACAATAAAAAATATGTATAGGACTACCAAAACTTAGACAGTTCAGGACTGCAAAAATTATAACAGCCACCAACACATTGCGTAGTGCACTTACTTTTTTTTTCTTCTGAAAGTCGATTCATAAATTGTGCAACTTTAATAAAAAAATAGGAGGTGGTAGTATTCTGCTTTTCTAATCACTCTCCTAAGAAAAACAACTATAACAACCACCAACACTTTGCGTAGTGCACTTAGCATTTTTTTTCCCGTCTGAAAGCCAATTCATAAGGTGTGCAACTATAATAAAAAATGGGAGGTGCTAGTATTCTGCTCTGCTAATAAAACTCTCCCAAAGAAAAAGAAGAAGAAAAGTCAACTGATGATACGTGGACAGTAGGATTCGAACTTGCGCGGGCAGAGGCCACATAATTTCCAATCATGCTAGATAACCACTCCGGCACGTCCACCTAATGTTTAATGAGTTTCTGGTGCCTTTACTAATGCATTTTGAGGGAAAAAAATTATTTTAGTTCATTTGTCTTATTTCAAATTTTTTCTTTGTGATGCCGGCATAACGCATGAAAGTTTGTGCACGTTGCGTTTTATGCTCTTTGGGCCCACAGTTCAATTTTGAGACCATCTGTCTAGCTAAGAAAGTTATATCTCTCTTCGCTGATCACAAGAGCCAAATGAGTTCGGTAATTAAGTGAAGTATTACAAATCATCAGCTAAGTCTTCCATCTTCTACTCAAGTTGGTCGCCACTCAATCTTAATGTGATCCAAAAGTCATAAGGTTTATAGTTCTTTTGAACGGATGTTTAATGAAATAGATTTTAGATATTGGCCTCTCTTTTTTTTTCAGAAAATTATAATTTTGGAATTTTTCTTCTAACTTAGCCAGTTCATAAGTTGTGCAGCTAGAAAGATGGGTGAAAATGCTAACCTGCCCGCAGGCGGGCTGGCCCGCCCGTCTGCGTGGCCAAACCTTATTGGCCCCCCTATTTGCAAAGGTCCCACGTCGGTTGACCTGCCAATAGGGCAGCACCACGTGGCGGTAGACTGGCCCGTGCGCGGGCAAGGTAGCAGCGCCCAAAGATGCAAGGTTGTAATATTGTGATTTTCTTTCATAGAACAACATGCCAAATCAAACTTCCCAACAATAAGGGATGGGAATTTTTTCGAACTCGACGGGACTCGATTTTTTTTCGGGCGGAGGCGGATTTGGAGATTTAAAAACGAGGACAGAGACGGAGATGGAGATTAAAAAAATTAGTCGAATTCGGACCGACTATGGGTGCAATAGCCTCGATAAATTTTCGACCCAATTATTTATACCCGTATGTGCAATCGAATGGTATTAGTTAGACATTTTTTTCTTTTTATATTGTATCATTTTTTCTATCTAGAATTTTTTTTTTTACGAAAATCAGATTTTTCTTAACCTATTTTGTATTTTTTTTACTTTGGGGTTGGGGGGGTATTGGGGGAGGTGGTGGAGGGGGAGAGGGGATGAAAATAGTTTTTTATAAGATTATATTATACATGATAAAATGTTCACGGTACGAGGGACAGAGACGGAAAAGTTCTGCTTCAAAAGGATAAATGGGACGGAAGCGAGACAGGGACAAAAAGTGTATTGCTTTACGGAAACGGAGATGGGAGTAAAAAATTGAATTCGACCGAAGACGGAGACGGAATCGAAATTGGACAATACGCGAAAGTGGAAATGGACATTGGACACCCACCTTAGTAGCATGTTCCCCAACCATTCTTTTTTGACATTCCATCACACAAAACTTAAGAAGTCCTTCTGAAATTGTTGTTCTCTCTGGCCAGAATAGAAAGAAATTCTTTGCTTGAGTTTGGTTGCAAGCAAAATTGTCATTTTTTTTGTAGTATTTTATCATTTTTGTTGTCTGGTCATAAGTAGGTAAAAGTTTGATTTTTACTTTTGAATGTGACAAAAAGTAAGTTTGCCTTCAAAATTTATCTCACAATATATCTCAAGTTTGAAGTGTGTAGAAAATGGATTATAATTCCCCGCTCCCAACACTTTTTTTAGTGCACTTAGCATTTTTTTCCCTTCTGAAAGCCATTTCATAAGTTGTGCAGCTATAATAAAAATGGTAGGTGGTAGTATTCTGCTCAATGTTTTAAAAACCAGACCGGTGGTTGACCCGGCCAAGACGCTGGGTCAGATCAAATTGGTTCAACTAGTTGGTTCAACCAGTGGTTCAACCACTGGGTTAACTTAAGTGGTCCAAATTAATCACTTAGGGCCATTAATTTTTTACAAAAATACTAACTTTTAAACAAAACCGGGTCAATACTGAACCGGACCGAAAAAATGACCGGTTCACGGATGAACCGGTTGAACCGGCCGGTCCGGTCCGGTTTTTAAAACATTGATTCTGCTTTGTTAATCAAACTCTCCCAAGAAAAATAAGAAAAGTCAACTGATGATACATGGAGGGCAGGATTGAAACCTGTGGGGGCAGAGCCCACACGATGTCTATTCATGCCAGATAACCACTCCGGCACGTCCACCTAATGTGTACTAAGTTTCTAGTGGCTTTACTAATCTTCAATTTATAATCTTGCATTTTGAAGGGGAAAAATATTTTAGTTCATTTATCTTATTTTAATATTTTTGTTTTATTTTATTTGCGATGCGGACATAACCCACGAGAATTTGTGCACGTTATGTTTCATGCCATTTGGCCCCCGGTTCAATTTCGAGAACATTCTTCTAGCCAAGGAGGTTATACCGCTCTTAGCTGATCACAAGAGCCAGATGAGTTCAGTAATTAAATGAAGTAAGTATTACAAGTCATCTACTAAGTCTTCGATCTTCTACTCAAGCTGGGTCGCCACTCGATCATGATGTAATCCAAAAGTCATAAGGTTTATAGTTCTTTTGAACGTATGTTTAATGAAATAGACTTTAGATATTGGCCTATCCTTTTTTTTCAGAAAATTATAATGTTGGACTTTTTTTCAAACTTAGCCAGTTCATAAGTTGTGCAGCTATAATATATTTTGTATTTTTTTTTTTGGGTGATGAAAATAGTTTTTGTAGGATTATATTGTACATGAAAAAATGTTAACGATATGAGGGACAAAGACGGAAAAACTCGGCTTCAAAAGTATAAACGGGACGGGAGCGAGACAGGGACAGAAAGTGCATTGTTTAACGAAAACGGAGAAGTCCCTCTGAAATTGTTGGACACCGATCCTACTAGCATGTTCCCCAACAATTCTTTTTGACATTCCATCACACAAAACTTAAGAAGTCCCTCTGAAATTGTTGTGGTTCTCTTTGGCCAGAATAGAGAGAAATTCATTGCTTGAGTTTGGTTGCAACCAAAACATTGTCAATTTTTTGTAGTTGTTTTATCATTTTTGTTGTATGGTTCCAAGTAGGTAAAGTTTGATTTTCACTTTTGAATGTGATAAAAAAGTTTGCCTTCAAAATTTATATCTCACATTATATCTCAAGTTTGAAGTGTGTAGAAAATGGATTATAATTCCCCTCACCCAACACTTTGCGTAGTGCACTTAGCATTTTTGTTTACTGAAAGCCAATTCATAAGTTGTGTAGGTATAATAGAAAATGGGAGGTGGTAGTATTCTCACTCTCCCAAGAAAAAGAAGAAGCAGAAAAGTCAACTGATATAATACATGGACGGCAGGATTCGAACCTACGCGGGCAGAGCCCACATGATTTCTAGTCATGCCCGATAACCACTCTGGCACGTCCACCTAATTTGTAATAAGTTTCTAGTGGCTTTATTAATCTTTAATTCATAATCTTGCATTCTGAGGGAAAAAAATTATTTTAGTTCATTTTTCTTATTTCAATTATTTTGTTTTATTTTCTTTGTGATGCCGGCATAATTGTGCACGCTGCGTTTCATACCATTTGGACCCACGGTTTAATTTTGAGACATTCCATTTAGCCAAGGAGGTTATACTTCTTTTCGCTGATCACAAGAGCCAGATGAGTTCGGTAATTAAATGTAGTAAGTAACACAAATCATCTGCTAAGTCTTCGATCTTCTACTCAAGATGGGTCGCCACTCGATGTTGATGTGATCCAAAAGTTATAAGGTTTATAGTTCTTTTTAACTGATGTTTAATGAAATAGATTTTAGATATTGGCCTCTCTCTTTTTTTGCAAAAAATTATAATTTTGGACTTTTTCTTCAAACTTAGCGCCAGTTCATAAGTTGTGCAGCTATAAAGATGGGAGGTTGTAATCTTGTGATTTTCTTTCATAGAAAAACATGCCAAATCAAACTTTCCAACAATTAGGGATGACAATTTTTCCAAACTTGACGGAACTTGATTTTTTTTCTGACGGAGGCGGATTTGGAGATTTAGAAACGAGGACAAGAACGGAGATGACGATTAAAAAAAGGTCGGATTCAGACCGACTATGGTACAGTAGCCCCTATAAATTTTTGACCCGATTATTTATACCCATATGTGCAATCGATTGATGTTAGTTAGACATTAATACTCCTTTTTTGTTGTATTTTATCATTTTCTCTAACTATTAGTATTTTTTTTTAAGAAAGATTTTCTTACCCTATTTTTTTTTTGTTTTTTTTTGGGGGGGGGGGGGGGGGGGGGGGGGGGGATGAAAATATCATTTTAAGATTATATTGTACATGAAAAAATGTTAATGGTACGAGGGACGGAGACGGAAAAATTCGGCTTCAAAAGTATAAACGGGACGGGAGCGAGACGGGGATAGAAAGTGCATTGTTTAACAGAAACGGAGATGGGAGTAAGAAATTGAATTCAACCGAAGACGGAGACGGAAATAGAAATTCGACACTACTCGAAAGCGGAAATGGACAAGGACATAACATGTTCCCCAACAATTCTTTTTAACATTCCATCACACAAAACTTAAGAAGTCCCACTGCAATTGTTGTTCTCTTTGGCCAAAATAGAGAGAAATTCATTGCTTCAGTTTGGTTGCAAGCAAAACATTGTCATTTTTTTTGTAGTTGTTTTATCATTTTTGTTGTTTGGTTACAAGTAGGTAAAGTTTGATTTTTACTTTTGAATGTAACAAAAAGTAAGTATGCCTTCAGAATTTATCTCACATTATATCTCAAGTTTGAAGTGTCTACAAAAAGAATTATAATTCCCCTCCCAACACCCCCCCCCCCCCCCCCCCCTCCCCCCCCCCCCCCCTCTCCCCCCCCCCCCCCCCCCCCCCCCCTTCTCCAAACCCCATTTTGCAATATGTAACCAATAACACTACTACCAAGCAAGTAAAGTGATAGAATAACATTTTGAAAAAAAATTATTAGGTGAATCAGACCATCATTCATTTTATGGACATGATTACTTAACCTAACATATAAAACATGTCCCATAATAAATAATAATAATTGAGATAGAACCCACATATCATATTAGTGTGACTAGATCTACAGAATAAATGGTGGACTGATTTACCTAATAATTTCTCCATTTTTCAAGGGGCTAAAATTTTTTGTAACCAAATAAAATTCAAAAAATCAGTAGACTTTTACCAAGTCAAATTTTTACTTCAGTCTGGTTGCTGCTTCAATCAAAGTATCAAACACACACTCAATTGTGAAATATTAGAACGTAATTTATCTTAAAATTTTAGTCCATCATATGTGATTACTAAGTTGTGAGTGATTTTTTTTCTTCATACAATGTGACACGAGACGAAGTCAGTTGGGTTCGGGTGAACATATTTGGATTATAGTTCACAATCAAATAATCTGAATATTGAAATAAGAGATTAATTGTGGACAAAATATTATAATATAAGTCACAAAAATTTTTGATACTTAGTTCTGTCCCTAAGAAAGAAGAGAGGGACTTTATATAGGTGTGCCTAGTAACTGCTCGGTATGCAGAACGTTCAGGACGTGGATAAAATTGCTCCGAACATTTACAACCGCTCAAATCGAGCCCAGACACGATTGAGCCAACTGGCGCACTGCACACGCTAACAGTGCACAGCATGCACAATCGCTCACCGTTGTGCCAACTGTGCGCCAACTGGCAGCGCCATCAGGCCGCACCAACAGACAGCACCAACTTGTGCGCCACTGGGCTGTGCCAACCTGCACGCCATTGGACCGCACCACTGGACAGCGCCAATTGGTCGCACCATCGGCTGCAAGGCTCGCACAACGAGCGCAACTTAAGCGCACTATACGTCTAGCGACGATGCTGACGTGCTAAGTGCAATGTGCGCAAACAAAACGCCACGTTACGCCTAATGAGCCCATGAGCCCGAGTCCGAGTCGCCTAGCTTCAGTACGCGACTTAGCTCCAATAGAAATAAATCTCCAAGAGCAAAAAGCATAAATGCTTTACCATGGAGTCTCAATCTTACCTCCTAGTTGTAAACCCCCTAATTTTTACTACGATTTTTTTAATTTAAATTGGTATGGAATTCATTTTTTTTGTATTTGCTCGTAGAGTGTGAATATGTGCGAGGTACATATTTTTAGAAGAACGTTTTGATTATAGATTTTATTTATATAATATAATTCTCAAAATAATATAGGATAATTATGTAATTATTTGAAGTTATAAAATACGTCCCGATCGCCAAAATGTTATTTTATTTTAAATGTTATTTTATTTTATTTGTTATAATGAGCTATTTTAATTGTAATAGTTTAGAAAATAATATTTTATAAATAATATATTCTAGCTCATGCGAAGTACATGAAATTTGATTCATGTACCTTTAAGCTTTCAAGAACTAATTATTTTATTTACTCACAAAAAGTTATTCAAATATTTAATATTTATTTTCAAAATTATTTATTATTATTATTTAAAGATAATTTGAAAATTTTGTTTTAAGCTAAATTATTTATGGTAACTTAATTTAATATTTGATCTATCGAACTGGATATTTAAACAGTTTTAAATAAAGGATTTGATTTATCTAGATTTAATCGAAATTTGGATTTGAATGAAATAATTTTCGAACTATCTAAATTAAAAGATGGAATTATCCATCGGGGTTTAAACCCATACTAGTTCTTATCCAACTAGGAGTGTTCACCTCCTATAAGTAGGAGAACCTCCATATGTTTTCTCTATAAACTCCACAAGTCAAATTTCTCTCCACCACATAAGTGCATCGTGTCGGTGTCCAATATCTTATTCCATGTTTATACATATACATTAATCCCCCGTGTCGGACACACCCCCGTCGCGTTCACCTCACCGCCCCCGTCTTTTCTACACCCCTAACCCCATCATTTTGCGCCGGCAACCCGAGCCACCCCGGCGACCCGAGCGACCGGCGCGTCCCGCACCTGATCGGAGCCAGCGCGCTGCGCGCTTGCGGCCTTGTGTCCGTGCTCCCTGCGTTACCGTCGGCTTTCCGACGCTCCGATCCGAGCCCGAGGCCTCCCCTCCGTGCTCCGCCTCCATTTTTGGTATATCTCTAACCCAGAAACCTTCTGTCATTTTTGTACAAAACCTATTCCATGTTTCGGCCAATTGACAGAATGAAGCTCTGCCAATTGGAATAGTTTAGATTAGTAATAATAATGCTTGGTTAATGATGTAATAATGTGTACTTTATTTAATTATGTTGGTTATTAATTATTAGTGTAGGAAAGCCATAGGGATTAGATTGATAATGGTTAATTAGTATTAGTACTCTTTATAAGTAAAATATTGGCCTATAAAGTTTCTATCAAAATGTATTTTTTAGAAATTTTTGACTTATTAAGAAATATGGTAAATGAGTTCATTAGAAGGAATGGTCTATTAATAATTAATTTTGCTGAAAATATTATTAGTATTTGATTTGCCACTAAAAACTTATGTATATATTTCCTAAAACGTTTTATACCAAAAGTTTTCAATAATTAGAATAAATAATAAAAATGATATTATTTCTATAAATGATTTTTATTTGCTAAATAATTAATTTCGGTAAATAAAATAGTTTTTTTTTGGTATTAATAACCGAAAATGTTTTGCTATTAAATTAAATCGTTAGTTTGGTAAAAATCGTATGGTTATAAAGGATTATTTTGCAATTAAAAGTTGTTTTCCTTTTATGATGGAAAATGGTTAGAAATGGATTTCTAAGAAAAATTGTTTTATTGGTATTGATCGGTAAATAATTTCTAAATTAGTAAAAATATTTATTTTGGAAAATCCAATTTCCTTTTTAATTATTAACCTCTAAAAATACGATTAATAGTTATTTTTCTCAATATTGATTATTTCGACAAAACATGTATTTTATTCAAAAACGATTACTTTGGCACATATTATTTTGTAATAAAATCTATTCTTAAAAAATATAATTATTTTCCAAATAGTTTTTTCCAACCTATCAGACTTAGCCTTTAGTGTTGTTATTTAGAATTAAGCGTAGTTCTAGTTACTAAAATCTGGTACTACGATCTTGTAGGTTGTGTTCCCTAAAACCTTAGTAGTTACCCACTTGTTGCTGCCCACGCCGAGGAACCGTCTGAGGCAAATTTTATATCTATTCCATGTCTGTGTTTATACTTTAATAATTAAATGTATGTATCAGTTGATTTCATATAGTATAGTGACACTGATTCACCGTGGATCCCTCTCGGACTCCACATCGATTGACGGATTGCTGGATTGCTATAGTGACTTATTGACTCATTGACTTATTGACTCGAGGATTGCTTGGGAGAGTAGTATAACGTCTGTGACCAAAGCCAAAATTCTCGCTTGTCTCTCTCGTACTAACCTCTACCACACAGGGGGTTGAGCCGTACCGTATGCTATTCGTTTCGGCCGAAATGTTAGTATACATATTGCCTCTATCCCAGCCGATCACAGGCCCTGTTATATACTCAAAGCACTAGCTTAACATTGCATCATATTTGACATTGAGACCATATTGCTTGTTATCTTTTACTATTATTTACAAAAACATATAAAGCTTCTTAAACTGTCTCACATTTTCATTTATTGTTAATTTAGAAATGCTAGATGCAGAAAAAATATGTTTCTTGTTCACTCCTGACTGGAGACCCAACATTTTTAGGTGATTGCGATGAGGAGGAGCTAGCTTACTGTCACGACCCGCACCCGGTTTTCGGACGCGAGCTCGTGAGCAAGCCAGCTACGTATCGAGCGGACTCCAGCCCGACTTGAGTACGTATAAGCTATCAAGGTCATGGTATCATGTCTAATCTAACCTATATCTCAATCCACAGAAATCATATAAAACAAGAATGAACAAGTATGGGTCGTGGTCTGCAGCCCACTAGCATATATGTCCGATAAGACTCTAAGAAAGTAACAAGAGTCTAAAACTGAATCAGGAAGCAGGATATCTCATGATAAGGTATGAAAGCACGAGCTGATAATAAATGCAATACGATACCTGAACCCCGCAAGCGTTTCATCCCATCCGCCATCCAGAACTAATAGCTAACTCCATGCACTCATTAAACCTGAAGAGATCATCAGGTCCTCAGGGGACATAGCAAGATACATAAAAACATGCCTATCTAGCAGTTTATCATACAATAAAGAAAATACAGGAGATAAAGGGAAAAAGATCAATCAGCACGAAAATACGACTATACACGACTGGAAGAACCACAACGTCTAAACGAACTGCTGGAGAAGAACAAGATAACATGATATCACGATGCCAATGGATAACCAATCGAATACTCAAACCCTTGCCCCTAGTGTGGACCCGCAGGTTTGAATAACTACTAGCCCTCGCCCCTAGTGTGGACTTGCAGGCTAACATCACCCTCGTCCCTAGTATGGACTCGCAGGTGTGAACCATATACTACTAACCCTCGCCCCTAATGTGGACTCGCAGGCTAGCATCACCCTTGTCCCTAGTGTGGACTCACGGGTGTGGACCAATAACTACTAACCCTCATCCCTAGTGTGGACTCGCAGGCTAGCTTAACTACTAACCCTCGTTCCTAATATGGACTTGCAGGTTAGCTTAACTACTAACCCTCGTCCCTTATGTGGACTCACAGGTTAGCTTAACTACTAACCCTCGTCCCTTATGTGGACTCGCAGGTTAGCTTAACTACTAACCCTTGTCCCTAATATGGACTCGCAGGCTAGCATCAAGATTTCAAGACAATGAGGTAAAGCAGTTCCGATATGACTTATTCATCCTATGACACGATGCGACTCAGTCCAAGTACAAGTGATGACACAATACGACCCAATCATGATACACGAGAAAACCAATCCAATATGAACTACAAAGTTAACTATGAACAAGAACTGTATATACGTATATCCAATATAAACTACAAAGCTAATTATAAACAAGGCTTTATATATACTAGCAGACATGATATACAAATCTTATATAAATAATCAACTAGTAAAACTGTATAATAATATAAATATGCATGTAATAAACTGTAGAGGAAGGCAAGGTATCTTGCCTGGAGGTTGCACGAAGATCCAATAATATACCGTCAACTAGCAAGTTATACAGTCCAAGTCATCACAACTGTCTCCGAAAGCTGAAACAAACCTTACCAACGTTCTCAGAATAGTCAAATTGGCTAGGATTGCCTGTCCTCAAGTCCAATTCTGGACACAGGGGCAAAAAGATAATTTCGGACAAAAACGATGTCCGCCGTTGGACCCGCTTTGCACCGAAAAATGTGCCAGAGTCAATGGTCTCTAAGGTCATCAAACTACATGTCAACATGTCTGGTTTTTCGATACGAACCCAACCATATGTCCAGAGTTGGATTTCGGCAGGCCGTGCACAAAATTGCTCGTTGAGTGAGACGGTGGGGCCCACAAAACGACGTACGATTCGACTGTCTCAGAATTGGATCAAACTTGGCCTATAGGACCAGAAAAATGATACGGTCCAGTTGGCACAAGTTTCGTCTCGATCTGACGAGCGCACACAAAGTTATGACTGAATTTGCATTGCACGGATACGGGGCGATTCCGACGGATACGTATCAAATTCGTCGTGCACACGCGACCAATTTGAATTCCGTCAAAGCCCATACGACCACGAAGCCGTTACGCACCTTTCGATGCTTTTGGTTCGCGACCACGTCGCCCGAAATGGCGGGACGCACGTCGTGTGGATGGATTTTTAGTTTCTGAAAACATGATTTTTGGGAAACTTTAAACAGATTTTATTTGACAAATACAATGAGTTAATTAAAAGTAAAAGAAACATTTTTCTGTCCCATAGGTTGTCCCTAACTTCCTTCAAATACATTTTCAAAATCGTTCATGGTTTAGAAGAAAACTGGCCGTAAAGTAGTGTAGTCGGTCTATGAAACTGTTCTGTTTTCGAACAGTTATTTGATCGACTTCGCATCAAGTTCTTGGTCGATCGAAGCATCTACGATGAATAACCTTTGAAGGGTTTCGAAGAGGGCTATATCGGCTCTTCGGACTAGTTTACGAAACACAAAACGATGAAGTATAGTGGAAGAACTTTACCCACGAAGTTGGATGTTTCTCGCACTTGCTGCTGCGGCTGTCTCTTCCTTGTGCGCGCGGCTTGCACTTGCGCGACCGTCTGCCGCCGGCCGGCGGTGGCTGCGGCGCCGCACGGCCGCCTCGGCCTGGGGTCGGGGCGAAGAGTTGTGCGGCGCTAGGGTTTTCATTTTTCCTCTGCTCTGCTCTCTGTGTGTATTTATCGATTTCGAAGGGGCGCTCGGCTGGGTTTAGCAGGGGACTTGGTCGAGCCTGGGGTGGGCCTGCTGGCTAAGGGCTCGGGTCTTTGGGCCTGGGCCGGCCTGCTGTTGCTTCTCTTTATTCATTATTTTTCTTTTATTCCTTTTTCTATATATAGCAAAATAATATCTATATATATATATATATATATATATATATATATATATATAATATATATATATATATATATATATATATATATATATATATATATATATATATATATATATATATATATATATATTTTAACAATGGCTAAAGCCTTCATTGAAAATTGAAAAAGGGTGGGGGGGAACCGGAAGATAGCCCAAGTTCCTACAAAAGGGGTAGCCCTAACGATAGAGCCTTTTTTTTTTTTTTTGGGACCGACAGAAAGTCAAACGTTGACTACATTCAAATGTTCGAAAATTTGAAACTGTTCGAACGAAGGGTTGGGGGGAACGGAAACACGGACCGAGGGGGGTTAATGGGTACGTGGCCCGAGACGGGCACCCAGATCGATGAGGGGCGCTCTGCCCGCGAGGGGGGGCGCGCGGATCGAGGAGCCTCGGCCCCCCCCTCCCGCGCGGAGATCGGAGCCGGAGGCTCCGGAGACACCATTCCAGCGGATAAGCGAAGGCGGGCGAGACGACGGCGGCCGACGGGTTGGGCGGCGTGCGGGGAGGGGGAGGGAGGGGAACAGGGAAGAGGGGAGGAGCAGAAATGGCTCGACCGACCGACGGTGAGGGAGCGGAGCTCGACCTCCGGACAGGCCGCGGTCGCTCACCGGCGAGGGGCCAGCATGCGGCGGAGGGACCGCCGGAGAGCGGGGAACTCGTCAAGCTCGCCGCCGCTGAGGGAGGATCCTGGACGTCGGGGGTCGCCGAGAGAGGGGCTGAAGCCGGAGGCGGGGAAGCTACCGCCATGCCGGAGGCGGAGGCTGGAGATGGGGAGGAGGGGGATCCTCCTCGGCCGGAGGGGGCTGAGGGCCTCGAAGCAGGAGCGGCCGGGGGATGCGCGCCCAACAGAGAGTGAGCTGCGTTGGGCCACGAGGGGGCGGCCGGGGAAGCTGCCGCGGAGGAGCGGGAGGCTTCGAAAGAGGGGTTGGACGCCACCGAGAGGGAGGGGGCGCTGTGGGCCCAGGCGGCGGGGGCCGAAGGCAAATCCGCCGTGGGAATGACGACAGTCGGGGGAGAGGGAGGAGCCGATGCGGACGCCGCCGAAGTCACGGAGGGTCGCCGGAGGGAGAGGGGAACGGGGAGAGGGGCAGCGGCCGTGTCAGGGGGCGGCGCGGCGGCCGAGGCGGCATCCGGAGGGGGGGAGACCCGGAGGTGGGGGAGAGGACCGGGATCTGGCGCCGCGCTCGGCGATGCCTAGGGCTGCGGCGGCGGGAGCGTCGCCGAGGCGGGGGAGGGAAGGTCCACGGAGGGTGGAACCAGACGGGGGATGGGAAGTCTGGCGCCCCAAGCAGGCCGGCGGCTGGGGGCTGAGCACCCCGCGGCGAGAGGGGCCAGGCGACGGACGGCCGACCCGGTAGGCGAGGAGAGGGGTAGAGGATGGGGCCTCCAAGGGAAAGGAGGAGGCAAAGGTGGGCGGCCGGGCCAAGGACGACCGGCCAGCCGACCCACCCGGCGGAGATGGGAGCGGAGCTCCACCCAGCGGGAGTGGGGAGCAGCGCTCCTCCCAGCGTTCCCATTTTCTTTAATATATATATATATATATATATATATATATATATATATATATATATATATATATACATTCACATATATATATACATTCCAATACACAATTATATATCGTATATTAGTATATATATTCTTATTAATACAAGCTACAATAATGTAATTTATATATATAATGATATATACCTATATACCATAAATACAAACACGAATAATAAATATTACGTATAATCGATATTTGAAATCCGATCATTAAATTTATATACCGAAAATTCACAATTAAAATATATTGATATTTTATATATAAATAAAAGCCTAATTTCCATATACCGTAAATACACTTCTATATTTATATATAACCTAGATAATTTCCATAAAATCCAACATATTTGTTAAGGAGAAATATTTACTATATTATTAAATAAAATATTATTTATAATAACAAGCACATATAATATATTATATATATAGCAATTGTTCCTAGAATTGTCTCCAAAATTACCAAGGTAAAATAGCAATTCAATATGCGTTTACACTGACGTCTTTGGTCACACTGCAACACCTCATGGGCTTTGGGCTTGGTTCGGACTAGTTTGATATAACCGAATTTTCTAAAAGTCAAGATATTAATAAATGACTAATTAAATCATTTATAGGGATTAACTCGCAACTTATCCTGGTTTTCCTAGTTAGGACGTTGCTATGGCTCGACATTTCCCTACCATGGCTAAACACTAGTCAAAGCACGCTACTGCACTATCCGTGCCATAATTCCTAACCGTCTTGTACTCAAAAACTTCATCATGGCTAAAGTCATCTACCGTAATAATTAACTAAATAATTAATTCTAAAAATCTAAAAATCACCATTTAAATCAAATAAAGAAAAAAATATTTTAAAAAAATCCGGGAAAGGAAGCTACAAATCTACCCACCTTAAAAATAATTTCGTCCTCGAAATTCTAATTCATAACTATGCCTTAAAAATTAAAGTTTAGTATTGCCTTAATCTCCTCAAATTTAATTCCTCAAAATATTTTATGGCCTTCTCTAGTCATTTGGTATTTACGAAATCTCGAGGACTTCTACCCACCTTTGGTCACACTACTCATCAAAACACGGTTACTAAAGTCTTATGGTCTTCTAACCAGTTGCTAATAATTCTACTGGGCAGATATCTAGGCATATGGCATATATAATCCCTCATATCTATAAACAACCAAACACTCAATAGTCAAGCAATATGTACTATAATTTAAGGATTTCTAATGAATTCTAGACAGCACGATTGTTCGTCACTCCTGTAGCCTCCCTTCTCGAAATTTTGAAATATTTTATTATTCGTTATTTTATTTAAACGATGATTTTTAGATTTTATAAATAATTAATTATTGGCTTATTGAATTTCGCTATTATTTTATTGAGGTTATATTAAATATAGTATTATTATTGTGGTTATTAAATATAGACTATTTATTATTATTAGATTATTCTTTATCAAAAAAATAATATATGAGTACATGAGTGTATAAATATATATATAAATATTTTGTATTGGTGCATGTATATAAATAAACATATATATATATATATATATATATATATATATATATATATATATATATATATATATATATATATATATATATATAAAAATATATATATATATATATATGTATATATAGGTGTGGTGTATGTATATAAATAAATATATATGTATAAAAATATAAGTGTATATATATATATATATATATATATATATATATATATATATATATATATATATATATATATATATATATATATATATATATATATTATACACGTATATGCACGTATACATGGGTATTTATGTGTATTTATATATGTATAAGTAAATAAGTATTAGTATATAATAAAACAAAAAAAAAGTAAATTAGTAAAACCCAAAGCCCAGGCCGGCCCAGCCCAAGCCAGGCCAGCCCAGGCCGAGAACCCCCCTAGCCGAGCTGCAAACAGAAAATCCCCCCCCCGCTCTACTACATCCAAACGAGCCGACCCCTTGCGCCTGCTAAATAAGGAGAGAGAGAGCAAACTCCCAAACCCTTAACCGCAGCCACACGACCCCCGTGGTCGGGCGACCCACCCGCCGTCAGCGCGTCCACCGCGTACGGTCGGAGATGCCGCGCACAGCCGCGACCAGCGCGCGCTCAGGCGAACGTTGACAGCAACAGCAGTAGCGTGTGAAGGGCTGAGTTCGCAAAGCGATCTCTCGACGATCGCCCAACCGTTTTGCGAACCATCAACTCTGGTACGATCTCGACATAACCAACTCCTATTCCCTTCAAACACTTCAATTTATTTTGCGTCATGTACGTCAAAAATGAGCCCGAAGTCGAGAAAAAAACTGTCCAAAAACAGGATAGTTTCGCAGTTCAGGAACCTACATTGACGGACCAATTTCGATCAATCCAGTAACTTTTTAGAAATTCCACCTGAACATGAATATTGACAACATATACGAGATTGAAACCTTGTTTATAGATTTATTTTTCATCAATTATATAGCTGTTAATTTAACTTTAAAGTTCGAGAAAAATCTGTTTTCAAAATCATGAAATCGCTCCACACGACGTGCGTCACGCCAATCCGGACGACGTGGTCGCGCACCGTAAGCATCGAAAGCTGCGTAACAGTTTCTTGGTCGTGTGGGCTTTGACGGAATTCAAATTGGTCACGTGTGCGCGACGAATTTGATGCGTATCCGTCGAAATTTCCCGTATCGTGCACTTTGCAAATTTCTCAATTACTTTGTGCACGCTTGTCAGATCGAGACGAAACTTGTGCCAACAGAACCGTATCATTTTTCTGGTCCTGTATGCCAAGTTTGGTCCAATTCTGAGACAGTTGAATCCGACGTCGTTTTGCGGGCCCCACGGTCCCACTCAACGGGCGATTTTGTGCACGGCCCGCCGAAATCCAATTTTGGACATACGATTAGGTTCATATCGGAAAACTGGATTTGTAGACATGTAGTTTGATGACTTTAGAGACCATTGACTCTGGCACGCTTTTCGGTGCAAAGCGGGTCCAACGGCGGACATCGTTTTGGCCCGAAATTACCATTTTGCTTCTGTGTCCAGAATTGGACGTAAGGACAGGCAATCCTAGCTAATTGGACTATTCTGAGATCATTGGTATTGTCTATTTCAACATCCGGGAACTGTTGTACGAGTTTTGACTATTGTGGCATTCTGAGTGGTTCAGGTTATCGGTTACACCAGCAAAGGACCACAGGCGAGTACAGTTTATTGTCTGTATTTCGATATTGATTTTACTATATTTCATTGATTGGCCATTGGTTATGTGATTATTTTCTATTAAAATTGTTGAGTCGGGAATGAGAAGTACCAACGATGTGTGATCTGACCTTAGACAGTATAGACAGTGTAGACAGTGATTCATTATTTCTTGTAGACAGTGTAGACAGTAATTTATTTATTGCAAAGTAGACAGTGTAGACCATGATTATTACTGCATTTAAATTGTGTAGATCGTGATTATTATTTTGTAGACAGTGTTTCTTTATTGCAATACTTTCTGTAGACAGTGTAGCTTTATACAATGTAGACAGTGTAACTTAGACAGTGTAGACAGTGTAACTTTAGACAGTGTAGACAGTGCCGCATAATTGTCCCGAGACCGATCACATATCAAAGGTACTTCTAGCAGTTGGGGAAAGTCTGTTGTATCTATTTATTTACTATTGGTTTTCTGTATTTCCTATTTATTTCCAAAACTCATAATTGATGTCTAACCTTTATTTTATAGTCATCTTCTTTATTTGAAATTGCATTCAGTGAATTGTGCTCGTTCCATTCCTGACTGGAAACCAACATTTTCAGGTTAGCCGTGGATTCGCTTAGCTTGGGGAGTGACGGGAATACTTGCAGACGAAAAGCCTAGAGACTAGTTAGATAGATGAGTTGTAGTCATTCAATATTATACAAGTTTATATTTTTGTAAATGTAAAACTTATGATCTTTGTAAGTTAAATTAATTTTGGTGAATGAGCATTATTTGTGATTTTGATCTTCATGGCCGTGACAGCGTTGTACCGCCGACACTGCGGCGTAGGCTGGCTGGGACACGTCTTGTATCCGTTTTTTTTAAAAAAATGGGTGCGGATCGTGACAAGTTTTTGTGGTGGCCCATGCAGGTCGGTTTTCGTAAATCACGTGATAGTACTTAAGTTAGTCGTACTATTACGAGCCTGCGACTAGAAATGCTCATTCACGAATTAGAAATTAATTTAATTTACGAGAATGGCTAGGATTAGGAGTCCTTTATACAAATTTACCAATGGGTAGTCTAGGCCATGCATTGTAGATAAGGAGCTATTAATTTTGATAGTTTATCAGATCCCCATAGGTACATTATTATCTCTTGAAACGACGATGTAATCCAATTTGGATAGTTTATTCCCTTTGTAAGGCAGGGCTTCATAGAATTAATGATCTAGCCTTGATAGATTATTCAATTCATTCTCTTGCCTCCTTGGATATCGTCACCATATTTTAGTCTGAATTGCCCAATTAAAATCTTATTTTGCCGTAAGGGAATAGTTTATAATTCCTGATTCGGTTATTCAAATGCAAACCTCGAGGTAGACTGATCCAAAAATTTTCTTCCATGGTTCGAATACATGTGAAAGAGATACCAGAATGTTTGTAGTTCTTTGTCTTCAGTTTATTCCTCCCTGTGCAATCTGTTATTTTAAAGATTGTGACTGATAGGACAAATATTTATGTCTTATTTCATAGTCAACTTATTTGAATCTCTAAAAGCTCAGGGATTCATTTACAGATATAGTTACGAGAATGTTAGTTAACTCATACTGGCAGGACAGCAGCGCACTGTCGCCATTTATTTAAATTTTGGGGACTAGGGAATCACTGCAGCCAGTAGCGCGCTGGCGAGACACAACCCCTAGAGGTGAAAAATTAGTTTAAGAGAATATAGGGTATAGAGTATTGCTAAACTATAGCTAGTGGTCCTCTTTTGACCGTAGTCACCCTTGTGTCAATATAAGGTAGAGTGTCGGATAGCCTATCACATTTGAATCACGAAACCAAGGGTTTACCACAGCTAGAGTATACGGGCGTGGCGTAATCCGCGGTGAAGTGACTTCAAACATGATTACAAGTTTGGAATACAAATAGAGGATAGGATAGTGCCCTGTACGTTCTATAAAACCCAAAGCCAATAGTAGTGGAAGTTCTGTGAGATTGGGTAGCGTGTCTTCCGATCTAACATTCCGTGGTCTTTGTAACCTATTGACAAGGAAATGGAATGACAGTAATAGGTTTACCTGGAATATAGAAGTCGGAAGTCCATAACCCATTGGTTGACCAAGTTCTTGTGTATAAGAAGATAGTAGGAAGACTGTATAAACAATAACACCAGGTGAAGCTTGATTCCCTCTAAACTCGAACTACTTGTGCCTCTTTTCAAAAATCTCGCGTACTTATAATTTGACTATTTCGACCAATGTTGCTATTACAGCCTAGTTTTACAAGCTTACTCTTTATCGAGTTTAATTCAAGACATATGTTATTGGGGACGCCCACTAACTTATTGTCTAATCAGAATCAGTGTATTATGGTCTGATCGACCATGATGCATTTTGGTTCGCACTTTATTTAATTATCCTATGTGGATTGAGATATAGATGTCTCTAGGGTCTCATCCACGACTGTATTGACAATTCCTCTTGAATTATATGTTCGTCCTTGAATCACGAAATTATATTCAGTAACATCTTCCATGAATTCTTTATTGTTTTTGTCTTTCACCGATTTGGAAAGACGAAAGCTCGTGATGGTAGAGAAATACAGAGTATTCTCATGGCTATGATAATGGTAGGCACAAGTGTAGCTACCATCGGCCAGTCATGTGATTGAGTTACTCGTTCTCCCATCGACCCTCAAACTACTATTGAGACCTCCTAGCCATTCGAATTTGTGAATGATTAGGGTTTTACCCTTAGTCGAAATACCTACCTAGGAGACTACCTATTCTTTAGAGACCAAAGGTTGCGAGTCTCTAATTATTTTGCTGGAAGCTTGTCTTAACTAGCAACCCTTAAGCCTTGAACCAACCCTTCCTCGACCGAAGCTACAGTTAGACCTGAGATGAGTGGACAATAGGGTAATCATTTACCGTGACACTCCTCCCGAGATTGGGTTACAACAAATATTACTCTAGTTACGTAAATGTTTGATATTAAGACCTAACTAGCGTTGGAACACCACAGTCACTAGCTTAGCCAATACCATAGCTTAAATACCCTGTCTACCAATTGTCAACAGCAATACACGATCACTACGACTCTTGTGACGATAGTCTGGCGGGTTGACACAAATGGAAATTCACGACTCGGTGGTAGAAATCTTGTGCCTTAGAGCTGGTTACCCCGTCGATAACTCTTGTACACTATGGATGGGTATGTTCCTCTATGTTATCGACCATGTGTTATTATACACCCTTGTTTCTCATTTATTGAGGAATGATCATTGACTTGACTTACATCTATCGTATCCCGATACGCCGTGCCTCATTCCCTATAACAAAGAGTCGAGGTAAAGTATCCGGACTTTGGGAACCCTCTAACCTCAATATTCCTACGACCATGTCCTATTTTTAAGGTGGGTAGACTGTAAGCCCTCTAAAATTCTTTGGATATACCAGGATTGCCGAGTGATTAGAATAATTTCTTTTAGCATGATAATTAATGCCCTATGGACTCCCACTTTCCATTTAAATCATTTTATGTCCCCGATCGTGCCATTAATATTCGGAGCACAAGACCAGTTGTTACCTTCCAACAAATTTTATATGCAAGCTCTAGACGAGTCCACCTTCATCTAGGTATATCATGTCCCACTCAAACCCGTCCCCTAGTACTCTATTTTTGTGCTGCGACTTTCAGGATAAAAGGACTAGCTATAACTCTTACCATAGTACCTACCCGGTATACTTTTCGACTACAACTAGAGACTCAACCTCGACGCAAACCTTCCAACCCAATATATAGTTGTGATCTACTCGAAGCTACTACGCACATGTCACTAGTGTGCCATTCAAATGGTGTCTTCTCGTGCTACTTAAACACAAAAGTCACGGAAGGCGCATCTTCAGGGCTTACAGAACCTATTCAACCAATCCGACTGCCCAAGTAGCCCAACCACTTGAGTGGAAACCTGTTTTATGTCACCCTAACCTAGTAGGAGTAAGTTTATCATTTGGGATCTTGTCCAAACCATATAGATTGAAACCCAATGTTCATCCAACCAACGAGTGATGTCTAAATAGAGAACCCATTGGGACCCATCCATGCATACCACTATATTTGGGTTATAAAATCGAACCCATAGAAATTGGCCCTCGTACCTATTATGTAATCTCCACCCCTTAGAATATGAATCCATTCATAACCTTTATCGCATCTGCCTGGAAGTCAGATATGATCTTGTATTGCATTTATGTTCCCTGCTCGTGTGTTTAAATAACCACGGAAGGATTACAATCTTGATTTCTCAAATTTTGTTTCATTATGGAACCTCGTTTGAATTAGAATTTCGAGAACGAGACTTCTGTATTGCACGGGTTGCAGGTTACTCTATGTAACGAAGGGCTCTTCGACATAGCAAGTGACTGAACTAGAGTATCCCAATCTAGCGAATAAGACTATAGGTTCATAAATACTCCTTCTATCTGTATTATTGTATATTTTCTACCGCCCTTTAAAACTTCATAATGACCCTC
Organism: Iris pallida; assembly: GCA_029216955.1. NCBI lineage: Eukaryota > Viridiplantae > Streptophyta > Magnoliopsida > Asparagales > Iridaceae > Iris > Iris pallida. Next base: position 10,393,189 of record JANAVB010009598.1, read on the forward strand.
GATTACTCCTCCTTACCTTTTTGTCCTTTATTTCGGAGTGACGAAGGTCATGCTTACTAGAATTTATCAATATTTCTTAGCTACTGGTATAAATTTGTTGCTTTTAAGGCTTGGGTTGCTTGATAGATACGAGAGGATTATAAATACCATATGTCCTAGATATTTTTTCGGTAGAATTATTAGCCACTAGTTAGAAGATTATAAGGTTTTAGTGACCGTGTTTTGAAGAGTAGTGCGACCAAAGATGGGTAGAAGTCCTCGAGATTTCATAAGTACCAAATGACTAGAGAAGGCCATGAAATATTTTGAAGAAATTAAGGTCGAGAAGATTAAGGTTACAATAGACTTCCTTTTTGAATTTTTAGAATAGTTATGAATTAGAATTTCGAGGACGAAATTATTTTTAAGGTGGGTAGATTTGTAGCCTCCCTTCCCGGAATTTTGAAATATTTTATTATTATTCATTTTATTTAAGCGATGATTTTTAGATTTTATAAATAATTAATTATTGGCTTATTAAATTTTGTTATTATTTTATTGAGGTTATATTAAATATAGTATTATTATTGTGGTTATTAAATATAGACTATTTATTATTATTAGATTATTCTTTATCAAAAAAAATAATATATGAGTACATGAGTGTATAAATATATATATAAATATTTGTATTGGTGCATGTATATAAATAAACACACACACACATATATATATATATATATATATATATATATATATATATATATATATATATATATATATATATATTTTATATATATATATATATATATATATATATATATATATATATATATATATATATATATATATATAGGTGTGGTGTATGTATATAAATAAATATATATGTATAAAAATATAAGTATATATATATATATATATATATATATATATATATATATATATATATATATATATATATATATATATATATTTTATATATATATATATATATATATATATATATATATATATATATATATATATATGCAGGTATACATGGGTATTTATATAAAAAATATATATATATATATATAAAATATATATATATATATATATTATATATATATATATATATATATATATATATATATATATATATATATATATTATACACATAAAAAAAAAAAAAAAATATATATATATATTATACACATATATGCACGTATACATGGGTATTTATGTGTATATATATATGTATAAGTAAATAAGTATTAGTATATAATAAAACAAAAAAAAGTAAATTAGTAAAACCCAAAGCCCAGGCCGGCCCAGCCCAAGCCAGGCCAGCCCAGGCCGAGAACCCCCCTAGCCGAGCTGCAAACAGAAATTCCCCCCCCCCCGCTCTACTACATCCAAACGAGCCGACCCCTTGTGCCTGCTATATAAGGAGAGAGAGAGCAAACTTCCAAACCCTAAACCGCCGCCACACGACCCCCGTGGTCGGGCGACCCACCCGCCGTCGGCGCACCCACCGCGCGCGACCGGAGACGCCGCGACTAGCGCGCGCTCAGGCGAACGTTGACAGCAACAGTAGTAGCGTGTGAAGGGCTGAGTTCACAAAGCGATCTCTCGACGATCGCCCAACCATTTTGCGAACCATCAACTCTGGTACGATCTCGACATAACCAACTCCTATTCCCTTCAAACACTTCAATTTATTTTGCGTCATGTACGTCGAAAAATGAGCCCGAAGTCGAGAAAAAAACCTGTCCAAAAACAGGATAGTTTCGCAGTCCAGGAACCTACATTGACGGACCGATTTCGATCAATCCAGTAACTTTTTAGAAATTCCACCTGAACACGAATATTGACAACATATACGAGATTGCAACCCTATTTATAGATTTATTTTTCATTAATTATATTGCTGTTAATTTAACTTCAAAGTTTGGGAAAAATCTGTTTTCAAAATCACGAAATCGCTCCACACGACGTACGTCACGCCAATCCGGACGATGTGGTCGTGCACCGTAAGCATCGAAAGCTGCGTAACGGTTTCGTGGTCGTGTGGGCTTTGACGGAATTCAAATTGGTCGCGTGTGCGCGACGAATTTGATGCGTATCCGTCGAAATTCTCCGTATCGTACACTTTGCAAATTTCTCAATTACTTTTTGCACGCTCGTCAGATCGAGACGAAACTTACGCCAACAGAACCGTATCATTTTTCTGGTCCTGTATGCCAAGTTTGGTCCAATTCTGAGACAGTTGAATCCGACGTCGTTTTGCGGGCCCCACGGTCCCACTCAACGGGCGATTTTGTGCACGGCCCGCCGGAATCCAACTTTGGACATACGGTTGGGTTCGTATCGGAAAACTGGATCCGTAGACATATAGTTTGATGACTTTAGAGACCATTGACTCTGGCACACTTTTCGGTGCAAAGCGGGTCCAATGGCCGACATCGTTTTGGCCCGAAATTACCGTTTTGCTCATGTGTCCAGAATTGGACGTAAGGACAGGCAATTCTAGCTAATTGAACTATTCTGAGATCATTGGTATTGTCTATTTCAGCATCCGGGAACTGTTGTACGAGTTTTGACTATTGTGGCATTCTGAGTGGTTCAGGTTATCGGTTACACCAGCAAAGGACCACAGGCGAGTACAGTTTATTGTCTGCATTTCGATATTGATTTTACTATATTTTATTGATTGGCCATTGGTTATGTGATTATTTTCTATTAAAATTGTTGAGTCGGGAATGAGAAGTACCAACGATGTGTGATCTGACCTTAGACAGTGTAGACAGTGTAGACAGTGATTCATTATTTCTTGTAGACAGTGTAGACAGTGATTTATTTATTGCAAAGTAGACAGTGTAGACCATGATTATTACTGTATTTAAATTGTGTAGATCGTGATTATTATTTTGTAGACAGTATTTCTTTATTGCAATACTTTCTGTAGACAGTGTAGCTTTATACAATGTAGACAGTGTAACTTAGACAGTGTAGACAGTGTAACTTTAGACAGTGTAGACAGTGTCGCATAATTATCCCGAGACCGATCACATATCAAAGGTACTTCTAGCAGTTGGGGAAAGTCTGTTGTGTCTATTTATTTACTATTGGTTTTCTGTATTTTCTGTTTATTTCAAAACTCATAATTGATGTCTAACCTTTGTTTTATAGTCATCTTCTTTATTTGAAATTGCATTTAGTGAATTGTGCTCGTTCCATTCCTGAATGGAAACCAACATTTTCAGGTTAGCCGTGGATTCACTTAGCTTGGGGAGTGACGGGAATACTTGCAGACGAAAAGCCTAGAGACTAGTTAGATAGATGAGTTGTAGTCATTCAATATTGTACAAGTTTATATTTTTTGCAAATGTAAAACTTGTGATCTTTGTAAGTTAAATTAATTTTGGTGAATGAGCATTATTTGTGATTTTGATCTTCACGGCCGTGACAGCGTTCTACCGCCGACACTGCGGCGTAGGCTGGCTGGGACACGTCTTGTATCCGTTTTAAAAAAAAAATGGGTGCGGGTCGTGATAACTCCGAAATAGGAAGGGACGAGAATCAATGGTACGGAAAGCAAGGAAGTATAATCGAGAGCAATTATGAAATTTCAAGGACGTAGAAAATTTCTAAGAGAATTTTCAAGGCAGAGTGGATTGAGATTTCTAAGGTTTAGTCAGATGCACAGGCTCGTATCAGTACAGTTACGTAGCCGATACGATATGGTCTGACCTGCATGGGCCACCACAAAAACTTGTCACGACCCGCACCCGATTTTCGGATGCGAGCACGTGAGCAAGCCAGCTACGTATCGAGCGAACTCCAGCCCGACTGGAGTACGTATAAGCCGTCAAGTTCATGGTATCATGTCTAATCTAAGCTATATCTCAATCCACAGAAATCATATAAAACAAGAATGAATAAGTATGGGTCGTGATCTGCAGCCCACTAGCATATATGTCCGATAAGACTCTAAGAAAGTAACAAGAGTTTAAAACTGAATCAGGAAATAGGATATCTCATGATAAGGTATGAAAGCACGAGCTGATAATAAATGCAATACGATACCTGAACCCCGCAAACGTATCATCCCATCCGCCATCCAGAACTAATAGCTAACTCCATGCAATCACTAAACCTGAAGAGATCATCAGGTCCTCAGGGGACATAGCAAGATACATAAAAACATGCCTATCTAGCAGTTTATCATATAATAAAGAAAATACAGGAGATAAACGGAAAAAGACCAATCAGCACAAAATACGACTATACACGACTGGAAGAACCACTATGCCTAAACGAACTGCTGGAGAAGAACAAGAGAACACGATATCACGATGCCAATGGATAACCAATCGAATACTCAAACCCTCGCCCTAGTATGGACTCACAGATTTGAACAACTACTAGCCCTCGCCCCTAGTGTGGACTCGCAGGCTAGCATCACCCTCGTCCCTAGTGTGGACTCGCAGGTGTGAACCATATACTACTAACCCTCACCTCTAATGTGGACTCGTAGGCTAGCATCACCCTCATCCCTAGTGTGGACTCGCAGGTGTGGACCAATAACTACTAACCCTCGTCCCTAGTGTGGACTCGCAGGTGTGGACCAATAACTACTAACCCTCGTCCCTTATGTGGACTCGCAGGTTAGCTTAACTACTAACCCTCGTCCCTTATGTGGACTTGCAGGTTAGCTTAACTACTAACCCTCGTCCCTAATGTGGACTCGCAGGCTAGCATAAAGATTTCAAGACAAGGAGGTAAAGCAGTTCCGATATGACTTATTCATCCTATGGCATGATACGACTCAGTCCAAGTACAAGTGATGACACGACATGACCCAATCATGATACACGAGAAAACCAATCCAATATGAACTACAAAGTTAACTATGAACAAGAACTGTATATACGTATATCCAATATAAACTACAAAGCTAATTATAAACAAGGCTTTATATATACTACCAAGCATGATATATAAATCTCATATAAATAATCAACTCGTAAAACAGTATAATAATATAAATATGCATGTAATAAACTGTAGAGGAAGGCAAGGTATCTTGCCTGGAGGTTGCACGAAGATCCAATAATATACCGTCAACTGGCAAGTCATACAGTCCAAGTCATCACAATTGTCTCCAAAAGCTGAAACAAACATTACCAACGTTCTCAGAATAGTTAAATTAGCTAGGATTGCCTGTCCTTAAGTCCAATTCTGGGCACAGGGGCAAAACAGTAATTTCGGGCAAAAACGATATCCGCCGTTTGACCCGCTTCGCACCGAAAAGTGTGACAAAGTCAATGGTCTCTAAAGTTATCAAACTATATGTCAACAGGTTTGGTTTTCTGATACGAACCCAATCGTATGGCCAGAGTTTGATTCCGGCGGGCCGTGCACAAAATTGCTCGTTGAGTGGGACCGTGGGGCCCGCAAAACGACGTACGATTCGACTGTCTCAGAATTGGACCAAACATGGCCTACAGGACCAGAAAAATGATACGGTCCTGGTGGCGCATGTTTCGTCTCGATCTGACGAGCGCACACAAAGTTATGACTAAATTTGCATCGCACGGATATGGGGCAATTTCGACGGATACGCATCAAATTCGTTGTGCACACGCGACCAATTTGAATTCCGTCAAAGCCCATACGACCAAGAAGCTGTTATGCACCTTTCGATGCTTTCGGTTCGCGACCACGTCGCCCGAAATGGCAGGACGCACGTCGTGTGAATGGATTTTTAGTTTCTGAAAACATAATTTTTGGAAAACTTTAAACAGATTTTATTTGACGAATACAATGAGTTAATTAAAAGTAAAAGAAATGTTTTTCTGTCCCATAGGTTGTCCCTAACTTCCTTCAAATACATTCTCAAAATCGTTCATGGTTTAGAAGAAAACTGGCCGTAAAGTAGGGTAGTCGGTCTATGAAACTGTTTTATTTTCGAACAGTTATTTGATCGACTTCGCATCGAGTTCTTGGTCGATCGAAGCATCTACGACGAATACCCTTTGAAGGGTTTCAAAGAGGGTTATATCGGCTCTTCGGACTAGTTTACGAAACACAAAACGATGAAGTATAGTGGAAGAACTTTACCCACGAAGTTGGATGTTTCCCGTACTTGCTGCTGCGGCTGTCTCTTCCTTGTGCGCGCGGCTTGCACGTGCGCGACCGTCTGCCGCCGGCCGGCGGTGGCTGCGGCGTCGCGCGGCCGCCTGGGCCTGGGGTCGGGGCGAAGAGTTGCGCGGCGCTAGGGTTTTCATTTTTCCTCTGCTCTGCTCTCTGCGTGTATTTATCGATTTAGATGGGGCGCTCAGCTGGGTTTAGCAGGGTACTTGGTCGAGCCTGGGGTGGGCCTGCTGGCTAAGGACTCAGGTCTTTGGGCCTGGGCCGGCCTGCTGTTGCTTCTCTTTATTCATTCTTTTTCTTTTATTCCTTTTTCTATATATAGCAAAATAATATCTATATATATATATATATATATATATATATATATATATATATATATATTATATATATATATATATATATATATATATATATATATATATATATATATATATATATATATATATATATATATATATATATTTATATGTATATATATTCATATATATACACACATATATGTATATATACTACTACATGCATTATATATACACATTCACATATATATATATATATATATATATATATATATATATATATATATATATATATATATATATATATATATATATATATATATATAATATATTTATATATACGTACACGTACACATTTATAATATTATTTTTTTTTTCCAATACACAATTATTTATCGTATATTAGTATATATATATTCTTATTAATACAAGCTACAATAATGTAATTTATATATATAATGATATATACCTATATACCATAAATACAAACACGAATAATAAATATTACGTATAATCGATATTTGAAATCCGATCATTAATTTTATATACCGAAAATTCACAATTAAAATACATTGATATTTTATATATAAATAAAAGCCTAATTTCCTTATACCGTAAATACACTTCTATATTTATATATAACCTAGATAATTTCCATAAAATCCAACATATTTGTTAAGGAGAAATATTTACTATATTATTAAATAAAATATTATTTCTAATAACAAGCACATATAATATATTATATATATAGCAATTGTTCCTAGAATTGTCTCCAAAATTACCAAGGTAAAATACCAATTCAATATGCGTCTACACTGACGTCTTTGGTCACACTGCAACACCTCATGGGCTTTGGGCTTGGTTCAGACTAGTTTGATATAACCGAATTTTCTAAAAGTCAAGATATTAATAAATGACTAATTAAATCATTTATAGGGATTAACTCGCAACTTATCCTGGTTTTCCTAGTTAGGACGTCGCTATGGCTCGACATTCCCCTACCATGGCTAAACACTAGTCAAAGCACGCTACTGCACTATCCGTGCCATAATTCCTAACCGTCTTGTACTCAAAAACTCCATCATGGCTAAAGTCATCTACCGTAATAATTAACTAAATAATTAATTCTAAAAATCTAAAAATCACCATTTAAATCAAATAAAGAAAAAAAATATTTTAAAAAAAAATTCGGGAAGAGAAGTTACACTTACTGTTCTTTTACGGGTCTAACTTGGGTCCCGCAGATTTGGCTGAACCAGAACCACGAACCCCAGAACCATAGATGTTGGCATAGTTTCTCTTTCCTTTCTTTGTTTTTGAACAATTGTAATAAATGAATTGTGATATTGTTGTCTTGTTATTTCCATTCCAGACCAGTTTTAGTTTAATAAAATATTTTATTTCTATTAGATATTTTCCTGTTGTGTTTCACTTCTTGATACAGCTTACTGCCGCCGTCTCACAACGGTGCCGGCTGGACATGATTCGACTGGACCTATTATATTTAGAATCGGGTCGTGACATATTTTTAGTGGTGGCCCATGCAGGTCCAATTCTGTAAATTGGTCTAGTCAACTTAGTCTAGACCAGCATACATTTCTGTAGTCTGACCTAGATCTAGATATGACTCTAGGAAAATAGACTCTAGAAACAAAATTAGAACACTTAGATTATTTTCACCATGTCACAACATAGGATCAAATTTATCTTATTTATATAAAATCTATTTTTGCTTGCTTATAGTTTCATAGGTTACCTTACTTATGTTGTACACAAACCTTACCCAGATTAGGCTGATTGAATGATGGTATATTTTACTCCCTATATTATTTTCTAGATTTTATATATCTTTTAGTGTCTCATGACTTTCGGGAATTATTTTCCTCCATTCTTTATCAGATTCTACCATCCCTTAGGATCTATACTCTTTCGCTATTTATGGATTAATATTAGGTTTTTCAATCTCCTTATTCAGCAAACCTATTTCCAATTTCTTTATTAGTTTAATCAAATCTTACTTCTCTATCTTTATTTAGAATCTAGATTCATTCACTATTTAGAATTTCAAATTCTCCTTTAACAAACCTAATAAACTCTTATCTACCCAAAGTATTTTTACGACTAGTGTGTATCCAACCATTTGTCTTGACCCTATTCCTAATTGACTTTCTCAGAACTAATCCCGAAGCAGATTCTTCTGGAACCATAAAGCCCCAAGGTTAATTGCTACCAAAAGAATTGGTTTAACTTATCTAGTTCACGAATCTTCCAAAGGAATTATTTTCTAGAAATAATTCCAATATTGATTGATATTTCCTAAGTTATTCGAAGGACCGAGAATATTTTCATTTGTTGACTGCATCCACTCAACTTGAAATCTTACTCTCTCTAGGCAACTTCTCGATCAATTCAAGGCCTAGAAAGTTATAAACTCAATGCTTGAGTATCATGAAGCAGGAACGGTCAGAGAATTAATTTCATTCTATTGTTGAATTTTCTTTAGTCATTGAAAAACATTTGATTTGTTGAGCTATCCTTTTGAAATTCTTATGGACAAAGTTGAAAAAAAATTTAGTGACCTAATATGGCTTCGCACATATGCGTTGCAGTCATTTATCTGAATTACGAAAATTGCGAGTTTACTGCAGCCAGATGCGCACTCGCGAGACATAGGCTCTAAGTTGAAGTAATTTCAGGTGTTCATAGGTTTCGAATATTATTGAGACTGTCCTAAATGCATCATGTTTGTCTCCTATGTTGTTCAGCCAGAAATGGATAAAGTTGATAGACTACTCGGTAACCTATCATTATTCAAGTTATGGAGCCAAAAATTCATTGCAGTCAGGTGCACTCTGGTGAGGCATGAATTTGAGGTAAAGTGACTTCGGATATATTTGGTTTCTGAATATTATTAAGACTATATCCATACCATGGTTGTCTCTTAAGCACCATCAAGTTATTCTAACTTTTGTCCGACTAGAGGCTTTACATTTTTTAGCGGTTGTCTCCATCTTTAGAAATCTCTTATCACAGCCAGAAAGAATGGATTTCCTATAGAATTTACTTGATTTTCTTAGAACTTATTATGACCATATCAATCTCTATTGGCTCAATCTCTTTCAAGGTCCAATTTTAGTGTATTGCATATGTTTTGTGGATAGTTATATATTTTGTAGCTATATATATATATATATATATATATATATATATATATATATATTATATATATATATATTTTTTTTTTTTTTTTTTTATATATATATTATATATATATATATATATATATATATATATATATATATATATATAGCTACAAAATATATATATATATATATATATTTATATATATATAGTTGACAATTATATTCAGGAAAAACCGAGATAGTTACCTAGCAACCTTATAATATTATTCCGGTAAGAGCACCCTTAGAGGATCGATATTTTTCCCAATGAGATTAGATCGCTAAGGGTAGAATGACAAGGCACATTATAAGAAAGTTAGTCTGGAGAGAATTATAAATTATGGTTCATTTAGGATAGAATCATTACTAGTGCTTGGGTATTGGATTTGAACAAATGGATATAATTGACGATTTTGAATTTTATGATTAAAGGAAGAGTTATGGAAGATAGAGGAAAACATAGGTAGAGTTAGCAAGGAAAGTCTAGAATTTGGTAAGGTTTTCCCAAAGAGGAAGTGAATTTGGATTATATATATATATATATATATATATATATATATATATATATATATATATATATATATATATATATATATATATAAACATGAGAATATGATGATCAAGTAAATGAACACTTGACGAGGATGAACTTTTATGATCAGATGACTACTGTACTTAGAAGGGACGGCTATAACCATGGAAGGAATATCATGAGCAATGAAATGATAGTGAATAAGCAGTGAGGAATTGAGATAGGACCATTGGCATGTAACTTTGGAAAAGGACAATTGGGTTTAAAATTTCTACCAAATATTGGAGACTCATATTAGTTATGGTAGGAATGATTGAGATTTTGTGATATTTTGCTAATATGTTTGGATGAGAACGATTGTTAGGTGCATGGTTAAAGATTAAAACTTGATTAGTGATTATAATTTGGTTAATTGATTTTAAGAATTGAAAATTCTCGAATATAGATCGTGGATCGACTTTCTAAAGATTTACTCTGACAAGTGAAGATTGTGACTTGGATGTAGTCAGTTTTGGAAGAATGACTGACAATAGAAAATTGATATCTGTAAAATAATTTTATCGAGAGAAATACTTGAAATTTGAAATACATTTGGCATACGAGTTACATACAACGACGGATGAAAATTTGATTTAGATGAGTTTTGATTCCAAATAGAGTTAGTTTTAACACCTTGGCAGCTAGCTGCCTTAGTTTTCTGTAGATACTGGAAGTTCAGCAAGTTTAGCGAGTTAGATATTGATTTTGTATGGGTGTTAAGATGGTTATCTTGTAAGTTATTTTTTTCCCTTCATATCCTATCTTGAAATGCCTTTTTGACCCTTGAAATATGTTTTGATATCCTTTCTACCACCATTTGGTCATCACGCAGTCCTCAATGGAAATATCTTATCTAATTACATTCTTATCATAGAACTTGTTGATTTTCTATGAGCCACAAACCCTTATACCCCATTCCAATTTGATTTGGAATTTTTAGTCCCTCATCTCAGAAGATTCTATTACTTTATGCCTTCTCAATAAACTGTTGACATTCGTTTTCTTCTTGTATTTTCTGTTTCATGAGACCTCATTCGATTTTCTCCTATTTTATGATCATATTTTAAACGTACCTAGATTTTACTTGTGCCTAAAAATAATTTTTGATCACAACAATATTCCAACCCTATCTCAGATCATATCTAGGTAATTCTGACTGTGCCTATATTTTATCATTGTACCTAGTGATCATGTCTCGAATCCGTTTATGCCTGATGATTTAAATCTGAAATGATCTATAGCATGGATTTACACAGTACATGAGTTTTGGGATAAAAGTGAGATAAATATGAACACTTGTGATTTGAATTTGAATCAAGGATGGGACAATTAATGATGTGAATACCAAGCAAATTGACATTGTAGATTAGAGGTTGTTAAATGATAAGCATGGAGATGCACTATAGGAAGATGCATGATGAATCAAAAGATATACAAAGGACGATCGAAACAAGAAATTTTGGACTTAAGGTGTAACTAATTAAGGATGACAATCATATGAATTGAAGGATACAAAAGATTTTAAATCAAAAACCAGAGATAGAAGGATTGTAAATAATACAAGGTTGGGAGATAAAATAAGATATATTTTTAACAGAGAAAAGTTTGGTCAAAATGATACAGTGAAATCAAGATGAAGGGTTCGAGCTTAAACATGATAAATAAATTTTATTGAGAATTCAGGATCAAATAGGTAAATGGGGGTTTAGAATCAAGATATATACATGTTGGTGAAAATAGATGTCTAGATAAATTACAGAATTATCACAAATGAGTACAATAGGTAAACAAGGAATGATAAAAAAAATTTATAGATCATGACAAATTGGAGTATTGAAACGTGATATTGGATTTTAAATGTGATATTGGGTTATTGAGGCTTGATACTAGAGTATTACGACAAGACGGAGCGTACCAAATTATGATATTTTGGTCAGGAACGAATAAGATGTATGAGAACGCAATTTGTATGACATAGAGTTAAATTTTGGATATATATTAGCAAAATGAAGGAAGTACAAAACATATTGCGAAAAATATTATATGTGTTTAGTAAGAAAAGGTGAGAAGACAAATTTTTCAAGGTTATGACGGTAATTGACAATTCAAGGACGAAAGCAGAAATTCGTAATTGTGGATAGTGAATGTGTTTTTAAGGAGGAAAGAATGTTATTTGTGTATAGTGGTTAGATTGATTAAGATATTGCACTACATAGATTTGCTATGGACAGTTAGCCCAGTTAGGCATGAGGCTATTGAGGAAGAATATCATTACTGGTTTGAGGCATGACTGTACCCTAGCCTTTATCTTTGAAATTTTGAGGACGAAATTTTCTAAGGAGGGAAGGTGTAAAACCCATAACCTTTCCAACCCGAACCCGCTAACCCATAATCCAATTAACTTAAAACCTACACGTTCAACCCCACTCCCCGCTCAGATCCGCCTCTTCCGCGTAGAAACCCCCCCCCCCCTCACGTATATCCACCAAAAATATTTATTCTCCACAAAAAATTCACAGAAGCTTTCAACTCCCTTATTCACCATAAAACTCCATAACTTTCTCTTCCCTCCACCAAATCCAAATCCGAGACCACCTTCGCGTTCACCTCGCCGACCCCGTCTTTTCTAGACCCCTTACACCATCATTTTGTTCTGACAACCCGAGCCACCTCGACGACCCGAGCGACCGACGCGTCCCACTCCCGATTGCAGCCAGCGCCCTGCACGCTTGCGGCTTCGTGTCTGCGCTCCCTGCGTTCCCGTCGGCTTTTCAACGCTCCGATTCGAGCCTGAGTCCTCCCCTCCGTGCTCTGCCTCTATTTTTGGTATATCTCTAACCCAGTAACCTTCTATTATTTTTGTACATAACCTATTCCTTGTTCCGACCAATTGGCAGAATGAAGCTCTGCCAGTTGGAATAGTTTAGATTAGTAATAATAATGCTTGGTTAATGAAGTAATAATGTGTAGATTATTTAATTATGTTGGTTATTAATTATTAGTGTAGAAAAGCCATAGGGATTAGATTGATAATGGTTAATTAGTATTAGTACTCTTTATAAGTAAAATATTGGCCTATAAAGTTTATATCAAAATATATTTTTTTTATTAATTTTTAGCTTATTAAGAAATATGGTAAATGAGTTCGTTAGAAGGAATGGTCTATTAATAATTAATTTTACCGAAAATATTATTAGTATTTGATTTGCCACTAAAAACTTATGTATATATTTCCTAAAACGTTTTATACCAAAAGTTTTCAATAATTATAATAAATAATAAAAATGATATTATTTCTATAAATAATTTTTATTTGCTAAATAATTGATTTTGGTAAATAAAATGGTTTTTTTGGTATTAATAACCAAATTTGTTTTGCTATTAAATTAAATCGTTAATTTGGTAAAAACCGTATGGTTATAAAAGATTATTTTGCAATTAAAAGTTGTTTTCCTTTCATGATGGAAAATGGTTAGAAATGGATTTCTAAGAAAAATCATTTTATTAGTATTGATCGGTAAATAATTTCTAAATTAGTAAAAATATTTATTTTGGAAAATATAATTTCCTTTTTAATTATTAACCTCTAAAAATACGATTAATAGTTATTTTTCTCAATATTGATTATTTCGGCAAAACATGTATTTTATTCAAAAACGATTACTTTGGCACTTATTATTTTGTAATAAAATCTACTCTTAAAAAATATAATTATTTTCCAAATAGGTTTTTCCAACCTACCAGACTTAGCTTTTAGTGTTGTTCTTTAGAATTAAGCATAGTTCTAGTTACTAAAATCTGGTACTACGATCTTGTAGGTTATGTTCCCTAAAACCTTAGCAGTTACCCACTTGTTGCTGCCCACGTCGAGGAACCGTCTGAGGCAAGTTTCATATATATTCCATGTCTATGTTTTTACTTTAATAATTAAATATATGCATCAGTTGATTTCATATAGTATAGTGACACTGATTCACCGTGGATCCCTCTCGGACTCCACATCGATTGACGGATTGCTGGAGTGCTATAGTGACTTATTGACTCATTGACATATTGACTCGGGGATTGCTTGGGGGAGTAGTATAATATCTGTGACCAAAGCCAAAATTTTCGCTTGTCTCTCTCGTGCTAATCTCTGCCACACAGGGGGTTGAGCCGCACCGTATGCTATTCGTTTTGGCCGAAACGTTAGTATACATATTGCCTCTATCCCATCCGGTCACAGCCCTGTTATATACTCAAAACACTAGCTTAGCATTGCATCATATTTGACATTGAGACCATATTGCTTGTTGTTATTTACTATTATTTACAAAAAACATATAAAGCTTCTTAAACTGTCTCGTATTTTTATTTATTGTTAATTTAGAAATGCTAGATGTGGAAGAAATATGTTTCTTGTTCACTCCTGACTGGAGATCCAACATTTTTAGGTGATTGCGATGAGGAGGACCTAGCTTACTGTTCTATCTATGGGCCTGACTTGGGTCCCACAGATTTGGCTGAACCAGAACCAGGAACCCCAGAACCATAGATGTTGGCATAGTTTCTTTTTCCTTTCTTTGTTTTTGAACAATTGTAATAAATGAATTGTGATATTGTTGTCTTGTTATTTCCAATCCAGACCAGTTTCAGTTTAATAAAATATTTTATTTTTGTTAGATATTTGCCTGTTGTGTTTTACTGCTTGATACAGCTTACTGCCGCCGTCTCACAACGGTACAGGCTGGACATGATCCAACTGGACCCATTATATCTGGAATCGGGATGTGACACATCTAAACCACAAAATCAACAAAAGAGGATTATAGATCAGTATTGAGGAATTCTTTAAATATTATATGGACTTTTCAAGCATGAATTCATACCCAAGGTACTCTTTATCCACATCTACTGCTTTATACCTTGTGTAGCCTAGACCACTATAGTCCCAAACCTATCGAAATGCTCGAAAGAGAACAAGGTCAAACTTGTAAGCAGACATAGATAAACAAAGTCAAGACGGATAAGAAAAATAAGGCATAGTGTGCCAAGAAGGTCAATCTAGGAGCATTAACCTCCATAAACAGACATCCCGATAGGATCTTATCGTACGCAGCAGTGAATGAAAGCTCCGAGTTAACAATAACAAAATACAATCACAAAAAGGTCTCCATATAAGTGTGTGCAGCGAATGTTTAATTTTCTTAAAACACAAAATCCATTAACGATGATTAACATCAGTATTTTTCTTAAACATAATTTTTTTTGATAAATATAACTTTACAAACAACAACAAAACCTTTATCCCAAAAATTTGAGGGTTGACTATTTGAATCATTTTCTTCCATTCTGCTTTGTTAAAGCCATGTACAAAAAATATTCTTTCCTACCTCCATAGTTTAAACAGTATCGGCCGGTACGTATCGTTTTTTGCATATCCCAATATAGTACCGACCTCTACTTATATTGACCGATAGTGACATTGGGGGTCTATTTTCCGTTCAATTTGGCTGAACAAAAATTAAATCGAAAAAGAGAGAACAATAGAAAAATAGTGTCAAAATACAATACAATTTACTACTAAAATAAGGCAAATTAGCGACGTCAGGATACGTCGCTAATTAAGGAAAATACGTCGTTAATCGTAATTAGCCACGACTTTAGCGATGAAACATGAAGGTCGCAAAAAAGCTAGTCGCAGATGACAAATTCGTCGCCCTCCGTTGCTGTTTGCGACGTCACCATAATATCGCTGGGTCGTCGCAAAATTAGCCAAATTAGCGACATAGTGTGACTACTTAGCGACGTTATTTCTTTTTATGTGATGACATGGCATGCCTGCCATGTCAGCAGTATAGCGACATACAACGACCAAATTAGCGACGTCAACTCTCTGCCACGTCAGCTACTGAGCGACGGATTGCGACGGATAGCGACGTAATGGCGCTAATTAGCGACGTCAGGATACGTCGCTATACGTCGCAGATCGTCGCTATACGTCGCAGATATTATAAAAAAAATTAAAAATTAATGTGTATTTTTGTTATACTATGTCTGTGTTTATAGTGTGTGTAAAGTACAGTGTTTGAACCATCGACAGTTTCGCTTGCTGTTCTATGTTTTATCTTGGATAGAAAGAGCAACAGTTCAGGGTGCACTTCTCAGAGCTTCCTCTTCACGTCCTTCACCTTCTCGGATCCTTTACAATGTCCCAAGAAAGTGAAGGATGTGAAAATGAAGCTCTCAGAAGTACACCCTGAACTGTTGCTCTTTCTGTCCAAGATAAAACATACAACAGTAATCGAAACTATCGATGGTTCCGAATACTGCATTTCACATACATTGTAAACACAGACACACATCATCACAAACATACACATTATATTTTTTTTAATTTGGGCAGCACCTCCTTTGTATATCAGAAGGAAGACAGCTTCCCTCGAAGTAAAGTTCCCCCACTCTCGAATAATAATTAGTCGTCGGCCTTAAGCCTAGCCTCAATATCATCGCCTATAACCCAGCATAGGTATATTTGTTATCCCCGTCGCAGATATCATCATAATTAACAGTCTCCTATCATAACAGTCTATAACTAATAGATGAATAACAGTCTTCCATCATAACAGTATATAAAGTAAATATCACAAACATACATGTCCAAGTAAATATCATACATGTACTCAATGAAAATACCAACAAAGTAAATATCACAAACATATATGTCCAACAAACATACATGTCCAACAGAGTCAAATAAGAATGAAAATCAGTGTACCAATGATCAATGGGCCTATAGGGCCAATACATAAAAAGATGATAAAAAAATCTACTGGATTACTGAGGACCCTGCTGCGCATCTGAGATAGCATTTACTCATACTGCTCCTGTGTGAGCTGCACCATAGGGGCAGTAGGAGGCAGTATAATGTCTGGAGTCGGCACCGTCGATGAACCGGGAGGTCGTATCTGCTCCAGCTCTCGTAGTCGCTCAGCATGTGCAGCAAGGGTACTCACCATCCTCTGAGAACTCTCCTCAATCGAAGTATGTATCTGAGTGAGTGAGGCAGACATGGTCCTCTGCGATCCCTCCAGCTCAACCTGTCTACGCTATGTGCGCACCGTAGACTCGATGAGCGTATGCAAGCTGGCAGCTATAGCCTGCTGCAGACTCATCATCTCCTGTATACTGTGCTCGACCGTATCAAATCGTCCGGTGATCATCGGATCGTCGCTCTGCGGTATGGTGATCAAAAATCTGCTGCTGCAACTTGCGACGCAGTTCGTCGATCTAACGACCAATATTCTGAGCTCGTGATGACGCCTACGAAGCTGGAGACTGCACACTGACAGAGGGGGCCTGGGATGACTCTGAAGCCAAATAGGCACCGTAGGATCCCGTACCGTAGTACGTGCCCTTCTAAAGACCACCAACAGCGGTCATCCAAAGGTCGTCCAGCGATGGAGCTGTAGGCGGCTGGAAGGAAGTACCAGCCCCTTTCTCTGCTGGCGCACTAGCAGCAGCAGCCGTCTTCTCTTATAGCCGAAGAAACTCGACCTATAATAATATTTGCTAACGTCTAAGTGTTTACTAAAGTCTATATTGATATCTATTTTCCTGTTTTCTAAATTATATTAAATTAATATAAAGAATATAACATACATATGCCTGCGTTGCCCTCTCGTCAATAAACTCCCCAGTCCTGTGATGGGTGACAAGGAAGACGGTCACCATGTTGGGGTTCTCACCCTTTTTTACTTGTTAAAATATATTATCTATTATTAGTATTAAACATTCTATCCAACTATATATAAAATAATATCCGTCATAGAAAACGTACCAGACGACGAAAATGCTCCGTCATAGGAATGGAGCCACCACACCACTTGTTGGCGCTCGACTGCACCACCTTGGCCTTGTCAGACCGCTCCTGGTACCTGGCCTTGCCGAATCTAGCCTTCATCGCAGTCCACTGCTCTGGCGTGATCCAACCATGGATCGACTTTCCGGAGCGATAACGAGACTTCTGGTCGTAGATCGCATCACGGATGAGCTTGCCTACGACGGCAGGAAATTGGGCCTCGATCTTCGCCGCTCGGTGTGGTAGATAGAAATAGGTCCTCTACAAGAAGTAAAATAGAAAGAGTTGTATAATATACACAAATAATTATTAAAATTTAAAAATAAATAAATTTTTTACCTTGAAGTGGGCCAACCAAAAGGCCTTTCTATCTGCGGAAGCATCTGAGTAGTTAATCCAAGGCCCACCATAGTTCTGCCTCAGAAATAACCCCAGCTATCTCTGTACTGCAGGAAGCCGATATCTATACAATAATAAATTTCATGAATATATATGTACATATAATCATTTGAGAAATATATATTAACTAATTAACTTACTTCGTTGGCCCGTCCGTCCAAATCTCTATATGCTCACGTCAGAAGGAGCGCATGAAGGGTCGCTCTCACCTCTTGCCTGACCAGGATCAGTCTGATCGCCGTCCTCCATAAGCTCGACGTCAGCCCTCCCCATGGAGCCGTCGGCAGGAAGAATGCTGGATGCGGTAGGAATGCTGGAAGCGGGAGGAGTGCTGGACGCGGAAGAAATACTGGACGACGAGGGATGTGTCGCCAACCTGCTAGAACTGCCATGTTCCGGTAATGGACCAGGAACAGAATGGTACACTAGCGTACTTGGAGATGAAGATGAGGGTACAGAATCTGCATCCCTAGCCTGACGCACACGGGACTGCCTACCATAATATCCTCCGCGTCGTCCGAGTCTAGTCATACCTGATAATAACATATGACAATAAAACAAATATACATATTTATATAATAGACATCACAGATTTTTGAAAAATATTATAGTCACAAAAGTGTCACTAAAGTGTCAAATATGATGATCAAACAAACGTACAGATTTAATCCTCTTCTGAAAATTTATGTAGTTCGTTTAGCTCATCTTCTTCTTATTCTTCTTCCTCCTCTACATCTTCACTTTCATCTGCATCTTCCTCTTCAGATAATTCTACTTCGTCTACACAATTAGATGTGTAATGAGGAACTTTCATCGTGTCCACTTCTATAATATTTGTTACAAGAGGTAGTTCATCCTCTTGATAAGCTATATCGTCAACCTCAAAGGTATTTCTAGCATTGGTCTTGCATACTGCCCACCAGTCCGACATTGTTGTTTCCCGTTTAGGATAACTTGTGAAGTACACGAGCTGAGCCTGACTTGATAGGACGAATGGTTCATAGGCTTGACATCGATGCTGATAGTTTATATCTACAAGACCGTGCTTGTCTACTTTCCAACCTTGACCTTCAATTGGATCGAACCAATCACACCTGAATAACACAATCTTAGCTGGCTCTATTCCATAACTATAAGTCAGCTCCACAATCTTCCGTAAGACGCCATAGAAATTGTTGCCTGCATCAACATTTTTGTAGTTCGAAGATCTGATACACAAACAGCTATTTTTGGTGGAATCGAGATCCACAAAGTTGTCTCTGATCGGGCAAGTTATTGACTTGAACCTAAACCCATTCATACAGTAGCTTGGCCATATTTTTGCAGCATAAATTGGTCCCTTGTCTAGCGTTCTAATAGACTCATTCTCAAGTCTTGCGTATGGACGATCAACCTAAATAACACGAAAAAATAAATTAATCTCATTCTCAAGTGCATATACAAAAAGGTAATTACAGAGTTCTCAAGTCTTACATATGCACTAGACCATGATGGAAAATAATGTCTCATTTCTTGTTCTAGTTCTTCTTCTGTTATGTGTGGCCTACCTGACCTCATATCATCATTAAATATACTGAAAACAACATCGTTCAGTTAATGTAATAGTATAATAATCAATACTATTAAAATAATGTAGACGTATTAATTACTTACCCCTCCAGCTTCTCTACTTCATCATCGTCGCAGTTGAGTAATACATACACCTGAGTAGCCCTTAGCTTATCAACGTTCAGATATCTCTTCTTTATTTTACCCGATGGCTTTCCTAGAGCATTGAATACCTTCAGTATTGTATCATTACATTTATGATCTCCGTCGTCGTTTCTGGAAGCTCTCGTTCTATTAGTTGCAACATGAGACTTGAAATACATCAAACAAAAGTTTGTAATCTCCTCGAAAACATAGGCTTCACAAATAGAACCCTCGACCCGTGCCTTATTTTTCACCTTTCTTTTTAGGTGATTCAAATATCGCACGAACGAGTACATTCATCGATATTCGACGGGTCCACCAACACGTGCCTCATAGGATAGATGTATCGATAAATGCTCCATAGTCGAAGAATCCAGGAGGAAACACCCTCTCTAACTTGCACAGTATTACCGTAATATCCTTTTCTTGCTTTTCTAGACGATCAACGAACAATTTCTTAGAATGAAGATCCTTGAAGAATATGCTAAGCTCCATCAATGGATCCCAAACTGCCTGCGGTAAGAATTCCCCAAATGCAATCGAAATTAACCTCTCCATGAATACGTGACAATCATGGCTCTTCATACCCGTCAAATTTTTTTCCTTCGGATCGACACATCTTCTCCGATTTGACACATATCCGTCTGAAAATTTTAGGTCCTGGATCTACCGACAAAGTCTCACTTTATCCTCCTTGTCCAGTGAGAAAATTGACTTTGGCAGGAAGTACTATTTTTCATTCTCTTCTATCAAATGCAACGCATAGCGTTTGCATATTTCTTCTAAGTCCAACCTGGCCTTGGGATTGTCTTTCATTTTTTCCTTTACGTCTATCACAGTATTAATTATATTATCAAACACATTCTTCTCAATATGCATGACATCAAGATTATGTCTGATCAGATTGGTACTCCAATATGGCTGATCCCAGAATATGCTTCTCTTTGTCCAGTTATGATCTCTACCAAATCCATCGCACTTGTACCCAGTTGTAGGATCTTCGATAGCACTTGGAAAATCTCTACCCTCCTTCCATATCGTGGCTCTACACCACCTTGGCGGTGGATCACCCTTCTCTACAAAGTCGATACGAAATACATTTATGTTCCTTCTGAACGGATGATCTTTTGGCAGAAATTGCCGATGACAATCAAAGAAGTACGATTTTCCTTCGTGTTTCAAGCGAAAAGCCTTAGTACGGTCCATACAATACGAACATAAGAGACGGCCATGAGTGCTCCATCCAGATAACATTCCATAGGCCGAAAAGTCATTGATGGTCCACATAAGGGTTGCCTTCATCTGAAAATTCTGCTTCCTGGAAACATCATACGTGTTAGCGCCTACTTCCTATAACTGATTCAATTCATCTATCAAAGTCTGTAGGTACACATCAATATTCCTCTTGGGATTGTTCAGACCAGAAATTATAACGGTTAGAAACATGTACTGGGTCTTCATGCACATCCAAGGCGGTAGGTTATACGGAGTGACAATCACAGGCCAACACGAATACTGGGATCCCGAAAGACCAAAAGGAGTAAAACCGTCAGAAGATAGCCCCAACCTAACATTACGCAGATTTGAAGCAAGATAGCCCCAACCTAACATTACGCAGATTTGAAGCAAAATCAGGATACACTCGATCAAAGTGCTTCCACGCTTCTCGATCGGATGGGTGACCCAACACTTCTTCAATCTGTTTTCGCATGTGCCAACTCATATTTCTGGCCGTCTCTTTCACCATAAATAATCTTTGCAACCGCGGTGTTAAAGGCAAGTAGTGCATTGAATCGGTCGGTCTTCTTGCATCGGTAGACCTTCCCGTACTAGTTGTCTTATAGCGATCAGCACCACAAAATCTATACACATCTGCGTCCTTGTCGTCTTTGTAGTACAGTATGCACCTATTGTGATCCAGAGCGATCTCACCATCCTCTTAGACCGATAGAAGTCTTTAGGTAACTTAGCACCCACCGGCAAGATCTCTATAATCAATTCCAACACTCGGTTTTAGCATTCTTGCGACATGTTAAAATCTGACTTAATGCTTAACAGTCTTGTAACCACCTCCAACGGTGAATGATCCTCACAACCAGGATACAATGGAGTCCTTGCATTCTCCAGCAACTCTATAAACTTTGCTGCATCGACATTCGGTGCCTCCTCAGCTGCATCATGAACGAAACTAGGCCTCTCAGTATCGAAAACCATGTTCACGCACCCGTCGTCGTATGCATGATTATTTGAAACAAAATTAGGTCCCGCATGCATATACGGCTCAACATAAGGCTCCGGCTCTGATGCTAAAGACACAAGTTCTCCGTGTGCGGTCCACTGATAGTAATTAGGCGTGAAACCCCTCGAGTACAAATGATATGTCACTTCCACTTCTGGATAATATTTCACGTTATGATATTTCACACACGGACACTTAATTTTGGTACCGTCCATGTACTGAGGGAACGCCTTAGCAAACTGCAGGAACTGTACTACTTCCGCTATGTATTCATCCCGCACACCACACATATCCTCAGGACGACGATTGTACATCCATTAACGATTCCACAAGTAGTAATTCATATCTATTTAGAAATAAGTCTGCAAAGATGGACACACATGTTCAGCGCAGTAACTAGTCAAACTGGGTGCTGTTGAGTTGACTTAGTCAATATCTTGGACAAACTAGTCAAACTGGGTGAAGTTGACTAAGTATAGGCAATTATCCTTCACTAGACATAGACATGGAACAAATACCGATATTTGCAGTGTCCGAACTTCCTAGTGTATATTACAGTAGAGAGATATGGTAACCGTGTGTAGGGGTGCAACTCGGACGGGTTGGGTCGGGCTTGAGGTCAACCCTAGCCCAACCAGATGAATCATAAGCCTAACCCGAGCCCAAGCCCGGCCCGACCTCGGGTTCAACATATGAAGCCCAAGACCAAGCCCGAAAGATCAAGTTAAACTCGGGTTGGGTCGGGTCCATCGGGTAATGTTGACCAACTGTTGACTTTCAGTCAACTGGACAACTCTGGTTTGGTTTCGGGTCAATTCTAGTCACTTTTAGGCTAAGTTTGACTTTCAGTTGACTTTCATTGACTTTTGGTCAAAATGGTCAACCGAGGTCAAAACTAGTCTAAGAGCACTAATCCTAACCATTACCAACCAAGACAATCAATTTCTAACTATATCCTAACACCTTAGACTCATACCTTAGCTTCTAGGCAATTACCTTAACTTACCCTATTACCTTACCAAGGTAAACTCACTATCAAGCCCCTACCTTAGTTTTTAGGCACTTTTCTACCGCAACATGGTATCCTAATACCATGCCCTTGTATCTCGATACCATGCCATGGTATCTTGATACTCTAACTTCATATCTTGAAGTATCTTAGAACTTTACCCTTTCATAAGGTAAATCCTAATTATCTTGTGATACCATCTTGGTATCACAAGATACCTCAACCTGTCACGCTCACTCTAGCCCACATCTAACTCTAATACAAAACTTCTAATATAAAACCTTACTAACATATCTTCCACAATTTCCTCACTCTCTAACACAAAACACATCCTATTACCAAACCTTTCCTTAACATATTATCTAACCTGTAAACTGATAGTGAGTTTAATATACATATTAGGGTTCATGTATGCATAGGGGTTTATGGGTTTTTGAATTGCATTTGGATTGTCAACCTGTAAACTGATTGTGTACATTGATTTCTCATGTATCACACACATGTTTACACTCACAAGCCTGTCACTGACCTGAGAATACATGTGCACTCGACTGAAAATTGATTTCCTGATATCTACTCACAATTACACTAAAACCTGAGAACCTATACTACCTACTGCTGCACTAATTTCCCTATACACACACTCATACACATGTACCCAATGAACTGAGAACACATTTACACACACACATGTTCATATACTGCTATACACTCATGCACACACTGACCTAAGAACCTAGGTATTGTTTACACACACACGGGTAAACCTGGACCGAAACTAGCTTACTGATTTCCTATTCACACACACACGTGTACACATTACTGCTAACACCCTGTCCACTCATACACACATAAATTTTGGATATCTATACAAACACATAGAGTCACTCACTCACACATGAACTCAAACATACATTCACACAAAGCTGAGAACACGCTCTGTCTTTACTGCCACACACACACTACTGTATGCTGCCATACATACACACACACATGTGCACACATACACACACATGTATATTAAACTTTAAATATTTTAACCCAAATCTAAGCCCGAACACGAGTATCTTCAACCCTAACCCAACCCATTAATGGGTTTATCCGATTGGGTTCAGGTTTAGCCCACCCAAGTTGCACCCCTAACCGTGTGTCCGTGTGTGTCCGTTTGTGTGTGTGTGTGTCCGTGTGTCCGTATGTGTGTGTCTCTCTATGTGTGTGCGTGTGTGTCCGTATGTGTGTGTCTCTCTGTGTGTGTGCGTGTGTGTCCATGTGTGTGTGTGTCCGTGGGAGAGGAGGAGGAGGAGGAGGAAAAGGAGTTAGGTTAGGGTTTACCTGAGGAAGTGTCACGCCCCGCTCCCATAGGAGCCATCGTCCTCGCTAAGGCGTGATGCCGCACGAGCCTAGATTTGCGCTCGTGCAAGGCGGGTTCCATAACGGCCGATTTCAGCGGCTGCGACGGGATCGTCGCACAGAAGTCCCAAGCAGAGACATTGAATAATAGTAGCCGAATTTGAAGCAAAACACAAGTCTTTTCAAAACACTCTTTTATTGATATTGAAACAAAGGTTACAATGGGGCGCAAGGCTAAGATTACAAGTCTCTCAATCTCACTCAAGCTCACTTGTCTCACATTACAAGTCACTTAGCTCTCTCTCATCTCTCAATACATGTCTTGAGCCGGCAGATGCTTTCGAAGACGACGTCCATACAATATGTCCTGTATAAGTCTTGAATATATGTGGCCACACGCTTCGAATCACCAAGGAACTCCGTGCCTCAATGCATTCAAGCGAGCTCCGTGCCACGAGCTTCTACCTGTGCCTGCACATGAAAACTATGTGGTTGTCAGTACTCAACTATACTGGTGGAATAAGCTCCTCGTCCACCCGTACAAAACCAACACGTTAATTTACTTTGTGTGCAACATAGTCCCTTTTATGATTGTCTTTCTACTCTTTCCTAAGGATCGGTTTTAGGACAGACGCCTTGGCCTATTTTCTGTCTTAGGACCATTTCGTGCTTGCAACGCAACATCAACTCAACAATGTTAACCTATCAAGTCGTGCTTGCCTTACGGCTTAAAATCAGAGACGCAACTATGCGATAAGACTCCATTCCCGTGTGACCATGCTATAAGTTTTTGTTGAGGCCATGCCTCGCAACTCAAATGAGACTTAATGATATCGCCGCCTCGCGGCCCTTCGCTACTAAATCATCAACTGACCCATCCAACTTGTGAACTAAGTGTCACCCAACCAACTTTGCCTTGCGGCGTTTCCTGACTTAAACTCAAGACAACTCAAACCAACTTATGCAACTTATATGCCGACAACTCAAGACTCGACGCCACATCTCATGCCGAAGCACAGTGTCTACGTTACAACCAAATCTGAGTCCCAATATTGTGTTCTAACTGTACACACACATTCAATTCGACTCCTTGATATAGTGCACTCAATACTCGACTCAATTCCAAAGGCACACTCGCCAATTGCCGCCCGTGCCGACTCATCTATATGAGGTCACTAGCATGACAAGCTATCTTGGACACATAGCTGGTATAGGATGGACCGGTCACCGCAAGTAGCTAGCCCCGATGAGCGTCCACCGAATACTTGCCTTTCGGCTCAGCTATCCCACTCACTTTCACCCTCGGTTTCCTCCTAGGCCGGAACAGTCCCGTGGCCCGGAGTTGTCGTCCGAGGAAACAAATCGCCCTTGTCGACAAGTTGTCCAATGTCCATACAAGACTCGACTCAAACTGACGTCTCACACAGTCATCCTTCTTTCAGTGTTATCCTTTCTTTCAAAACCAATATCAAGACTTCTATCATTTGATACCCCTCGACGATCCACGATTGCGAGCATTCTTTCCATGTTACCATATCATTTCATTCAACTCATGAATGCCTATTCGATAGTTCTTTCTCCAAAACTCATTAAATCAACCGTGGCTCATGCCTTAAATACTAAGTTTGTACATCGTGCCTTAAACCGACTTACGTTCTACGCGAGGCTATCGCCCAAGTCACACTTTATATGACGGACCTTGAGACCGTCACTATGTGGTTATATCCAACCGAAGAACTCGTAGGACCGTGCTTTCTACCACTCCGATATCCTAACATAACTTGCCTGACTTAAACGCACAATGACTCGACGAGCAAAGGCTGCGTCAAGCCTCGTATTGCAAAAACGTGTCGTACATGCGTTCGACTTCTGAACGACCAAGTCATTTGGATGCCTAAACTTATGTCATAAGCCGTGCAACACAACTTAACCCGTCGGCGAGCAGAGGCTATGCCACGCCTTGGGCGAAGAGACCGTGCATGCTTTATGAAGAATTTATGCGGGCGACGCCTATGAATTTGGCTAACTCTTAGCTTGTGGTGAAGACCAACTTTTTCTTCTCCCAAGCCATGTGACAAAGGATCGAGTGTCATTTTCAAAGCACGCTGTGCACCAACTCTAAGCCGACCGTTGGACCTTTCCATATTCTAACTCAATTCGACCTGTCGGGATTATTCCCTTTAGCTATGTGGATTCGTCTATTTAGTTATCAAGCCTACTTGTGCGAGTTGAAAACATGCGATTTATTATGTGAAGGCAAAGATGAGGCAAGTTCACCGAAACTACCCCACCTGAGCGAGCGGTCACCTCAACCGAGCGATGTCTTCGAGCAGCTGTTGCAAGGCTAAGTCCGAACGTCGTCGGAGTTTCGATTCCTCCGATTGACTGACTGGGACGGGGCACTACATGAAGAGGAGGAGGAGCTCGGATTGGGGGAGGAGGAGCTCGACGGGGGGGGTAGGGGTCGCCGGAGGGAAGGAGTCGCCAGGGGGGAAGGGGTCGTCGGGGGGGGGGGGGGAGGGAGTCGCCAGGGGTGGTAGAGGGTCTCCGGGGGTCGCCGGGGGGAGAAAGTTTTTAGAAATTTAAGAATTTTTTGAGTGAGGGGGGAAAAGGAAACAGCGTGCCCTAAGTAAAAACTTTAGCAACGTCATGAGGAGACGTCGCTAAACGTCGCTATATTTAGATAATTAGCGACGTGTAGCGACGACATTAGGACACAGATTTCCATTTAATAAATTATTGTCGCTATTCGTCGCTAGTAGTCGCCACCAGCGACGAATAGCGGCTTCAAGTTGCCACGTCGCTAAATTCCTAAAAATTAGTGACGTCCTTTCATGGAGTCGCTAAATTCGTCGCAATTTTGCCATATTTTGGTAGTGATTGTTCAGTTGTACTAAGTGTAAAACCCCTATATTTCTACTATATTTTTTTGTACTAATTTTTTTTGTATTTATACGTCGCGTAGTCGTATCGTACGTCGCGCGGGAATTTGCAATTTTCGTATTTACTCGTCGAGTGCGAATATGTGCAAGGTACATATTTTTAGAAAAATGATTTTGATTTTATTATCGGTGATGGTTTCAAATTAATATATAATAATTAATTTTATTAAAAGTTGTGAAAAGTATCTATCGAGGTTGGCAAAACTTATTATTTTATTTATTCTTATTTTAATAGTGATAATTTAGAAAACTAGATTTATGTGAATATTCTACTCGTGTAAAGCACATGAAAATTATTTCATGTATATTTTCAAATTTTATTTTTATTATTTATAATAAATTATTTAGCAAGAAGATATTTAGATATTTGAATATTTATGTTTATTTTCAAAATTATTTTATCTAAATTATTAAAAATGTATTTTAAAGATATTTCCTATTACTATTTAAAATATTTATACTAATTTTCGAAATTAATTATTTTTATTATTTATCATAAAGATATTTTAAAATTTGTGAATTTAATGCTTAACTTTTTTCAAGTTAAATTTAAATTTGATTTTTATGGAAATATTTTTAAAATAGTTTAAACTTATAGATAAGCTTTATATAAATATAAATTTGATTTAAATTTAATTTTGATTTCTCAAATGGATTTAAATTTGATTTAAACTAAGAGAGAGATATCTAAAGGGGTTTTGAATTTTTCTAGTCATTATCAGTCTAGCAGTCCACCTCATATATAAGGAGAGCCTCCATATGTGTTTCATCTACACACTACCAGAATAAGTCGTTTTAGCGACGCCTAAAGACGTCACTAAAACGAAAATTTTCGTCGCTAAAAATATTTAGCGACGAAATTACCGATATTTTGGGCTGGTCGCGGAAATGTAAGTGACTGATCTTCAAAACGTCGCCAAACGTCGCAAGTACCGATGTGTACCGACGTATATATACGTCGGTATATTACCGACGTCTACCGTCGTGTCGTCGTTGTATTAGGGACGTGTTTGACGTCGCTACGCGTCGATAACTTTACCGACGATTACCGTCGTGTCGTCGGTGGTTTAGTGACGTGTTCAAAGTCGCTACACGTCGGTAAAATCCTGGGAATTCCTGGGATGATTACCGACGTGCACCGACGTCCTCCGACGTATAACTACGTCGGTAAACGTCGGTAACCTGGAAAATATTACAGATTTATCGACGTTTACCGACGCAAACTTACGTCGGTGGACGTCGGTAAACGTCGGTAAACGTCGTTAAATCTGAAAAAAAAATAAAAAAATAAAATACAGAATGTCCATTTCTCCCTGCAGTTTAAAAAGATAACCATTTCTCACTGTAGAATAGGATCCAAACAATCACAGAATGTCCATTTTTTGATGTACACAGGTTTCAGTCCCTATAACCAAGTCTACAACAATCACACAATGTCCAGTTCTCAGAATATCCATTTCTCACTGTACACAGATTTCAATCCCTATAACCAAGTCTACAACAATATCACTTCACAATATGAAGCATTGTCGACTACTTTCCGACGATACTAATCCGAAATGATATATAATAATCCAACACGGCCGATACCTATCGGATATGACCGATACCAAATCGATAAGGCCAATATGAATCCTAGCTATACGGCCGATACATATCGGATAGGACGATATCAATACCAACCGATACGGCCCATACCAAAATGATAGATCGATACTAATCCGGTACGGTCAATACTTATAAGTACCTACGGTCCAAGAGGTTGATCCGCTAGTACATCCATGTACGATCAATGAAGTAACGATCCATTTCAATTTGGATGTGAAAATCTGTATCGTAAGACAAACTAAACATAATCAGTTCTATTTCACATGCTTAATTGCCAAGTATGGGAACGAATGGCTCAGAACATAACCCAAAATTCATTCTAGCATACATTAGTGTGAATCATCTATGTTCTGTACATATGGTGTAGTATATGTTCTTATCGTATCTAGTATCTGAAGGATATAACATAATCAAGATGAACTCACATAATGTAATACTAAGACATCATCTACTACTATATAAGATATAGTGATAGGTTTTCGTATCATCATTGCCGAAGGATAAGGGTCGGAGGACGTCGGTAAACGTCGCTAAATCTGCAAAAAAAATGAAAAAAAATAAAATACATAATGTCCATTTCTTCCTGCAGTTTAAAAAGATAACCATTTCTCACTGTAGAATAGGATCCAAATAATCACAGAATGTCCATTTCTCGCTGTACACAGGTTTCAGTCCCTATAACCAAGTCCACAACAATCACACAATGTCCAGTTCTCAGAATGTCCATTTCACATGCTGTAGGAGCCAAGTTTGGGAACGAATGGCTCAAAACACAACCCAAAATTCATTCTAGCATACATTAGTGTGAATCATCTATGTTCTGTACATATGGTGTAGTATATGTTCTTATCGTATCTAGTATCTGAAGAATGTAACAGAATCAAGATGAACTCACATAATGTAATACTAAGACATCATCTACTACTATATAAGATATAGTGATAGGTTGTCGTATCATCATTGCCGAGGGATGAGGGTCGGAGGACGTCGGTAAACGTCGGTAAACGTTGCTAAATCTGCAAAAAAATAAAAAAAGTAAAATACAGAATGTCCATTTCTTCCTGCAGTTTAAAAAGATAACCTTTTCTCACTGTAGAATAGGATCCAAACAATCACAGAATGTCTATTTCTCGCTGTACACTGGTTTCAGTCCCTATAACCAAGTCTACAACAATCACACAATGTCCAGTTCTCAGAATGTCTATTTCACATGCTGTAGGAGCCAAGTATGGGAACGAATGGCTCAAAACACAACCGAAAATTCATTCTAGCATACATTAGTGTGAATCATCTATGTTCTGTACATATGGTGTAGTATATGTTCTTATCGTATCAAGTATCTGAAGAATGTAACAGAATCAAGATGAACTCACATAATGTAATACTAAGACATCATATACTACTATATAAGATATATTGATAGGTTTTCGTACCATCATTGCCGAGGGATGAGGGTCGGAGGACAAATACCGCTCGAGTGAGCCAAAGGCATGCAGCCACTTCCCTCCCTCCATTCTTCCTCTCCCTCTCTCACGCTATCAACGTCACAACTTTTCCACCTCAAGTTCTGATCAAGCATCTTCCTTCTCCTCTCCTCCACCATGGCTCTGGACCCATCTGCTCCTCCTTACTTCCTTTCTTCTTATTTGACTCTCTCAGCCACATATGATATCCACCTCAAGTGTAGAGTCGGGGGAGAAGAAGTGGGCAGGAAGAGGAGGGGGAAGCAGCACAGCCGACGGTATGACCTAGCGAAAGTACAGAGGTTTTCTTCAAATCTGTAGGAGAACTATAAGGATATATCTTTTCACAATATGTCACCTTGTCAAAGACCCTTAATGTGAATATCATGTTACCGCGGTGTCGAAAGACTAACATGTCATAATTTTTTAAGCCGTGTGTTTTGACATAATCCTCCAAACTCTTTTCTGCTACATAGAAGGAAAGCGTTGGGAGGATTATGTCAAAACACACGACTTAAAAAATTATGACATGTTAGTCTTTCGACACCGCGGTAACATGATATTCATATTAAGGGTCTTTGACAAGGTGATATGTTGTGAAAAGATATATCCTTATAGTTCTCCTACGGATTTGAAGAAAACATCTGTACTTCCTCCGGGTCATGTCGTCGGCAGTGTGGCTTCCCCCTCCTCTTCCTGCCCACTTTTTCTTCCCCGACTCTACACTTGAGGTGGATATCATATGTGGCTGAGAGAGTCAAATAAGAGGAAGGAAAGTAGGGAGGAGCAGATGGGTCCAGAGCCATGGTGGAGGAGAGGAGAAGGAAGATGCTTGATCAACATTGTCTTCAGGATCGTCCACATCAAGACATAACGGGCTGCTCAGCTTGCCCAGCTTCTTCAACTTCTCGCTGGTTGCAGAGTCAAAATGGGAACGGGTCCTCTTTGCCGGCCCGGAGCTCTGACTCGCACTCATCGCCGCGCTACCGGTTTTTTTACCTCCTCTGACGCGGGTCATAAGAAAAGAAATTCTGTACCTCTTCTTCACATAAACATCATTGCCGCCTTGTACTCAAGCCTCCTCGTCTGTGACGTTATCCAACTTCTCGGTGCCTACATTGTCACTCGAATCTCCCCTTCGACTCGTATCGTCCTCTTTTTCGCCTGTCTTTTTGCTTCCTGTCTTGCAATCATCTGCTATCACCGTCGACTCATTCAACTCCTTCTCCGAGTCTTCCTCCTCCTCCTCCTCCTCCTCCTTCTCCTCGGAGTTATCGGAGAAGGAGTCGAATGAGTCGGCGGTGATAGGAGATGATTGCAAGACAGGAAGCAAAAAGACAGGCAAAGAAGAGGACGATACGAGTCGAATAGGAGATTCGAGTGACAATGTAGGCACCGAGAAGTTGGACAGCGTCACAGACGAGGAGGCTCGAGTACAAGGCGATAATGATGTTTATGTGAAGAAGAGGTACAAAATTTCTTTTCTTATGACCTGCATCAAAGGAGGAGAGAAAACCGGTAGCACGACAATGAGTGCGAGTCAGAGCTCCGAGCCGGCAAAGAGGACCCGTTCCCATTTCGACTCTGCAGCTAGCGAGAAGTTGAAGAAGCTGGGCACGCTGAGCAGCCCGTTATGCCTTGATGAGGACGATCCGGAAGACAATGCTGATTCAGTTTTGCCTTCCTTGGATGGTATTGATTCTGTAGATCCGTGTATAAAAGAGGAAGAGATTGGGAGTAGAGTGGATCCGGAGGAAAATGAGAGATTGGAAGCTGGGTCAATATCCAAGAAGCGAAAGAGAGTCGAGGATTCTGATAGGTTTTTGTATCATCATTGCCGAGGGATGAGCGTCGGAGGACAGTCAACTTTATCTACGGCTACATAGTTTCTGCCTCGCCAGTCGAATGGCTGCAGGGACTATGTCCTGATCACCATGTCTTACCGTATAATAATGCAAATGGAGCTGGAGACAAAATATAGAAACCAAAATAAAAATACAGAATCCAATCCCTGGGTTCGCCGAAAATATAAAATATAGTTCTAATTCATATGTATTTTAAGTGTGAGAATGGATGGCTCAGAACACAACCCAAGATTCATTCTAGCATACATTAGTGTGAATCATCTATGTTCTGTACATACGGTGTAGTATATGTTCTTATCGTATCTAGCATCTGAAAAATGTAACAGAATCAAGATGAACTCACATAATGTAATACTAAGACATCATCTACTACTATATAAGATATAGTGATAGGTTGTCGTATCATCATTGTCGAGGAATGAGAGTCGGATGACAGTCAACTTTATCTACGCCTACATAGTTTCTGCCTCGCCAGTCGAATGGCTGCAGGGACTATGTCCTGATCACCATGTCGTACCATAGATTAATGCAAATGGAGCTGGAGCTGGAGCCAAAATACAGAAACCAAAATACAAAATCCAAAATCTAAAATACAAAATACAAAATACAAAATATAGAAACCAAAATACCAAATACAGAATCCAATCCCTGTGTTCGCCGAAAATACAAAACACAGTTCTAATTCATATGTATTTTAAGTGTGAGAACGGATGGCTCAGAACACAACCCAACCGGAGAGGATACACTGAGAGATCCATCTGAGTAGGACGTATACTCTGAGAGATCACCTTTACAAGAATGATATCAGTAGTGGAATTGAGTGTTGGAGGAGATATTATCAGAGTATACGTCCTACTCAGATGGGTCTCTCACCGTTACTATTTTTTCTGACAACATGGTGGATGTGCTCCATCAACAGATTCTTGCTCCGAGCCAAAACTTTGTCCCAGAGCTCAAGTGGATATCCTTCGTGTAGAGCTCGAGTAAGAGGTTCCTGACAGCATGGTGGTCTCCTTTCTTAAAGTATCCGTGCTCATCCCACAACCAATGTGGGATAAGCACGGATACTTTGACAAAGGAGACCACCATGCTGTCAGGAACCTCTCACTCGAGCTCTACACGAAGGATGTCCACTTGAGCTCCGAGGCAAAGTTTTGGCTCGGAGCAAGAATCTGTTGAGGGAGCACATCCATCATGCCGTCAGAAAAAAATAGTAACGATGAGAGACCCATCTGAGTAGGACGTATACTCTGATAATATCTCCTCCAACACTCAATCCCACTACTGATATCATTCTTGTAAAGGTGATCTTTCAGAGTATACGTCCTACTCAGATGGATCTCTCAGAGCATCCTCTCTGGTTGGTTGTCGTATCATCATTGCCGAGGGATGAGGGTCGGAGGATAGTCAACTTTATCTACGGATACATAGTTTCTGCCTCGCCAGTCGAATGGCTGTAGGGACTATGTCCTGATCACCATGTCGTAGTCCAATACAATCTAGAGATTGACACAGTACTAATTCATATATGTAGTCCAATACAAATAGTCTAATACAAAAACAACCCAATACAAATAGTCCAATACAAATAAGTATTAATAGCTAATGAGAACCACGCAGCTCACGCAAACGTTCAGTGATACGATCACGCAACCACCTCAAAAAAGCGAGATCTTTGGTATGAGGAGAGATGTCGTCCCTTGCAAGTGTTGCACGAATAGAACTTCCGGTTTCACTAGCTACCGGTGCTGGATGAATAGAACTCCCGGTCTCACTAGCAACCGGTGCCACTTCCTCCTTAACTGTAGGAGGAGCCACCTCAACATTCACTGTTTCCCTCAAACGACGTGTCGTTCCTCGGGTCATGGGTGCCATCTGGTAAGATCGATAGTCACAAATAATATAATTGTAACATAAGCAAGCTAACTAAAGGAACCATCATGTAATTTGAGTACATTTTCGAAAACAGATAAAGTATAAAAATTTTGATTTTTTGCCAAGTGTGAGAGCGGATGGCTCAGAACACAACCCAAGATTCATTCTAGCATACATTAGTATGAATCATCTATGTTCTGTACATATGGTGTAGTATATGTTCTTATCGTATATAGTATCTGAAGAATGTAACAGAATTAAGATGAACTCACGTAATGTAATACTAAGACATCATCTACTACTATATAAGATATAGTGATAGGTTGTCGTATCATCATTGCCGAGGGATGAGGGTCGGATGACAGTCAACTTTATCTACGGCTACATAGTTTCTGCCTCGCCAGACGAATGGCTGTAGGGACTATGTCATGATCACCATGTCGTACCGTAGATTAATGCAAATGGAGCTGGAGCTGGAGCCAAAATACAGTTGGTACTAACCTCAATAGAACAAACACTCTCACAGCTCAAAATACTAACACATGCTCATGCCTTACTCTTGTGACACTCTCTTTCAAACACAAACACACACCTATATGTTCCCTTACACATGCCATGTTACCTGTAAAAATAGGAAACCCTTGTTGTCTAAAATAAGACACAATTCTACAAAGAGAACCATACTGTAGAACTCACACTTTAAGACAATAGATGAAGGAAGACTTGTATGGAGGATCGTCTACTTTATTCATGGAGTTGTCATAGGGTGATGAGCGATGTCATTTTATTCTTTTCTTCTTCTTCTTCTTGGGATTTTTGAGTATTGGATCTTGAGACATATATAGCTAGAACTTACGAAGAATGGAGTACCATACTTAAACAAATAGATGTTGACTAATTGGTTCATATACTTCAACAATAAAGAGAACTAGGGGTTTAGTAAAAATTTTTTAATCTTCCTATACTCCAGTGATAGTTCTTGGTTTACGCATAGTTCCAGATGTAGGACGGATATAGAAGGCTTTTATATAATGACAACTTATATTAACTAACATTTCCTTTCTCTTTTACTTCTTGTTGTACTTATGTGAGCCCCAACTTAAACCTAGGAAGCACAAAGATGCTTCAAACTGGTTAGTGTCAAACTTGTATTAGGCAAAGACACTCACCAAAATATGTATATGGAGTTCTTCTTATCCTGTCCTTTCTGCTTTGTGTCCAATACACACCTATACATCATAACTAAAACCAATTCTATTACAGTAGAGAGAGACCTCTAGTGTACCTTGATGGCTCTTGGATTTCAGAGGTGTTTGAATAATACTATCAACCCATTACAACAAACAAATTGTATTTCTCTTTAGTAACATCAACCCTCTAGAACAAACAGATTGTATTTCTCTTTAGTAACATCAACCCTCTACAACAATCTAATCATACTTATTCGCTTCGATTCTGTCGAATCAATAAGTCGCCACGATATCGTACAAGTCTATGTTGCACTGTACAAGTCGTACTCGTGTATATTTATAAAATAGTTATTTTTGTAAAAGTTTTACAGCGGATAAAACAGATAAATTGATAACATAAAACAAATAAATTTATATATAATTACATAGGTGTTGTTATCATTTTTTGCAATGCAGCGATCCTTAAAATCTCCGGCCATTGGGGATATTGGTAAACTAATATACCTAGATTACCCAAAAGTACACTTGCGAACTAGGATAAAATAATTAGTTGTGTACTAAACGTCTCTAAGTCTAGGAATGTTGCAAGGTGAAACAATGTATCAAACACTATATCGAAACCCAAACCCAATATGCAAATCCAAATTAATACGAAAATACACAAGTGTAAGTAGGGGATTAATTGTACATAGGTGAAATACATATATATACATGCTTGGGGGTGTAAAATCCCTAAATTTCTACTATATTTTTTATATATATTAAATTTGGTACTGATTTAAAATTTTTGTATTGTACGTCGCATAGTCGTATTGTACGTCGCGCACGAAATTTTTTTTTCGTAGTTGCTCGACGAGTGCGAATATGTGCGAGCGTACATATTTTGAGAAAAATATTTTTTTATTTTTATAGTTTCAAAATAATATATGTAATATTTAATTTAACTATCAAAATTTCCTAAATTTATAATTTTATTTATGAAAGGCCGTTTATTTGGAATAAATAATATTATTCATGCATACATATATTTCATAAATATTTGCTAGTATAATTTAAATAAAAATATAATTTTCGAGATTTATTATTCAAAAAGATATTTAAAAATATTTATTATTTTCAAAATTATTATTATTGGTATTTTGAAAAATATATTTGGAAGTTATGGTGGCCATTTAAATCTTGATTTGATTTTTAGATTTATTTAAATAGTTAAATATTCAAAATTTATTTATCCCATTTGATTTTGAGCTAAAAATTTAAATAGATTTAAATTGGATTTAATCGATTTGATTTTAAACTAAGAGAATTTTGATTTGATTTGATTTAAATTAGATTTAGATTTGGATTTGGATTTGGATTTGATTGCTTTTAAATTAAATTAGGAAATATCTAAATTGGGTTTAAAGGAATCCTAATTCTTATCTAATTGGGAATTCCCACATCCTATAAATAGGCAGGTACTCCTCCAATTATTTTTACCACAAATCATCTTTCAAACCATCCTTGTCAAAAAATTTCTCTTTTTTCGTCATAAATTCAGCCTCAATTTGACCTCCAGTTTTTTTTGTTGGAATCGTATTGAGGTATATTTTCTGAATCGTAACTTCCAACTCCGAATGACCATAACTCTCAACTCCGGACTCCTTTTGACCTCCAGTTTTTTTTGTTGGAATCGTATTGAGGTATATTTCTGAATGTAAATTTTATTTTCATAAATTCAGAACTTAATTTTCTGGAAAATTTGTGGAGTGTCAGTGGTCCGAAATCTGACACATTTTAGTGTTTTTGAGATTCTGGGAGAACCAGGAATCAGAATCACGATCCGTTTGAAGTTTTGGAATACTGACAGAAAAATACATATCATATATTTTTCCCAAAAATTTTCCAGAATATTTTATTTTTGGTTTTTATTTTAGAAGTTTGTCACATCGTTTGAGTTATCTTGTGTAGCCCTGTGACTATTCTGTACCCAACGGGATTGTCGGTTTCACCAGCAAGGACCTCAGGCAAGACACCTTATCATTTGCTGTTTAATTATTTTAGCTCATATTTCATGCATTATTTATTTTCTTTATGCAAAATAAACTGTGATACATGGCATAACCTATTAGAACTTACTGTTCATTTATATTTTCTGCTATGTATTATTTTTCTCACATTAAACCTAGATTTAAGGGACCACCTTGTGTGTTGCAGTCATTGGCCTTGACACGTTGTACCACGAAGTTGTGTGTCGCATATAGAACACGAAAGTGCGTGATTGGCTTGCCACCAGTACGTACAAGCCATGCGATAGGAATAACCGCTAATAGAGAGTGCATGCTAGTTTGACTTCACGGTTATATTGGTTTGTGTTGTGGATACAACACAGTAGGCATTGGGCGGGGAGGACAATTCCTTAGCGTATGGGCTTCGATATACTTTCCTTGTGACCCGGACTCTCCGCTAGAGATACGGGGTTGATGACCCATGATTACTGACGGCCACTGACGATTCTGCGGAACGTCATGCTCTTACTGATGGGGCCTCTGGTGCCCAAGGGGGACTATGCCGATCCTATTCAGCCAGGGCCCATGCGTAGGAAGGATTGTTCTTCACTACATTTTACTTAGAACGGTAGGCACATTTATCCGTTAGGTACGAGTAATTTTGGTTTCGGTACTTGTATCTGACCGTGGCTTAGAACAATAACTTGTCGCGGATTAGTTCGTCACATTATGTCCTTATTTGGTTGTAGGTGTGGCTTACTACTTCTATGAGAAGGTATTGAACCTTGTTGCGGTCCGGATACCATATTGGACTCATACCATGGAAAGATACGTCGCCGTGAATTAGTTTACTATCTCCTGTCCTTGTTTGGTTGGGGGGATGGTACGCTCGTTCAGTAGGTGCGTATTAGACCATGTTATAATTCGATTTACTTATTTATTTGAGCAATATTTATTCAGTTTATATGGCATGATATTATGTGTCTTGTTACGTCCCTCTAAGGACCTGGATATCTCTCCAGGTGTGTGCTATTGTCTTTCGCAGGTGTTCTAGCTCTAGCCGTGATCATCGCTATTTCTTCGAGGATGATTGCATTTGGATCGTCTTCGCTTCGCTCGCCAAATTCATATCTTTTCTTATGTATTTTTCCTTTACTTGTTGGTAGTGGATTTGTCTCCGCCCAACATATTGTATCAAGACAATTTATTATCTTTATATAATGTCTTTTATTCATTTATTTTGCATGGATGAGATTAATTATGGTTCTACTGCATTTTACAGCTTATGTATTTATACGAGGCTTCCATATATTGGAGTATACTTCGTATGAATACAGCTGGCATGTCTACGTTCCTAGTCCTACGTATTTTGGAACTGGGACGTTACATGTTTTTGTGGTGGCCCATGCAGGTCGAGTTTGTCACTTCGGTTACGTTACTGTACCAATATAAACCTGCAACATAGGATTAGAATTATAGGAATCTCATCCATACAGCTTGACCTCTTCTCTTGGCTTCAAATTTCGAACTCTCGTTCGACTTTCTTGAATTGCATCTTGCTTGATTCCTTTCTACCGTTGATTCTTATTTTCGTGCTTAGTGTCAACTAGGAAGATGACTACACTAGTATATGCTCATAGGTCAAACATATGGCTAGAATGGTTATATTGGCAATTGGAATACATTTAAGACTCTAATTGAGTTAAAGGATTTTTTTAGTGTGATTTAATGATTAGTAATTTGTAAAGTAGGATATTACCACGGAAAGTTTTTACCATGAGATTTCTAAATAGTAAACACTAGAGGATTTATAGAATTTCATACTTGGTTTAAGAAATTGATTGATTTTCAAAGATTTGATATTTATGATTTATTGGATTATAGTTATACATCCTTGCACAAGTATAAAATTGATTTGCTTTTCGAGTTGTGATATTTATGAGTTTGGGTGATAGATA
Source organism: Iris pallida (assembly GCA_029216955.1). Taxonomy (NCBI): domain Eukaryota; kingdom Viridiplantae; phylum Streptophyta; class Magnoliopsida; order Asparagales; family Iridaceae; genus Iris; species Iris pallida. The sequence continues at coordinate 10,432,776 of JANAVB010009598.1, forward strand.
TACATCTTTGAACAAATATAAAATTTATTTGATTTTTGAGTTTTAATGTTCATGATTTATTGTATTATAGTTATGCACCTTGAACAGTTATAGATTTGGTTTGAAAATGATCTTAGCTTTTAAAAATGGTCGTAGGAATTATTTAAACGGAGTTGTACAACTTGCGGTTTTCGTGTTTATAAAATTTTAAATTTTAAGGGGAAGTAATGACGGTGAATTTTGGTTTAAAATATTTGAAAGTTATGAAAATGATTTTTGAGAATTTTTCTTTATTTTAAATTGTGTCCTATGATTGAGGATTTACAAATCTATTTAGATTTTTGGTAAAAAAAATAGATTTTGAATGATAAGATTATTTAAAAATTTAGTTTAATGTGGGATTGCTAATATAAATTTTTTTTTTGAAGAATTTCGAAGGATGTGATGGAAAGTTATTTTGATTGATTAAAGGAAGTTACCATTTAAAAGTTGTGAGTTTGTTGGAATAACATAGCATAAATAGAAGTTAAAATTGATGAGAGCATTGAGCTTAATTTTTTGAGATTGCTTTTAATATACTAAGAGTTTTATTATAAATTAATTGAAAATTTTAGAGTGTTAAATTTTTGATTGATTGTGAAATTTTTACGGATTCGTAAATTATGAACTCTTGAGTTAAATAGTTGAATTTAAACGTTAATTTTTGGAAAAGGATAGTAGTAACGTGATAAAATTTTGCTTTGAGATTTATGAGAGTGATTTAAATTTTTTTTGATGAATTTGAACGGCTTGGAGTATATACAAATTTTGGTGGTTTATTTTTGAAAGTTTATTTTTGAAACTTTTTGGAGGAAACTTGAGTTAAAATATTAATGATAGGCCACAAAGGTAGCCCTAATGAGTTAGAAGTATTCCACACTAATTGTCATGTCACTTATGACCATGATAGTAGTATATACACAAGTGTTGTTAGTTATCAACCCAGCTATGTGACTATATTTCCACCTCGACTTACTCGACCTTCCTTCAATTCTAGATCTTTTAATTACGACCTTCTAACCCATTTGCAATTTAAATAATGAGTTAATGGTTCCTTAACTATATTCATCTAGGAGACTATCTTCTCTCCAAAATTGTGTTCCTAAATTATTTTTACTAGATTCTTTAATTAATTTTATTTCACGCTTTAACTTGATCTTCTTTATTTTGTGCATTAATTATCACCTCGTGAACTCCCACTTTCTATTTTTGATCTTCTGGCGTCCCCTATCGTGACTTGTATATTTGGAGTACAACACTACACTTTTCCTTCCAACAAATTTTATATGTAAGACCTAGACAAGTCCACCTTCCTGTAGACATATCATATCCCACCAAAATCCATCTCCTTGTACTCTATTTCTTGATATGACTTTATGGTCAAAATGGCCAAACTATAATCTTTACCATGATACCGATATATTTTTCGACCACAGATAGGGATTCCATCTCGACTCAATTCTTTCAACCGATATGTGATTTTGTTCTACTTAATTTCGTAAATGCTCAAATTTGTGATTTACCTTAATTGCTTGACCCATTGTCCCATCACACTACTAGTTTAACTCTTGTAAGTTGGGTAGAATACCTCACCCCCTAACAAACCTTTTACCTTGCGAACCACATTGGTAAGTTCACTTAGACTCTAAATTCAGAGGACCCTACCTTATCTAGTCTACCAAGCCATGAATGAAGAAACACTAGGACAACTGTATAGGCTCAAACTTCGGGTGAGCCTTGATTTTAAAAGATCTTGGACTATTTAAAATTTCTTTCATCAGTAACTCCCTTGCTCATATTTTGACTATCCCAAGCTGCTAATGTAGCTTCAATTTTGTAAGCTTATTTCGTCATCAAGCTTGATCATGACATATTTTATTGGGTGCACCCACTAACATATTGTCTAATCAGAACCGGTGCAAAATGGTCTGATCAACCGAGTGCACTTTGGTTCGCTTATCACATATTATCCTACGTGGATGGGGACATAGCTAAACTTGCCCTCTAGAGTCCCATCCGCGACTGCCTTGACAACTCCTTTTGAATTATTCGGTCGCCTTTGAACCATGTATTCGTATTCGATAACGCCTCCTTCGAACTCTATATTGCGTTCGCCTTCACCTATTTTAGAAGGACGAAAGCGTCGTACTAAAACTCCTCTAACTGTCCTATCACCATGACCATTACCACCCAATGTAACCATATCTTTGTCTTGAACTACTCGACCTTTCCCTTGAAACTAAATTTACAATCTTGACTTTCTAATCACTTGAATTTAAGAGTTATTACAATCGTCTCTTAATCATACCCTCATCCTAGACTACGACCATATAAACTTCCTTAAACTCTCCTATCTACCGTTGTGCCTTCTCACCCCCTCCTAATTCTTAATTTCGAGGACGAAATTCTTTTAAGTTGGGTAGGATGTAAAATCCCTAAATTTCTACTATATTTTTTAGATATATTAAATTGGGTACTGATTTTAAATTTTTGTATTGCACGTCGCATAGTCGTAATGTACGTCGCGCACGAAATTTTATTTTTCGTAGTTGTTCGACGAGTATGAATATGTGCGAGCGTACATATTTTGATAAAAACATTTTTTTATTTTTATAGTTTCAAAATAATATATGTAATATTTAATTTAGCTATCAAAATTTTCTAAATTTATGATTTTATTTATGAAAGGCCTTTTATTTGGAATAAATAATATTATTCATGCATACATATATTTTACAAATATTTGCTAGTTTAATTTAAATAAAAATATAATTTTTGAGATTTATTATTCAAAAAGATATTTAAAAATATTTATTATTTTCAAAATTATTATTATTGGTATTTTGAAAAATATATTTGGAAGTTATGGTGGCCATTTAAATCTTGATTTGATTTTTAGATTTATTTAAATAGTTAAATATTCAAAATTTATTTATCCCATTTGATTTTGAGCTAAAAATTTAAATAGATTTAAATTGGATTTAATTGATTTGATTTTAAACTAAGAGAATTTGATTTGATTTGATTTAAATTAGATTTGGATTTGGATTTGGATTTGGATTTGATTGCTTTTAAATTAAATTAGGAAATATCTAAATTGGGTTTAAAGGAATCCTAATTCTTATCTAATTGGAAATTCCCACATCCTATAAATAGGCAGGTACTCCTCCATATTATTTTCACCAAAAATCATCTTTCAAACCATCATTGTCAAAATTTCTCTCTTTTTTCGTCATAAATTCAGTCTCAATTTTCAAAGGTTGTAGCAACTTCGAATGACCATAACTCTCAACTCCGGACTCCTTTTGACCTTCAGTTTTTTTATTGGAATCGTATTGAGGTATATTTTATGAATGTAAATTTTGTTTTCATAAATTCGGAACCTAATTTTTTGGAAAATTTGTGGAGTGACAGTGGTCCGAAATCTGACACGTTTTAGTGTTTTTGAGATTCTGGGAGAACCAGGAATCAGAATCATGATCCGTTTGAAGTTTCGGAATACTGACAGAAAATACATATCATATATTTTTTCCAAAAATTTTCCAGAATATTTTATTTTTGGTTTTATTTTAGAAGTTTGTCACATCGTTTGAGTTATCTTGTGTAGCCCTGTGACTATTCTGTACCCAACGGAATTGTCGGTTTCACCAGCAAGGACCTCAGGCAAGACACCTTGCCATTTGCTTTTTAATTATTTTAGCTCATATTTCATGCATTATTTATTTTCTTTATGCAAAATAAACTGTGATACATGGCATAACCTGTTAGAACTTACTGTTCATTTATATTTCCTGTTATGTATTATTTTTCTCACATTAAACCTAGATTCAAGGGACCACCTTGTGTGTTGCATTCATTGGCCTTGATACGTTGTACCATGAAGTTATGTGTCGCATGTAGAACACGAAAGTGCGTGATTGGCTGGCCACCAGTACGTACAAGCCGTGCGATAGGAATAACGGCTAATAGAGATTGCATGCTAGTTTGACTCAGCAGTTATAGTGGTTTGTGTTGTGGATACAACAAAGTAGACATTGGGCGGGGAGGATAATTCCTTAGCGTATGGGCTTCGATGCACTTCCCTTGTGACCCGGACTCTCCGCTGGAGATACGGGGTTGATGACCCACGATTACTGACGGCCACTGATGATTCTGCGGAATGTCATGCTCTTACTGATGGAGCCTCTGGTGCCCAAGGGGGACTATGCCGATCCTATTCAGCCAGGGCCCATGCGTAGGAAGGATTGTTCTTAACTATATTTCACTTAGAACGATAGGCACCTTTATCCGTTAGGTACGAGTACTTTTGGTTTGGGTACTTGTATCTGACCGTGGCTTGGAACAATAACTTGTCGCAGATTAGTTCGTCACATCTTGTCCTTGTTTGGTTGTAGGTGTGACTTACTACTTCGATGAGAAGGTATTGAACCTTGTTGGGGTCCGGATACCATATTGGATTCATAGCATGGAAAGATACGTCGTCGTGAATTAGTTTACTATCTCCTGTCCTTGTTTGGTTGGTGGGATGGTACGCTCGTTCGGTAGGTGCGTATTGGACCATGTTATAATTCGATTTACTTATTTATTTGAGAAATATTTATTCAGTTTATATGGCATAATATTATGTGTCTTGTTACGTACCTCTGAGGACCTGGTTATCTCTCCAGGTGTGTGCTATTGTCTTTCGCAGGTGTTCTAGCTCTAGCCGTGATCATCGCTATTTCTTCGAGGATGATTGCATTTGGATCGTCTTCGTTTCGCTCGTCAAATTCATATCTTTTCTTATGTATTTTTCCTTTATTTGTTGGTAGTGGATTTGTCTCCGCCCAACATATTGTATCAAGACAATTTATTATCTTTATATGATGTATTTTATTCATTTATTTTGTGTGGATGAGATTAGTTATGGTTTTACTGTATTTTACAGCTTAGGGATTTATACGAGGCTTCCATATATTGGAGTATACTTCGTATGAATACAGCTGGCATGTCTACGTTCCTAGTCCAATATATTTTGGGACTGGGGCATTACAGGGGGTGTCCATGTGTCCAACAAATGGACATAAAGTGTCCAAACCCTCACGAACACACTGTATTAGTGAACACATGGTCGTAATGTGTCTCCGTGCCATTTTGGACACGAAAAACACCTCAATTAGGGTTAGGGTTTACCTTCAGTCTCCTCACGGTGGTGGAGGAGGATGAGGAGGACAAGTTCGGTGGTGGAGGAGGAGGATCTCGCGGTGGAGGAGGAGAAGAGGCTCGCAGTGGAGGAGGAGGTGGAGAAGGGGCTCGCCGGAGGGAGGAGAAGGGGCTCGCGGTGGAGGAGGAGGATGAGCGGCGCCGGAGGGAAGGGGGTCGGGCTGTCGTCGAGGTCGGGGGAAGAGGGGCGGGAACAAAAAATTTGGTGAGAGGGAGAAATGAAAAGTCGAACCGAGGAAACCCTATTTACTAGCAATTTAGCGACGTCCTTAAATACGTCGCAAAGCGTCGACTTTCCTTTAATATTCGGCGACGTCATAAGCTTTGCGACGCTAAACGTCGCTGAACTAATAAAATTGGCGACGTTTTCCGACAAATCAACGACGTTGCTTTTTATTACACTAAAGGTAGTCGCAATATGTCGATGTTTGTCGCCATCAGTGACGGGTTGTGACGTTTACTTCTGGCGTCGCTAATTCCATAAATATTTGCGACGTTTTAAGTTGGCGTCGCTAATTTCGTCACTGATATGGCTTATTTTGGTAGTGACACAAATTACTCCACAATTTTCTCCACAAATAATTTCTAACCCCCATGCATCGTGTCCGTGTGCGTGTCCATATTCTCTCTCCCGTCCATATCTTATTCCATTTTACTTCTTTAGGAGCAACACAGCCTCCCATTGCTTTCCTTCTTCCCAAGAAATGCAGGTATATTATTATTATTATTATTATTATTATTATTATTATTATTATTATTATTATTATTATTATTATATTTTACATTTCATTATAAGATTAGTAAGTAATATTATATGTATGTATGCTTTATAATATATATATTATTATTATTATTATTATTATTATTATTATTATTATTATTATTATTATTATTATAATTATTATTATTATTATATTTATATTTATATTTATATTTATATTTATATTTATATTTATATTTATATTTATTATTATTATTATATTTATTTATTTATTATTATTATTATTATTATTATTATTATTATTATTAAATTGCTTGTTTTATTAGTATACAAGAAAAGACTACAACAGTCATTTGATGATTTTTATTATTATTAGTTTTATTGTACTAAATATTATTATTTTGGATATTCTATTTGATAAAACATATAGGTATGACTCATAAACGGATAATGTAATATTTTGCCATTATTAATATAGTAGTAATATTTTGGTAAATTTTATAAAATAATTATAGTAATATATTTGTGAAAAATATTATTACAAGTTATTTCAACTGTAGCTCTTTGACCTATAAAAACTTTTATCTTGCAAATTTATTTTTAATCTAAAAATATTTTTAACTAACAAAAATATAGATGTCTACCTAAAATAGTATTTTAACAAACTTGGAGTTTTAGCCTAAAAAATATTGTTATTATTTTCAAGAACGTACTTTAACTAAAATTTATTTTCTTTTACTAATAAAATCTAGTTTCAAATATTATAGATATTTTCTAAAAAAAAGAATATATATTATAATCCTTCGATTATCCTTCGGTCCATGACTAATCCTATTTCTTCTATTCCTTCGCCAATTCTATACATCCTCCTATCGACCTAGCTAATTTGATTATTCTAGACCCGATGGACCGAGTCCATGCCATCATCATAAGCCCTTTGCGTAGTTGTAACACCGAAGTCAATCTTGTGCCACCTTTATTGTACTACACCATGCAGCTCACCAGGCGTCACAACAAGCAAGTATACCTTGCTAATTTACTGTCATATTATTTATTTTTTGTATTATTTACTTGTTTCATATTGTTAGTTTCCTTTGTTATAAATTGCGCGTCCAAGCCACACTTGGGTACAAGCGAATTATTTAGTCATTTTACTTTATTATATGCATGTTAACTTAGTTTTAGCGGACTACCTTCTTGTTGAGGGATATCCTTATATCTCCTTTGGCCGTGACACTTACACTACACGATTTGAGATATTTTGCTAGGGGCATGACTTATGGACTGGCCATCTCTAAAGTCGTGTGATGGTAGATGATCGTAACTGAATAGACTAGGGTTTTAAAGACTCAAGCTGTTACAAAACTGGACGAGCCATGGACATGACTTGGTCAGTATGGGAAATATTGGGGGAGGACAGTCGCTAGTACGTATGGGAATCCAAACAGGTAAACTACAGTCTTCGGATGGAACTATGACGATTCATCTGCAGATGCCCTCTGATGTTTTGGACGTTACGGACGGATACAGATGACTGGATGCCAGTTACGTACATATAGCCTAAAATTCCACCCAGGCGCATGAAAGTTGTCCTCTAAATTGCACAATTGATGGTTAGCATTACCTTTTGCATATTGGTGTCTAGGAGAGTCTTGCATATTATTATTATTTTGACAGTTCATATTAGCTTCTTCTTCCTGTATCTTGCTACGTCCCTCTGAGGACTTGGTTATTCCCCAGGTGTGTGTTCATATCTTTCGCAGGTATTCTAGCCGAGGTCGTGGTCTTCTCTATTTATTCGAAGATGACGTGACTTGGTTCCTCCTTGCTACTTCCACTTAGCACTTTTATATATCATGTACATTTTTCTTTTTATTTTGGTTGGTAGTAGATGTGTCTCCACCCAACATATTGTACCAAAATAATTCATTATATGATATCTTTTATTCCCTTATTTTGTGGATGAGATTAGTTAATTGTGGTTTACTATATTTTATAGCTTATGTATACATACAAGGCCCCTGTACTTCGTATGTATATAGCTGGCATGTCTACGTACTTGGTCCTACGTATTTTGGGATTGGAGCGTTACATGTTTTTGTGGTGGCCCATGCAGGTCATAAAAAATTGTTTGGTTACTTTACCGTACCAAACAAGCCTGCATATAGGATTGGAGTCTAGGATCTCATCCAAATACTTGACCACCTTCTCGCTTGACTCCTCGAGTTGTATCTTGTTTGCTCCCTTCTATCGTGATTCGTGCCCTTCTTTCGTGATTGATAGAGATTAATAAGGTAATCCATACTAGGTGGACATGACCCATTGTTCCATTACCCTACTAGTTTAACTCTTGTAAGTTGGGTAGAATGCCTTACGACCTAACCTTCCTTATGACCATAATCAGGTCTTAGACAAGTAGACAGTAGGACAACTGTATAGGTATCAACATAGGACACGACTTAGATTTTAAGGACATTGACCAAATTCTACTTTCCTTCAATCTGAATCTCTCGTGCTTATGTTTTTACCATCTTGACTAATGTTGCTACAATGATCTAGTTTTGCAAGCTTATCCATTTATCAAGCTTGTTCATGACTTATGCTATCGAGCGCGCGCTCCCTAACATAGTCTAATCAGAACCGGTGCATGATGGTCTGATCAACCGAATGCACTTTGGTTCGCTTTTTAAATATCGTTCTACGTGGATTGAGACATAGTTAAACTTGGCCTCTAGAGTCTCATCCACGACTGCCTTGGCAATTCTTCTTTGAATTATTCATGTCCTCTTTGAACCACGTATTCGTATTCGATAAACATCTTCTTCGAACCACTATGTTGCTTTCGCCCTTCACCTATTTAGAAGGACGAAGTCTTAAATTTTCCTCTAGCTATCATATCTCTTGTGACCATTAACACTCAATGTGACTATATCTTTGTCTTAACTGCTCGTCCCTTCCTCGACCTTCTATCATGACCTTCTAATCACTTAAATTTAGGAGTGATTCTAATTGTTTCGTGCCCTCAACCTACTCTCAAGATACCATATCTTCAAGATCTCAAATCTATTTTTCTCTTGATACAATACTATTCCTTACTACATGTTATCTTGGTTAAACTTACCCTTAATAATTTTCTTTCTTGCATAAATTAGCCATATCCATGATTATTTTCATCGTTATTGAAATCACGACTTTCTAATGCATGTTGCGTTGAATGTCGTTGCTTTGCCTCGCCCAAAGACTTGATCAATTTTCCTTATCAATATATCATTGTGCCTTCTCACCCACCCCTATTATTCTTAATTTCGAGGACGAAATTCTTGTAAGTTAGGTAGGATGTAGAATCCCTATATTTCTACTATATTTTTTTTGTACTAATTTTTTTTGTATTTATACGTCGCGTAGTCGTATCGTACGTCGCGTAGTCGTATCGTACGTCGCGTAGTCGTATCGTACATCGCGCGAGAATTTACAATTTTCGTATTTACTCGTCGAGTGCGAATATGTGCGAGGTACATATTTTTAGAAAAAATGATTTTGATTTTATTATCGGTGATGGTTTCAAAATAATATATAATAATTATTTTTATTAAAAGTTGTGAAAAGTATCTATCGAGGTTGGCAAAACTTATTATTTTATTTATTCTTATTTTAATAGTGATAATTTAGAAAACTAGATTTATGTAAATATTCTACTCGTGTAAAGCACATGAAAATTATTTCATATATATTTTCAAAATTTATTTTTATTATTTATAATAAATTATTTAGCAAGAAGATATTTAGATATTTGAATATTTATGTTTATTTTCAAAATTGTTTTATCTAAATTATTAAAAATGTATTTTAAAGATATTTCCTATTACTATTTAAAATATTTATACTAATTTTTGAAATTAATTATTTTTATTATTTATCATAAAGATATTTTGAAATTTGTGAATTTAATGCTTAACTTTTTGCAATTTAAATTTAAATTTGATTTTTATGGAAATATTTTTAAAATAGTTTAAACTTATAGATAAGCTTTATATAAATATAAATTTGATTTAAATTTGATTTTGATTTCTCAAATGGATTTAAATTTGATTTAAACTAAGAGAGAGATATCTAAAGGGGTTTTGAATTTTTTTAGTCATTATCAGTCTAGGAGTCCACCTCCTATATAAGGAGAGCCTCCATATGTGTTTCATCTACACAAATTACTCCACAATTTTCTCCACAAATAATTTCCAACCCCCATGCATCGTGTCCGTATGCGTGTCCATGTTCTCCCTTCCGTCCATATCTTATTCCATTTTACAGATACAATATTTTTCTGTGTCGGACAAATCCCGACACAAATCAATTCCCTAATCTAACCTTATTCTAAACCATGTCATCGTCGTCCCGGCATCACCGCCATCGAAGACCACCCTTTATTGCCCTCCCAAGACACAAACCACCACTGCCGTGACCATCGCCAATACAGCTGCTGTCTTCCTTGACCTCTTCCCAAGATTAGCCCCCATCTTCCGATCCACCACCTTCGCCATTGCCAACCGCGGCTGCGGAACCCGACCCCCTAACTCTACCACCGTCTCCATCTCCATGCAGTCCCCGGCACCAACGGCACCACCTTGTCGTCCTCTGGCCAAACGTCGTTCCAACTCGTGCTGACCCACCGCCCTAGTGGCAACTCCCCGCTGGTGTCCCTGTGGCCAAACCCAGGCCCACTGCCGCCTTGCTCCTCTACACCGCTATAGACACCCCCACCAAGCACCATCACCCTGTCAACACCATCGGACCCCCAAATTCCATCGCCGGACCGACCTTCACCTGACACCACCACAAAACCACCACCAAAACCTGAAATTTTATAACACCACCATAACTGCCTTACCTTTCGTCCGCCCGCAGCCTCACCTCCGCTCGTAAGCGAGCCACCGTCAGCGTCCTCTCCGGCCGAGCGCCCACCGAAGCCCCGAACCGTGCACGAAACCCTGCCCTCAGTCTTCCTCTTCCCCGTGCTAATGCCGGCGTCCAAAACCCTTTCCCCGATCTCACCCCTTTTTCCTTCACCACTCCGGCTTTCGCCTCCACCGTGGTTTCCCCCGGCGTCGTCTCTCCGCGATGGAGCCGTCGCTCGGCTGCGCTCTCACCATGGCATGGCTGAGATGCGCCGTCCCGAGTCGCCGCCGCCGCAGCGAACTCCAACCGCCGTACGCTGACCATCACTCCGCGCGCGCACAACTCCCTATTCCCCTTTTCTTTAAACTGCAGCTCCCATTCCCTGTCTCCCTCTCTGATCTCCCGCTTCTTCCCCTTCTCGTTCCACTTCCTTTCTTTAATAAAGAGAACTGTCATTTTCTCTTTCCCATTTTACTTCTTTAGGAGCAACACAGCCTCCCATTACTTTCCTTCTTCCCAAGAAACGCAGGTGTATTATTATTATTATTACTATTATTATTATTATTATTTATTTTACATTTTATTATAAGATTAGTAAGTAATATTATATGTATGTATGCTTTATAATATATATATATTAGTATTGGTATTGTTATGAGTTTAGGATGATTATGATTATTATTATTATTATTATTATTATTATTATTATTAATATTATTATTATTATATTTATATTTATTATTATTATTATTATATTTAATTTTATTATTATTATTATTATTAAATTGGTTGTTTTATTAGTATACAAGAAAAGACTACAACAGTCATTTGATGCTTTTTATTATTATTATTAGTATTATTGTACTAAATATTATTATTTTGGTTATTCTATTTGATAAAACATATAGGTATGACTCATAAATGGATAATGTAATATTTTTGCCATTATTAATATAGTAGTAATATTTTTGTAAATTTTATAAAATAATTATAGTAATATATTTGTGAAAAATATTATTACACGTTATTTCAACTATAGCTCTTTGACCTATAAAAACATTTATCATGCAAATTTATTTTTAATCTAAAAATATTTTTTAACTAACAAAAAAATAGATGTCTACCTAAAATAGTATTTTGACAAACTTGGAGTTTTAGCCTAAAAAATATTGTTCTTATTTTCAAGCACGTACTTTAACTAAAATTTATTTTAATTTAATAATAAAATCTAGTTTCAAATATTATAGATATTTTCTAAAAAATAGAATATATATTATAATCCTTCGATTATCCTTCGGTACATGACTAATCCCATTTCTTCTATTCCCTCGACAATTCAATACATCCTCCTATCGACCTAGCTAATTTGATTATTCTAGACCCGATGGACCGAGTCCATGCCATCATCATAAGCCCTTTGCGTAGTTGTAACACCGAAGTCGATCTTGTGCCATCTTTATTGTACTACACCATGCAGCTCACCAGGCGTCACAACAGGCAAGTATACCTTGCTAATTTACTGTCATATTATTTATTTTCCGTATTATTTACTTGTTTCATATTGTTAGTTTCCTTTGTTACAAATTGCGCGTCCAAGCCACACTTGGGTGCAAGCAATTTATTTAGTCATTTTACTTTATTATATGCATGTTAACTTAGTTTTAGCGGACTACCTTCTTGTTGAGAGATGTCCTTATATCTTCTTTGGACGTGACACTCACACTACACGGTTTGAGACATTTTGCTAGGGGCATGACTTATGGACTGGCCATCTCTAAAGTCGTGTGACGGTAGATGATCGTAACTCCTATGACTAGGGTTTTAGAGACTCAAGTAGTTACAAAACTGGACGAGCCATGGATATGACTTGGTCAGTGTGGAAAATATTGGGGAAGGACAGTCGCTAGTGCGTATGGGAATCCAAACAGGTAAACCACAGTCTCCGGATGGAAATGTGGTAATTTATTTGCAGATGCCCTTTGACGTTTTTGACGTTACGGATGGATACAGATGACTGGATTCTAGTTACGTACACATAGCCTAAAATCCCACCCATGCGCATGAAAGTTGTCCTCTAAATTGCACAATAGATGGTTAGCATTACCTTTTGCATATTGGTGTCTAGGTGAGTCTTGCATATTATTATTATTTTGACAGTTCATATTAGCTTGTTCTTCCTGTATCTTGCTACGTCCCTCTGAGGACCTGGTTATTCCTCAGGTGTGTGTTCATGTCTTGCGCAGGTATTCTAGCCGAGGTCGTGGTCTTCTCTATTTATTCGAAGATGACGTGACTTGGTTCCTCCTTGTTACTTCCACTTAGCACTTTTTATATATCATGTACTTCTTCCGTTTTTATTTTGGTTGGTAGTGGATGTGTCTCCACCCAACATATTGTACCAAAACAATTCATTATATGATATATTTTATTCTCTTATTTTGTGGATGGGATTTGTTAGTTGTGGTTTACTACATTTTACAGCTTATGTATAGATACAAGGCCTCTGTACTTCGTATGTATACAGCTGGCATGTCTACGTACTTGGTCCTACGTATTTTGGGACTGGGGCATTACACTAAGATTAACAATGTTACAATTTGTCGATAAAATTCTTTATCAATGAAGTATAACCATTACCATTTGTCGAATTTGTGTATCTATAACTTCACAATATTCATCCATATTAGCCAAAGCCTCCTAGCTCTACTAGCTAGCAGGTAGAGACATAATGCATCCTGGTTGGGTAGGTTAGATCCAAGGTTCTCAGTATTGGTATCGAAATTTGTATCGAAACATTCCTATGAGTATCGGGATCGGCGGTATCGGTAGTATATGTGGTTTCGACGGAGTATCAAATTTTTTGGTATCGGAAAGCAAATAATTATTAACAAATTATTAACATGTTAGAAGTATATTTTTTATATTTAGGTATAATTTTAATTATTTTCAGTGTTGTTTCTTAGCAGTTTTGAACTTGAATGAAATAGCAGTCAACCTTGCCAATTGGTTTACATGTGATAGATAAGTTTTTCTTTTACATGTTTTTTACAACTTTACTATGTTTTTACATCTTCGCTGATTTATTTTTTTGTTTAATTTTCTTTGTCAAATTGATCGGAAAAGTAACCCCCATTGTTGATATCGGTCAGTATCAGATATCAGTCGGTATCGGATCGGGACATAACAAACCGTATCGATATCGGCCGTATCGGATCAGTATCGGCTGATACTGCAAACTATAATTTGATCAAATAGAGAAGTGAATTATTCTTCCAATTAAGGCTGGGAGTAAAAAAACTTTCATCCATAATAATATTATTTCATTCATAAATATTTATTGCGGTTGTACTTTGTCTAAACTAGGCAAGCAAAATAGCAAATAAACAATAAATATTATCTATTTAAAATTATATATATTACAAGTAGAATATTATTATTTAAAACTGACAAAGAATAACATATAATATATAAAATTATGTCTATTATATCAAATATTTTTTCTGTCTTCTTAAAATAATTAGTTTTTTTTTGGCTTTCTGAAACGATAAAGTGTCGAAACTACTGATAGCTATATTCATAGGATGGATCCGCAATTGATTATAACCTTATAGCCTCAATTCAACTCCGTTTAGGCCTACCCTAGTTCTAGCAACTACTTTGACCAATATATTATTCTTCCTTCTAAAAGTACATCTATTGGTCTACGTTGTATATGTCGAAATCACCTGAGACGATTTTCTTTCACTTTATCCTTAATCGGTGACTCCTCCAACTTCTAGCAAATACACACATGTTTAATCTTATCTTTCGATGAATTACCACTTGGTACATCGAAACATTCTTATTTCAGCTACGCACAATTTTGGACATAGATTTTAATTGTTGAAGACTTCCATCCAAAAAGCATGGTTGGTCTTGTAATTGTCCAATAGAACTTTTATTTCAGCTTCAATGGTATCACAAAGCACTCCAAAAACTTTTATTTCAACATCTTGTTTAATTTTACAAACATACATCTCAACATCTTTGTCACGATGAACGATTGATCTAAGTCTTCGGTCAGGGTAAAGAAAATTGACCATAAAAAAGAAGAATTTACTTAATGTCACGACCCGCACCCACTGTTTGGGTACGAGAACGTAACAACGCCCAGCCTACGCCGCAGTGTCGGCGGTAGAACGTTGTCCTAGGTCACAACATCTAACATTATAATGCCAAGCAGTTTATACTCCCCGAATGGGGGTGACATAGCAGATACAGTCTCAATCACATCTAGGGTAGAGCATGATAAGGATAGATAAAACATGAAATCCAAAAGAAATACAGGAGATAGAAGTCTAAGTGTCTAAGATACAAAAACCCAAAATATACCTCAAACTTATATACAGTAATCCACAAAGTAAATACAACTCCAAACAATGAAACAACTATCTAAACATCCTTTAACGTGTCTCCTCTAGGCTAGCAGGCAACCTCCAAGCTATCTGTAAAATTTATCAACGGGTCCAGTCAGGATTGGAGCGAGTACAGTACATCTCAACAGATCATAGCAGGTTAGAAAATATAATCATGCAGTAAAGTAAGATACAGGTACTGAAAGAAAGCAGTATGTAAACAGAGAGAGAACTGTAATAGAAATATCTACTATACATAGAGAACTAGCAGTGACTAGTGAGTCAGAGTACAATATGAACATGTAAATGGCCTGGGATGATTCTGATAAGACACTAAGAAATGATTCTGATAAGATACTACTGGTGTATTATTCACATGTCCACTTATACTCCCCCGTACCCCCAATCAATACACAAGGATCCAGCCAGGTTATGTTATATGATGCTATGTAACAGCCCCCGAAGGGTGGTAGACCCCGAAGGTGATAAGCCCCCGAAGGGTGGTAGACCCCGAAGGTGATACATAGTAGTCCCATAAATGGGGATTCTGGGGGTAACCAAACAGTGTAAGATTCCAGGAAGACTCTACGATCATAAGAGTATATGTCGTAAGTGATCAAAGAACCAATGAAGCATAGTGATACGCCATATAAGTGAAACGCACAGAACATGTAGTACCCGATGCTCCCTAAGGATAACATCTCAAGAAAGGATCCATATAATACCAATCCGTGTGACCATCGTGACAGTACAAGTAAAGTAATCTACTGTAGAAAATAATTCTAAGCAGGATATGAAATGATCAGAGAATGTACTCGCCTCGATAACCTGAACAGCTGATAAGTATAGGGGGTCCCACTGAAGCCACAGAGTCCTATTTAAAGCAACACAGGTTACAAGGTGTTCAAGTTGTAATAAATGAATCTCTACAGGCAATCTATATTATTCTAGGTTCTTCTAAGTCAAAATAACTCTAGGTCGACTCCGGTCAATAATCTAGTCAAACTAGGTCAAGTGTTGACTTACAGTTGACTTTGGGTCAACTGGTCAACTCTGGTCAAACAGGGTCAATTCTAGTCTAATATAAAGTATACTTCGTTATTTGTACGTCGAAACTTACGACACGCAAATCGAGATAAGAAGATTATCGGTAAGGTTGATAATCTTATTATAGTGATCCACGTATCCAACTTGTCAATTTCAGCGATGTGAGATCACTGGAATTGGCTGATCTCAGTTTCGTTGTACTAATCCCGAAATACGAACATTATATGAATTAATTATTAATTAATTATAAAAATGTCAAACTCAGAGAAATTATCAACAAACATTGTCGGACGATGAAATGAACATCGCCAACGTGTCCAGAATGGTCAAATTAGCTAGGATAGCCTACCCATCGGTCCAATTTGGACATAAGGGCAAAAAGGTAATTTCGGGTCAAAACGGTGTCTATGTCGGAGCCGTTTTGCACCGAAAAATATGTAAGAAAACAAGTCAATAAAATATAACAAATTATATGTCCACGAAACCAGAATGTCGATACGAACCCAACGGTATCTCCAGAATTGGATTCCGTTGACCAGATCTCAATTTGGCCCGTTGACCAGAACTTGGAATTCCGATTTGTACGGAAATGCGTGCCGGAGCCAAAGTTCTAAACTCAGCAAACTACCTGTCAATGAGTCCAGAATGATGATACAAACTCAACATTATATCCGGAATTGGATTCCGAAGAGCCGGCGTCAAAAAGTCCTGTTGACCCAGAATGTGGGACCCACTTTGCACCGAAAAACGTGCCAGGGCCCACGTTCTCCAAAACTAACAAATTTTATATGAAAATATGCCAGAACGATGCCACGAGTCTAATGGTGGTATCAGAAATAAAATCTGGAGTCCCGTGTTCAAAAATGCAATTTTACAAGTTGGAAATTACGAATTCGGACGGCCAATTTTGGCGTCGAATCAACCAATCAAACTAGCTCATAATGAAATGAAATTTAAGGGGTAGTAAGAGGGTTATACCAGCTTCGCACAAGAACTGGTAGCACGCCAAAAGGAGCTGCGGTGGAGGAGATACAAGCTGACGAAGTTGGCCCCACAAAACTGTCCAAATTTAATACAATTTAAACGGTCAACTTGGTGGCCGGTTTTCATGTATCAAACGATAAAATTAACGGACAAAAATTGACAGGAAAGAAGGTGGATATACCAAGATTGCGACGGAGCGAAGAAATCGCCGATCCAACGGTCGGATCTCCGGAAATACGCACACGAAGTCGCTGCGACGGAGCGCCAAAAAGAACTCGATCCCGCACGCGTCACGACGGGACGTCGTGCAAAATGCACGAATCGCCTCGACGGTACGTCCCGGAGGACGGTGGCCGTCAGGGGAAGGCAGCGTAGGGTGGGGCGCACCCACGATGAGCCACGACGGCCCACGCGGCGGCGCGGTGGAGCACGACGGCGGCCCGCACGCGCTCGCGTGCGCGTGCCTGAACTCTTGCAGCATCTGTGCTCTGGTGCTGCTTGCGATGGCGCGGGAAGGCTGGCCTTGCCACGGCGAATACGATGGTGGCCGACGAAGCGGCGACGGGGGCCAGTGTGGCAGAGGAGGTGGTGGTGCGGGTGGTGTTGCTGCGGTTGGATGGAGTGGTCGGGGTTTTGGTGGCTAGTTGATGGTGGGGATGGTGAAGATGGAATGGTAAAGAAGGAGATGGAGGAGGAGGAGTTCAGTGGGCGATTGCCGACGGCCAGGCTGGCCGGGGGTGGTGGCTTGGCCATGGCCATGGGAGGAGAGGAGGTCGGGTTGATGCATGGATGAATGATGGAGTGCTGGTGTTGTTGTGTTTGTTGTTGTAGTAAAATAGAGAGAGAGAAAGAAAAAGAGATTAATACATGTGAGAGGAAGATAGAGAAGAAAAAAATGCTAACCTAGATTTTAGGGTCGGCCAACCAAAGGGGGTGTTGGCTGCTATGAATGTGAGGGGGAATAAATGGTTATGATTAATGTAGGGAGATCCAAGGGTGGAGATTAAATGTGTAGGAAAATAGGTCATTCCTATGGATAAAAATCAATAGAAATTTCCAATAATAATTAAAAATAGGTAGAATGAATATTTAGTATTTTTCAAGGGTAATGAGGCTGAGGATAATGGTGATGGAGAATAACACGAAGCTGGGCTGGGTTCGGTCAAGCTGGTTTGGGTCAAATTAGACATTGTGCAAAAATCGAATTAAAATTAGGGGGGATTCCAATAAATGGGACACAAGTAGCGGACGGATAGTAGGCTCAAAGTGGGCCATGTCCATAATTGGGGCTGACAGGTTTTGGTCGACAGGGGACCCATAAATCAAGTTGGAAAATGAATGTGACGCCGTGGAGTGAAATAAAATCGGGTCACGTGTCAGGAAAGTTGTGCAAAAAAATGGAGCACAAAATGACGTGTCTGAGTGGGACACGAAGGTCATGGGTGACGAGCGTCTCGAGTAGATCATCAATGAGGAGTTGGTTTCAAGAAACTGACTGGTCTTGCGCTCCCAAAATAAAAGTCACGGTAACGTGCTAAAAATGATCAAGGAAAAGAGTGGGAAATCAATTAATAATCAAATGGTCTAAATCGACCCGAAGTTCTGCGAAGCAAAAAGAGCACAAGGGAACAAGTTTGGATGGGACACTATATACCATCATGAAGGTAATCCTGTCCACTCCAAAACACATGAAGAAGATTTCCAGAGTTGAACATCCCTCATACTCCAAATATCAATGGCACGAGAAAGTACACTTAAAGATAAATAACAGAATAAAATATTTATTGAAATTAAAATCAATCAGAAAATAAATAAAAATAAAAAATCAACCCAAAATTCAGGGTGCTCACACTTAACTCGCTTGATCTTCAGTTCCAGCAACAATGAAAGCTTCACGACACTACTAGAAAGTACAGTTTCAAAATTACCCCCCCAACCAACACCACACACACGTCTGACTATTTTTGGGTGCATTTCAAACGTTTGTTCAATTCAGTGAAAGTTGACCATCTTCCATGCGTTGTTGTGCCCGGCCGATGCCCTCATTTCTCTTTGACATTCCCTCATTTCTTTTGACCTTTGCTCAAACTTATATTTCATAATCATGTTTGCATCCTACTAATTCTAAAATCCTTAGCTACCAAAGTTTCTTTGCATAATTATATTACAGAGTCTTAACATTTCTCAAAGTCTCATACACTAGTATAATATCATCAACAAACAACATGCACCAATCTTGAATATGCCTAGTCAGTTCAACTAACAAAAGTAGATAAGGTCTTAATGTCAATCCTTGTTGCAAGCCATCGGTAATAGAAAATGGAGTGGTGTCTCCTCTAAGTGTTTCCTTGTAACTCCTTTATACATGTCCTTAATTATCTTTATAAATCTACTATAAATTTGTTTCTTCTCCAAAACCAACCATATTATCTCCCTAGAAATGCTATCATAAGCCTTTTCTAAATCAATAAAAATGATATGTAGATCCCTTCTAAATTTTTTTATTAACCTTTTTAGTAGGTAATTGCTTCCAAAGTAGATTCGCTAGCAGAAAACAAAAATAACTCCCTGAAATTGTTGTTTCTTTCTTTGTCTTCACAGTTACCCTCTCACAAGGTGTCATGGTATGTCACTTAAGTTCAATTC
This sequence comes from Iris pallida, assembly GCA_029216955.1. Taxonomy (NCBI): domain Eukaryota; kingdom Viridiplantae; phylum Streptophyta; class Magnoliopsida; order Asparagales; family Iridaceae; genus Iris; species Iris pallida. The sequence continues at coordinate 10,452,678 of JANAVB010009598.1, forward strand.
CTCAAGATTTAGTATAATTTTCTTAGTTTCCTTGTTTTTATATAGTTACAATAATACTACTTCTTCTCGCCCATTTTCCTGCTTATTCAGATTTGGTTGTATAAATTTGTTACATATCAAACCTTTCTCTCTTACACATTTCCAAAGCTCAATAAGAACATCATTAGGTCCTACAGTTTTTCAGTTTTTACTTTTCACTTTCTCTAAAGCATCCTTAATTAAGTAATAATTTTCCAACAAGAGTAATATGACATCACAAACTAACTCGTTTGATCCATATTTAAATTTTTGGGAATGAAGCGCAGAAACTGTTCTCCCAAACAAGAAAGTCCTGCGAGAGAATCGAGCAAAAGCACACAAACCAAAAATGCTAAACACAATCGTAGACACAAAGATTTTTGACGTGGAAAACCCTTGCGGAAAAAACCACGAGACGATCAGAGTCCAACCCTGAAGAACCTCCACTAATGGAATAAAGAGAATACACCCTCTACAAACTCCTCCCGATCCAAAACGGATCACCACAACTCACTTGAAAGAAGAAATTTTTTGATTGCCGACTCCGAAGAACAAGAGATGCCAAAAAATTATTCGAAGCAATCTCTCCTTCACAATAGTCCTTAATCCTCTCTCTCTCTCAAAGATTGTAAAGCACTCTTATTTTTGAGATGATTTTACAACTAGCATGCATTACCCTTTTATAAGCCCTTGGTAATCCATACATGGAAGGCCAATATATATGGAAACTTCTAATATGTATCAATCATATATTTAATGAAAAACCAATCATAATTGGCTTGCCATAATTAGAAGCCTAATTATATAGAAAGCTACTATATGAAGGGTCCAATCATAAATATATTATCAAAGTAAATATGAAAATCCAATCATATATTTTCTTACCATATATGTTCCAAAATAGGATGCATGCACTCCCTGAGCTTCTCCAGCACACGGATGGCGCTCGTCGCTCTCCGAGGTATTCTCCACATAGGTTGGGAACCCCACCCACTCCAACAAATCTCCCCCTTCACAACTAGGTGGAGGAACTCGTCATCCCGACGATCCGCCTACAGTACTCAAACTTTCCCCTTGGTAGAACCTTCGTGAGCATGTCTGCTTCATTGTCATCAGTAAGGACCTTCTCAAGCATCGCGTACTTCTTTTCAACCACATCTCGTATCCAATGATACCGAGTCTCAATGTGCTTGGACCGACTATGAAATGTCTGGTTCTTCACAAGGTGAATAGCACTCTGACTGTCGTAAAACAAAGTATATTGCTCTTGCTTCAGCCCCATTTCCTTCAACAACTTCTTCATCCACAATAGCTCCTTACAAGCCTCCGACGTTGCAATGTACTCTGCCTCTTTCGTCGATAAAGCAACACACTTCTGCAACCACGACTGCCACGATACCGCTCCTACAGTAAACATCATCACATAGCCCGAAGTCGATCGCCTTGTGTCTATATCTCCAGCCATATCAGCATCGTTATACCCAACCAGCTTCGGTTCGTCACCACCAAATAAAAGTCTCCAATTGACAGTGCCCTGAAGGTAACATAGAATCCACTTAACCGTACTCCAATGTACCCTTCCAGGATTTGAAATATACCTGCTAACAGTGCCAAATGTATGAGCGATGTCTGGCCTCGTACACACCATAACATACATAAGGCTCCCCATAGCTAAAGCATATGGAACCCGCTCCATATCTTCCTTTTCGTCCTCGGTAAATGGACACTGCTCCTCAGTGAACTTAAAGTGAGCCACAAGGGGGCAACTCACTTTCTTCGACCCGTCCATATCGAAATGTTGAAGTACCCGTACTTTTTTTAAGACAAATGTAGTTGTAGCATTTGGGTTCCTAGAATTTATCTTCTATTTTGGAGATTCTTTTTTTATTTTTAGTTAGAATCGATTATTAACTAGGATATTGACAAGGGATCGTAAGATTTTTGCCTAAGCCTATAAGTTAGTTATAAGAAAATTCGGTCGTATATGGTCTCTAGGGCCCCTAGATAGTCCCTAGAATATTATTTCACCATTTTAGATTTTTAGGATTTTATGAAGATTTTTTAGATAATTTTATATATGATTTTATTATTTTCCTAAGCATCTATGATTTACTGTGAGAGCAGTTTAGAGTATTTTTTAGGCCAAATAAATTATTTGGGCTCTAGAACCCTCAAACAATTTTCTAGAATTTTCTAGAAATTTTTAGGTATTTTTTGGGATTTATTTGGAATTTTTAGGATTTTTCCTGATTTTTATTTAAATTTCTGTAATGAAAAATATATTTTCTAAAATATATTACCCAGTCAGTTGAGCGGGGGGCCCACCCGTCAGCCGCTCGGGCGCACGTGGCAGGCCCACCCGTCAGCGCGGGTGGGGGAAGGCTCGGTCTCCGAGCCGCGGAGGAAATCCTAAGCCGAGCCGGCTTGAGCCACTCCTAAGCCGAGCCAAGCTCAGCTTGCTCACAACCGTTCGATCCTAGCTGTGGGCGTATGGGATTATGCCATATGGTAGTGTCAGCCAACTCCAGCAGCCCACTGACTCTCAGTCTTCTTATATATATATATGTAATCAGTATTTCTGAAACCTAGATTTAATTTCAGCAGCTTTTGTGGGAGAGTTCGGTAGAGTTCTTCGACTTCGCGGAGGGTTTGCCGTTGATCTAGGCGTCCTTTTTGCATGTTGTTTTTTTTTGTTAGAAGCGTATTGAGGTTAGGTTTCTGAATATATAATTTATTTTCTGGTATTTTGATCTCGAATTTCTGAATAATTATTTGAGTGTCGGTTGTCCAAAAATTAACACGTCGTACGGTTATTGAGATTTCGAGTGATCCCGAACTCCGTTTCGTGATCCGTTTGAAGTTTTGGAAAGCTGACACCGAGCTATACAACATATTATTTTCTAGAAATTCAGAATTTAATCTAGTATTTTATTTTGTCCATAGAAGTCAGATTTGGTCAACGGTTTATCGATTTGGTCATGGTTAGCCATAATGGCGATAACTTTTGACCAAATCATGATTTTGCGGCACGGTCGATTCCGGTGCACTCATGGCACTGAAATCTACCATGTATGTTGCACACTCAAACTTTTGAATTCATAATGTTTGACTAGTTAGTCAACAGTATGTCTCGGTTTGCGTGCCACGAGTCCCGAATTTGGAACCGTAAATTTCCTTGGCCAAATATTTGTGTTTAAATTGTTATTTCAGAATTAAATAGGTTAAAATAGGATTTTAGATGATTTATTCCAGAATTAGAATAGTATTAATTAATTTAAACCATTAGCCACTTTCTAGGATTTTTAGAGTGGGAATCGTTGATCTAACTTGTGATTGTTTTTGTGTCGGGGTAGATCGAGCTACGACGTCTTAACTTGTGACTTTATCATCTATCGGAGCAGGCAAGTATCACTATGACCTATGTTTCCTTTATTTTAAACTGCATGTGTCTTCGTGTCGTCTTTTCACTATTACTCCCTTATGGTTCATGATTCATGATTACTATTGTGCACGAGAGTTAGAAGCGATTGGATATACATACATGTTCATGCCTTACTCATTATTTCCTATTTTTTATAGTTTATCGTATTGCTAATGTTTATCGTAGTGGACATATATTGTGAGTGAGTCGGGCGGGGGAATACAACAAGTAATTATGTGGTCAACGAATTGAATACAGACCCCCTATACATTGATTGCATAATATCAGTCATGCACCACACGTATGACTGGCGGATATCCCAAGCCATCTACATGCTGAAAGTTGGTGTTCTAAAACACACAATACACGTGACTTAATTATTGTTACTCTATTGTCTATGGTTCTTCTTTCGTCAAGTCTACCTTCTTATTGTTATCATGTCTTAGTGGCATGTCAAGTCTATCTTCATAATTGTTATCATGTCTCAAAAGTACTTTCTTATCATACAATGTCATACCTATACTTATCTTCAGTTAAATTTCTTTTATCGTTCCTTCATGCTTGTATAGTATATTGTGTAATGTAGTGTTATGGTGATCTTGCTCCCATCCTGACCGGATAACTATTTTTCAGCTTTAGACGACGAGATTTGTCCCGAGGTCTACGGTGAGTATGTTGGCGACCCTGACATCATTGGCGTACCCAATTCTAGTACTGATGCGAATTAGCATATTTTTTTCCTTATGGATTCGCATTAGTTAGTAGTCATAGTTACGGAGTTTAGTTGTCTATTTTATTTTCTGCTATCGGGGTTTGTTCCCGAGACTTTCTGAGTTGTAGTGGATTGTTTCATATTTATAATATTGAGACTTCTGGATATTTTGGTGATTATTGCTGGCTTAGTTGTGGATGATATATATGCGTGTTGTGCTTGTTGTGGACCATTGTTATCATAGACATCGTACTACCGCCGATGCTGCGGCGTAGGCTGGACTTGGCCACGAACTCGTATCCCAAAATTGGAAGCGGATTGTGACAAGTTTTTATGGTGGCCCATGCAGGTCCAATTTTGCAAAAGACTACAAACTCGTGGTAGTACTTAAGTTAGTCGTACTACTACGAGCCTGCGAATAGAGTTGAAGTTAGGAGGTTGTATCATCCACAAAATAGGACTTCTAATCTTATGAGTCTATTTTATCTTAGGATCTTATTGTCTTTTAAATTACATTTTGCTTGATTTTGTCCGTAATTTTTTCGATATGTTTGTATCTACCGTTCTAACCATATCCTTTCTTTCCTTTTAGTTTGCAATGGTAGAGACAAGGCGCAGTGCGATCCGCAAGAGGAAAAGGGTAGCTAACCCTTATGCTACTTCCGAGCCCGAAGGATCGACAACATAGAGTACAGAATTCGTAGAGCCCTGTAACCATCAACCAGATAAAGTTAGTACTGAGGATCTTCCACAACCACCACCAACAGCCCCAACCCAAGGAGTAACTATGGATGGAGCTCATCTCCTTACGATACTCCAGGACATAATGGAGACTCAGCAGAGACATGCAAATATTCTAGAAAGAAGCGTATAAATACGACAAGATCGCGTGGGTACTATTGATGGGTTTCGCAAGATGAACCCACCTCCATTTACTGGATCGGAGAAACCTATAGAAGTCACCAACTGGCTAGTGGAGATAGAGACACTACTAGATGCATCAGAGCTGCCACTGGAGAAATAGATAAAAGCAGTAAAGTTGCAGCTCAAGGACAATGCACATCATTGGTGGGCGGCACAAGAAAGACGATTGGGCAAGAATGTGTTATGGGAAGAGTTTACGGACCTCTTCAATACCATGTTCTACCCAAGTAGGGTGGTATGGGAAGAGTTTACGGACCTCTTCAAATCCAGCATCAACATCATCCTCCAACTAGGGTGGTATCATCCCAGCCACAACAACAGCCTATCCTACCCAAGCCTAAGTGTAATTATTGTGGAAGAGAAGGACACAAGTGGGACCATTGTAGGAAGAGGATAGGACTTTGTCTTCTTTGTGGATTACCAGACCACCAAGTGCGAGAATGCCCCGCAGCATCAGCCCATAAGCCAGCTTCACTGCAGCAGTCTGGAGGAGCACAACGTCAAGGACAAGCATTTGTGGTTGTGACTCAACCCCAAGATATAGGTAACTTAAATATGTTTCCTTAAAAGCCTTCTTTAGTTTTAGTTATTATGCATGCTTAGTTAGTTTGTAGTATGCTTATTATTGATCATTTCCATTCCCTTATGTTCCTAGCCATTATCTCTCCGTGACTTAGCTTAAGAAATTAGTGCTTGTAAGACTTAGGTATTATACTATGCTATTTGTGATGTTTTGATTTTTGAGGACAAAAATCTTTTGAGGGGGATAGTTTGTAGCATTTGGGTTCCTAGAATTTATCTTCTATTTTGGAGATTTTTTTTTTTTTTTAGTTAGACTCGATTATTAACTAGGATATTGACAAGGGATCGTAAGATTTTTGCCTAAGCCTATAACTTAAATATAAAAAAATTTGGTCGTATATGGTCTCTAGGGCCCCTATATAGTCCCTAGAATATTATTTCACCATTTTAGATTTTTAAGATTTTATGAAGATTTTTTAGATAATTTTATATATGATTTTATTATTTTTCCTAAGCTTCTATGATTTACTGTGAGAGCAGCCGAGAGTATTTTGAGGCCAAATAAATTATTTGGGCTCTAGAACCCTCAAACAATTTTCTAGAATTATCTAGGAATTTTTAGGAATTTTTAGGATTTATTTAGAATTTTTAGGATATTTCTTGATTTTTATTTAATTTTCTGTGATTAAAAATCTATTTTCTAAAATATATTACCCAGTCAGCTGAGCGGAGGGCCCATCCGTCAGCCGTTCGGGCGCACGTCGCAGGCCCACCCGTCAGTCAATAGCACATACTCACCCGGTGAGTATCTCGTAGATGGTCGATGCTCTCTGTCGCTCCTTCTCAATGGAGCCACTGGTGCTGGCTGTATACCAGCATCCTCCTCCTCTTCAGGAACTGCCTCCCCGGTATGCTCATCCTCCTGAGGGACACCCTGACCACCATCAGCACGCTGATGATCAAGGTTGGGAGCAACCCCATGTACTGGCTCCCCCATAATTGGATCCTCTGCGATGTCCTCTGGAAACTGCTCGAAGCGAAATAACTCTAACTCAGGCAATTCCTCAGCCTCCGAAGGCGTCTCGAAATCCTGAGTGTTGGTCATGGTCTGATCCTCGATGAATACCACGTCCCTGCTTCTGTAGAGCTTTCTTCCCACCGGGTCGTAGAGTCTATAGCCAAACTTATCCCGACCATAGCCGACAAAGATGCATCGCCTCGTCTTCGGCTCAAGTTTGGACCTCTCATCCTTCGGTACATGCACGAAGGCCTTACAGCCAAATACTCGCAGGTGATTGTATGACGGCTCTTTGTCGTACCATACTTTGTCAGGCACATCACCCTGCAAAGGAGCACTAGAAGATAAATTAATAACATAAGCAGCTGTGAGAAGAGCCTCACCCCAACAACTGCTCGACAAGTTTGCTTCTGACAGCAAATACCGCACCCTCTCCATCAGTGCCCTGTTCATGCGCTCTGCTATACTATTGAGCCGAGGTGTCTTGGGTGGAGTCTTCTGCTGTCGTATCCCTTGCTCTTTGCAATAAGCATCAAAGGGACCAATGTATTCGCCGCCGTTGTCGGACCGAACACACAATAACTTCTTGCCCATCTCTCTTTCAACAGAGGCCTGAAACTCTTTGAAAGTAGGTAGCACCAGATCCTTGGTCTTTAAGGCATAGACCCAAACCTTCTTGGAACAGTCATCAATAAAAGTTACAAAGTAAGATGCACCACCAATAGATTTTACCTTCATCGCAGACGAGGTTTGTGACAACCTCATCACCTATGACGATCATATCGTCTCCATGTATCGAAGCCGTCGCTGTAGTATTCTCATCTTGCTTGCCTTTGTCGCCCTTCTTCTCTGTCTTCCAAGCGAAACAGTTCTGCTTGATGTGGCCCTTCTTGCCACAGTGGTAACACTTCGAGTCCTCGTACCGACCCTTGGACTTTCCTCTACTTTTGTCTCTACCACCACCTGGACCCCTGCTTTTGCCCCTTCTGCGGCTCTCTGAAACTAGTGCCTCTGAGTGATGGGATGTGGATGAAGTACCCTGAGAACATCTCCGCATCTCTTCATTCAGTACCCCGCTCTTGGCAAACTCCAGACTGACCACACCTTCCGGAGCAGAAGTGATCATAGATACTCGTACGGTCTCCCACGAGTCTGGCAATGTACATAGCAACCAAAGTCCTTGAACCTCGTCGTCGAACTTGACTCCCATCGAGGATAGCTGGTCCACCATGCCCTGGAACTCGCTCAAGTGATCCGTAATGGATGTCCCATATTTGTACCGCAGACCCATCATCGTCCGGATCAAGAACAGCTTGTTTACCCCGGTCTTCTTCGCGTACAAAGATTCCAGCTTATTCCATAACATCTTCGCATGCTCAATATTGGCAACGTGGTTGTACACGTTCTTGTCAATGAACTACCACATGTACCTACACACATGTATATACTCGAAGTTCCAGTCCTCATCGGATTTGTCAATGGGCTTCTCGGATGCAAATACTAGAAGATGAAACTTCTTGACGAACAGCAAATCCTTTATCTTGCTACGCCAATAATGGTAGTTGGTACCGTTCAGGTTCACTATGCGCACCGGCTTCGCATCCATCTCTGCTTCCTGGTTTGACTGTCAACTCCTGACACTTCTTTGACCCAAAGCTCTGATACGACTCTGTTGGGAATGAAGCACGGAAATCGTTCTCCCAAACCAAAAAGTTCTGCGAGAGAACTGAACAAAAGCATACAAACCGAAAATGCCAAACACAATCGCAAACACAAAGATTTTTGACGTAGAAAACCCTTGCAGAAAAATCCACGAGAGAGTCCAACCATGAAGAACCTCCACTAATAGAATAAAGAGAATACACCTTCTACAAGCTTCTCCCGATCCAACACGGATCACCACAACTCACTTGAAAGAAGAAATTTTTTTGATTGCGGACTCCGAAGAACAAGAGATGCCGAAAAATTATTCGAAGTAGTCTCTCCTTCACAATAGTCCTTAATCCTCTCTCTCTCTCTCTCAAAGATTGTAAAGCACTCTTGTTTTTTAGATGATTTTACAACTAGCATGCATCACCCTTTTATAAGCCCTTGGTAATCCATACATGGAAGGCCAATATATATATGGAAACTTCCAATATGCATCAATCATATATTTAATGGAAATCCAATCATAATTGGCTTGCCATAATTGGAAGCCCAATTATATGGAAAGCTACTATATGAAGGGTCCAATCATAAATATATAATCAAAGTAAATATGGAAATCCAATCATATATTTCCTTACCATATATGTTCCAAAATAGGATGCATGCACTCCCCGAGCTTCTCCGACACACGGATGGCGCTCGTCGCTGTCTAGGATATTCTCCACATAGGTTGGGAACCCCACCCACTCCAACATAAATTTACTAGGTTGTTCTCATTAAACAATTTGTGGAAATAACTCTCCATCTATCTTTAGTATCATTTTCTTTGGTCACTACTTTTTGGTCTCACTATTGATATATTTAATATTACCAAGATCTTTACTCCTTTCACTACTCTTAGCAATCATATGAATATCTTTTACAACCTCCTTAGTTTCTAACCACTTATAAATATAACTTTTGAAATGCAGCTCTATTTGTAACATCGTGTAATATGTGTTTGATATAATGACCCAAAAATATACTTTTCTAGTTTTCTTACCATTTCTAATACTTAATAAACTTGTAGATTTCTCCTATGCATATATAATTTATAAATACTAATGAACTTTTATTAAAAGGCTATAAGTTATTAAGTGCTTTATATTATACAAACTTGAATTATAGATCACTTTTTCCTATTATTAATTAAAGCAAACATGTTGTTGGTATAAAATTGAAGAAAAAGAAATATTTGTGCCTGTTTCTTTTAGTGTTGAAATGAATTTACAAAGAAAGAAGATAAAACGAACAAATAAGGAGAAACCAATAAGCATATGGTGAATTATTATTTCTATTAATGTCACTTGTATATTTATATTATTTTGATCAAAGAACTATTATCACAATAATCACCTGCATTTGATCAAAGAAGGCATGACTTTGCTGCTGAACATACTCCTATGCACCAACCTCTGCAATAAAAGATCACAAGTTTCGATGCAGTTGACGACAAATAGAAACAACTTTTTTTCATATACAAGTTCACCCTTCGGATTGGGGAAAGCCAGAAAAAGATATCGAACACGAGAAGGCTCGGCAAAAAAAATTAATGAAGCATTTTAATAAACAACTGCCAACCTAATGTGAACCTGCTATGTTGATAGCAGACAAGCAAAGGAAGCTATGAGCGGGAGAGGCCCTTCAATAAAAAGTAGAACAAATTTGCAGATTAAAGAGTCTAGGCGAAGAAGTAACAAAATACCATTTACTATAAGGAATTTCATTTATCGATATGACACATTAAGACAGAAAGCAAAAAGAACTGATCAACAGAACATTCTCATATAGCTAATGATGCAATAGCAAGTCATATATTGCCAATGTTATAGAAAGCGTTAGGCGACCACTATGCGGAAAGGGTAACCATAGCGCCCATGCGGCTAGGCAGCAGCCTAGGCGGATTTATACGGAAAAAAATGTTGTCATTAAAAAAGCTTAGAATTTTATAGTTCATTAAAGTAATACAACAGTATATATTTATATGTATATATAAAACAAGGATTAAATTATAAAGAACTTTAACAAATACTTAAATGACCAAAGACTACAAATAAAAATATAATTTATAATCCACCAAAAATAATATAATATGAAATTAAAATGTCAATATAGATATTTTTGGGCCAAGCTAAAAACTGACCAAGAAAATAAAAGGGATCAAGCAAAAACAATTTGTGGACACAAAATTGACAGGAGAAAAATAACTTGACGAAAATCTAGACAACACTTTTCTTCTTTGGCCACATAATGCTATTTCTCTACATAATATAGCTTTTTCCTGCATATGTCGTCTGCCACATAAAATGCACAATATACTAAAATTTTTGGTTGTGGGTAATCGGATAGTGCCTAGGCGCCGCTTTTTAAAGCATTTTAGATCACTGTATATTGCTAGTATGGAGGGTTCATTTATGTACATTATAAAAAAGAAAAATAATTATAATCTAGAAAGTACTTGTTAATAGCCTACCACCATTCCAAGAAGCAAACACATGAGAATGTAGACATCAATCATGCAAATAAGAAATATCTTGCTAAATATGTTTTCACAATAAATAATGGAAAAGACATACTTCGTGAACCAAATGAATCTACCTTCAGTAAATATGGCGATAAGCATGTGAACCTAATAATGAATGATAGATTCGCTACAAAAATGCATCACAAGTTAGCTAACGGAATTATTGCATTCCCCCCCACCCAAAAACAAAAAACAAAACTAAAAGCAGAGGCTTGTGGGGGCAGAGTAGGTTGCATCACACATCGAGCTAAAAGAAGAAGAAACTGAGAAGAGCTAAAGCAATAATATTAACAACATTGAAGAAATAAGAGTAAAGAAGGGTGAAAGAATAGTGTCCAAGTTCATTGGGCTGGCCAGGGGTACAAGAGTGAGGGGATGCCTCCTAATGGATGTTGGATTAAAGTAGTATATAGTATATCTAACATCCCTCCCTCCCTCCCTTCTTCTCAAACTGTTGAATATTTTGTTATGATTTCATTGATAATCTCATGGCTATATAGTCTTACAATTCTTCTCATTTCATTAAACTCTCTGTGGAATATCTGGTGACATATTCTGACAAACCAAATATATCAACAGGATATTCCAATATACTTATTCTAATATACTAATACCAAATATACCAACACTCCCCCTCAAGATGGGCAAAGATATTCACTAAGCCCTTCTTGTCACATCCTCTAGTCATGCTCACAGAGCTAAGTCCCTTGGTCAGTCCGTCTGCTACCTGATCCTTGGTTGGAACGTGGCCTTGCTCCAGTAGTCCACTATCTAAATTCTCCTTGATGAAGATCCTATAAATCTCGATGTGTTTGGTTCTGTCATACTGTACTGGATTGTTGGCAATACTAGCTAATAGCTGACTGGTTGTCACACCACAGTTGTGATCCCTTGAACCAAAACCATTATTATTATTATTACTATTATTATTATTATTATTATTATTATTATTATTATTATTACTACTACTATGGTAATTATTTGTCACTATATTTAAATATATGTACCCCTAAAGAATTATTGTTACCATTACTACTATCATTATTACTATTGTTATCACTGTTGTTATATTTATATATACAAACCTAAAGGGATTTAAATATAAGTATATATATAAGTTACAATAGAGAAGGAGAGGGCTTTCGCAATACACCTTTTATATGGTCCTTAATTGCAACTGTACAAATTCAAAATCCTAACGGCCAGGAGCAGATTAAATCAAAATTCGATTCAAACTCGTACTCCTTATCCCTCTGCGTTTGGAATCAAGGGTACATATAAATGGGAGAACTGATGCTGACCCCTTCTACCAATCTCATCTCCACCCAAACCCTAGATGCCCTGCCGCCTGTTCTTCTTCAATCCAGGGACAAGTCTTAGAGAGTCATCACGCGAAGGCTTCGATTACCATCACAGGTAACCCTTGCTTCTGTAACAAATCATTTGATTCTCGAATCCTAAGTTAGGTTTTGTTCTGCCTTCGATAGTAGGATAAGTAATTGGGATAATGCCTAAAGTAACCTAAAAGGAAATATAGGATGAGTATTAGTTTGTGGCAGGGGTTGACAATAGGTAACTGAGCATATGAATCTTAGATGCAGGTAAATACCATGAGGGAGTTGTATCCTACTATATCTTCAACTATAACATGTATCCGAAATCAAGCATAGGATGGCTATCTTTCCAGATTAGACCAGTAGTGAATATGGTACGTCGCACGCTTGGCCTTACGACGACGGCTATCTAATTTCCAGATTAGACCAGTAATGAATACGGCACGTCGTACGCTTGGCCTAGCGACGATGACTATCTTTCCAATAGGGGTGGTTCCAGTATGTCACGACCTGCACCCGTTTTTTTTTAAATGGATACGAGACATGTCCAAGCCAGCCTACGCCGCAGTATCGGCAGTAGAACGCTGTCACGGCCATGAAGATCAAAATCACAAACAATGCTCATTCACAACATTAATTTAATTTACAAAGATTCACAAGTTTTACATTTGTAGAAAAATATAAACTTGAACAAATATAGAAAGACTACAATTCATCTATCTAGCTAGTTTCTAGGCCTTTGTCAGCAAGTATTTCCGTCACTCCCCAAGCTAAGTGAATCCACGGCTAACCTGAAAATGTTGGTTTCCAGTCAGGAATGGAACGAGCACAATTCACTGAATGCAATTTCAAATAAAGAAGATGACTATAAAACAAAGGTTAGACATCAATTATGAGTTTTGAAAATAAACAGAAAATACAGAAAACCAATAGTAAATAAATAGACACAACAGACTTTCTCCAACTGCTAGAAGTACCTTTGATATGTGATCGGTCTCGGGACAATTATGCGACACTGTCTACACTATCTAAAGTTACACTGTCTACACTGTCTAAGTTACACTGTCTACACTGTCTACACTGTCTAAGTTACACTGTCTACATTGTATAAAGCTACACTGTCTACAGAAAATATTGTAATAAAGAAACACTATCTACAAAATAATAATCACGATCTACACAATTTAAATGCAGTAATAATCATGGTCTACACTGTCTACTTTGCAATAAATAAATCACTGTCTACACTGTCTACAAGAAATAATGAATCACTGTCTACACTGTCTACACTGTCTAAGGTCAGATCACACATCGTTGGTACTTCCCATTCCTGACTCAACAATTTTAATAAAAAATAATCACATAACCAATAGGGGTGGTTCCAGTATGATTGGGAATGGTTACATGTCTACTCGAGTGTTTTTCTGCCATGACAAGTATAAGTGAATCCATATCCCAACACGTAAAACGAGTACAAGTCTAGCCAGAAACTAAATAATGCCTGTAGGTGATTCCAGTAGATGGTTCCAGTGAGTGATTCCAGAAATAGAGGCCAGACAAGTAAAACATGTGTGTCACATGCAATGGACCCAGAAATACAAATCTGTGTTGTGTCAGAGAATCAAATAATAATATACTAGAAGCTGAATCATAATGATCATCAAATAAATGAAAACTATCAGAGAATGTACTCGCCTGTCGTCCAGAGCAATGAATAATGATCGATGCCCAAAGTGGTGTCACACAAACCTATATATGAGATATACATGGTTATTTATTGTTCTAGAGTAAACAATGTATTTAGATGCTTTAACTACATGCTTCTAGGCCTTTTCTAGGTTGTGGAAGTTAAATTTGGGTCAACTCTAGCTAATTGTCAACCATTGGTCATTTTGCCTAATATAGGGTTTTAGTCTAAAAGGGTTACTTAGTGATACTAGGCAACTTGGTATCAACCAATAATATCCTATACCAGGCTCACCTATAACTCTCCATATACAAACCAAGCCACTCCTATCTCCTATGCATATATATCATAAGCACCTACAAGTTAAATTCGTATATATATATATATATATATATATATATATATATATATATATATATATATATATATATATCACAATCTTTACATCTAACTCCTACTCATAACCCTATAGTAGAAGTATATACAAATATGACATGCCACTTCTTTAATCATCTCTATAGAAGATATTAAAATACCATCACACTTAATAACTACTACATATATATACATATATATAGTTATTTATGTATATACATATATATACATTAATAACTACTACATATATATACATATATCTAAAAGTACATGGCTATTCATATATTCATGGCTAAACTATACAAGGATAGGACAAATAATGTATCTAGGAAGTGGTACAAGACTTCAAATCTTGGACAAAACACTAAATGGCCAAGGAAAACAGGACATGGATGAATATCTGAACAATTGGTCTGAACAAAGCATAAGAATTTAACCCAAGGCAGGACAATGTAATTTTCAGAAGAGGATTAAAATTTAAAAATAAATAATTTTTTTACCTTGAAGTGGGCCAACCAAAAGGCCTTTCTATCTGTGGGAGCATCTGAGTAGTTAATCCAAGGCCCACCATAGTTCTGCCTCAGAAATAACCCCAGCTGTCTCTGTACAACAGGAGGCCGATATCTATACAATAATAAATTTCATGAATATATATGTACATATAATCATTTGAGAAATATATATTAACTAATTAACTTACTTCGTAGGCCCGTCCGTCCAAATCTCCATACGTGTCTCGTCCGGGAGAGCACATGGAAGGTCGCTCTCACTTTCTGCCTGGACAGGATCAGTTTGATCACCGTCCTCCATATGCTCGATGCCGGCTCTCCCCATGGAGCCGTCTGCAGGAAGAATGCTAGACGCGGAAGGAATGCTGGACGCGGGATCGTGAATGCTGGATGACGAAGGAGGAGTCGCCAACCTGCTGGAACTGCCATATCCCGGTAATGCACCGGGAACAGAACGGTACACTGGTGTACTCGGAGATGAGGATGAGGGTACGAAATCTGCATCCCCAGCCCGAGGCACACGGGACTGTCTAATATAATATCCTCCGCGTCGTCCTCCTGGTCTAATCATACCTGATAATAACATATGACAAATTAAAAAATATACATATTTATATGATAGACATAACAAATTTTTAAAAATATCATAGTCACAGATAAAAGTGTCACTAAAGTGCCACAGATTTATATGATAAAAGTGTCACTAAAGTGTCAAATATGATGATAAAACAAACGTACCGATTTAATCCTCTTCTAAAAATTCATCTAGTTCGTTTTGATCATCTTCTTCTTCTTCTTCCTCCTCCTCTACATCTTTACTTTCATCTGCATCTTCCTCTTCAGATAATTTTACTTCTTCTACACAATTAGATGTGTAGTGAGGAACTTCCATCGTGTCCACTTCTATAATATTTGTTACAAGAGGTAGTTCATCCTCTTGATAAGCTATATCGTCAACCTCAAAGGTATTTCTAGCTTTGGTCTTGCATACTGCCCACCTATCCGACCTTGTTGTTCTCCGTTTAGGATAACTTGTGAAGTACACGAGATGAGCCTGACTTAATAGGACAAATGGTTCATAAGCTTGATATCGATGCCGATAGTTTATATCCACAAGACCGTGCTTGTCTACTTTCCAACCTTGACCTTCAATCGAATCGAACCAATCACATCTGAATAATATAATCTTAGCAGGCTCTATTCCATAACTATATGTCAGCTCCACAATCTCTCGTTGGATGCCATATAAATCATTGTCCGCATCAACATCTTTGTAGTTTGAAGATCTGATACACAAACAGCTATTTTTGGTGGAATCGAGATCCACAAAGTTGTCTCTGATCGGACAAGTTGTTGACTTGAACCTAAACCCATTAACACAGTAGCTTGGCCATATTTTTGCAGCATTAATTAGTCCCTTGGCTAACGTTCTAATAGACTCATTCTCAAGTCTTACGTATAGACGATCGACCTAAATACCACGAAATAATAAATTAAGCTCATTCTCAAGTGCATATACAGAAAGGTAATTACAGAGTTCTCAAGTTTTACATATGCAATCAACCATGATGGAAAATAACGCTTCATTTCTTGTTCTAGTTCTTCTTTTGTTATGTGTGGCCTACCTGACCTCACATCATCATTAAATATGCTGAAAATAATATCGTTCAATTAATGTAATAGTATAATAATCAACACTATTAAAATAATGTAGACATATTAATTACTTATCCCTCCAGCTTCTCTACTTCATCATCGTCGTAGTTGAGTAATACATACACCTGAACAGCCCTTAGCTCATCATCGTTCAGATATCTCTTCTTCATTTTACCCGATGGCTTTCCTAGAGCATTGAATACCTTCTGTATTATATCATTACATTCATGATCTCCGTCGTCGTTTCTGGAAGCTCTTCTTCAATTAGTTGCAACATGAGGCTTGAAATACATCGAACAAAAGTTTGTAATCTCCTCGAGAACATAGGCTTCACAAATAGAACCCTCGACCCGTGCCTTATTTTTACCTTTCTTTTTAGGTGATTCAAATGTCGCTCGAACTGGTACATCTATCGATATTCGACGGGTCCACCAATACGTGCCTCATAGGATAGATGAATTGGCAAATGCTTCATAGAGTCAAAAAATTCAGGAGGAAACACCCTCTCTAGCTTGCACAGTGTTACCGCAATGTCCTTCTCTTGCTTTTCTAGACGATCAACGAGCAATTTCTTAGAACAAAGATCCCTGAAGAATATGCTAAGCTCCGTCAATGGATCCCAAACTGCCTGCGGTAAGAATTTTCGAAATGCAATCAGAATTAACCTCTCCATGAATATGTGACAATCGTGGCTCTTCATATCCTTTAATTTGTTTTCCTTCGGATTGACACATCTTCTCAGATTTGACACATATCCGTCTGGAAATTTTAGGCCCTCGATCCACCGACAAAGTCTCACTTTATCTTCATTTTCCAGTGAGAAAATTGACTTCGGCAGGAACTATTTTCCATTCTCCTCTATCAAATGCAACACAGGGCTTTTGCATATTTCTTCTAAGTCCAACCTGCCTTGGGATTGTCTTTCATTTTTTCCTTTACGTCCATCACAGTATTAATTATGTTATCAAACACATTCTTCTCAATATGTATGACATCAAGATTATGTCTGATCAGATTGGTACTCCAATATGGCAGATCCCAAAATATGCTCCTCTTTGTCCAGTTATGATCTCTACCAAATCTATCGCACTTGTACCCAGTTGTAGGATCTTCGATAGCACTTGGAAAATCTCTAACCTCCTCCCATATCGTGGCTCTGCACCACCTTGACGGTAGATCACCCTTCTCTACAACGCCGACACAGAATGTATTCATGTTCCTTCTGAACGGATGATCTTTTGGCAGAAATTGTCGATGACAATCAAAGAAGTATAATTTTCCTCCGTGTTTCAAGCGAAAAGCCTTAGTATGGTCCATGCAATACGGACATAAGAGAAGGCCATAAGTGCTCCATCCAGATAACATTTCATAGGCCGGAAAGTCGTTGATGGTCCACATAAGGGTTGCCTTCATCTGAAAATTCTGCTTCCTGAAAACATCGTACGTGTTAGCGCCTACTTTCCATAACTGATTCAACTCATCTATCAAAGGCTGTAAGTACACATCAATGTTCCTCTTGGGATTGTTCGGACCAGGAATTATAACGGTTAGAAATATGTACTGAGTCTTCATGCACATCTAAGGCGGTAGGTTATACGGAGTGACAATCACAGGCCAGCACGAATACTGTGATCCCGAAAGACCAAAATGAGTAAAACCGTCAGAAGATAGCCCCAACCTGACATTAGCGGATCTGAAGCAAAATCAGGATACACTCGATCAAAGTGCTTCCACGCTTCTCCATCGGATGGGTGATCCAACACTCCTTCAATCTGTTCTCGTATGTGCCAACTCATATTTTCGGCCATCTCTTTCACCATAAATAATCTTTGCAACTACGACGTTAAAGGCAGGTAGTGCATTGAATCGGTCGGTCTTCTTGCACCGGTATACCTTCATGTACTAGTTGTCTTATAGCGATCAGCACCACAAAATCTTCACACATCTGCGTCCTTGTCGTCTTTGTAGTACAACATGCACTCATTGCGACAAGAATCGATTTTCTTGTATCCCATCCAGAGCGATCTCACTATCCTCTTAGACCGATAGAAGTTTTTAGGTAACTTAGCACCCATCGACAAGATCTCTATAATCAACTCCAACACTCGATTATAGCATTCTTGCGATATGTTAAAATCTGACTTAATGCTCAACAGTCTTGTAACCACCTCCAACGGTGAATGATCCTCACAACCAGGATACAATGGAGTCCTTGCATTCTCCAGCAACTCCATGAACTTTGCAGCATCTACATTCGGTGCCTCCTCAGCTGCATCATGAACGAAACTAGGCCCCGCAGCGTCGAAAACCATGTTCACGCACCCGTCGTCGTATGCATGATTATCTGAAACAAAATTAGGTCCCGCATGTATATACGGCTCAACATAAGGCTCCGGCTCTGATGCTAAAGACACAAATTTTTTATGTGTGGTCTACTGATAGTAATTAGACGTGAAACCCCTCGAGTACAAATGATATGTCACTTCCACTTCTGGATAATATTTCACGTTATGACATTTCACACACGGACACTTAATTTTGGTACCGTCCATGTACTGAGGGAACGCCTTCGCAAACTGCAGGAACTGCTCTACTCCCGCTATGTATTTATCCCGCACACCACACATATCATCAGGATGACGATTGTACATCTATGAACGATTCCGCAAGTAGTAATTTATATCCATTTGGAAATAATTCTGCAAAGATGGATACACATGTTCATCGCAGTAACTAGTCAAACTGGGTGAAGTTGAGTTGACTAAGTCAATATCTTGGACAAACTAGTCAAACTTGGTGAAGTTGACTAAGTCTAGGCAATTATCCTTCACTAGACATAGACATAGAACAAATACCAATATTTGCAGTGTCCGAACTTCCTAGTGTATATTATAGTAGAGAGACATGGTAACCGTGTGTAGGGGTGCAACTCGGGCGGGTTGGGTCGGGCTTGAGGTCAATCCGAGCCTAACCTAATGAATCATAAGCCTAATTCGAGCCCAAGCCCGACCCGACCTCGGGTTCAACATATGAAGCACAAGACCAAGCCCGGAGGATCGGGTTGAACTCGGGTTGGGTCGGGTCCATCGGATAATGTTGACCAACTGTTGACTTTCAGTCACCTGGTCAACTCTGGTTTGGTTTCGGGTCAATTCAAGTCACTTTTAGGCTAACCACTAATATATTATCTAACCACTAACATATTGTTCTAACTAAACGCTCAGCTCACTAACTCACTAACAACACACACACACAATATGAAGGGGGTTAAGTGACTATTTTTGATGAAAATGATGAATAGATGAATGAGTGGTGAATGGGTGAATAGATGAATGAATGGTGAATGGGTGAATTGATGAATGAATGGTGAATGGGTGAATGAATGAATAAATGAATGAATGATGAATGGTTGAATGAATAAATGAATGGTGAATGGGTGAATGAATAAATAAATGGTGAATGGGTGAATGAATAAATGAATAGACTGCTATATGTGATAGATGAATGGATGGATGAATGAATGGATGGATGGTGAATGGGTGGTCGAATGAATGATACTGCTGCTGCTTGCTGCTGCAATTGCTACTGCATATGCTGTTGCTGCTGCTTATGCTGCCTAGCTGCTGCTGCATATGCTGGCCTAGCTGCTGCTGCATATGCTGGTCTCAATCCCCCCTTCAACCACCATGAACACCACCACAAACCACCACTACAACACCATAACTACAACCACAACCTACTACAACAACTCCCTCCATTCTCACTCAAACTCACACACAACCAATAAACATATATATACATATATCAAGACACCTATATATATATATATATATATATATATATATATATATATATATATATATATATATATATGTATATATATACACTCTCAAATATAAAGAGACACACACAATATTTTGGGTTCGTTAGGTAACACGACACATGAACCTGAGCCCAAACCGATTGTTGATCGGGTTCAAATATTTTAACCCAAATCGGAGCCCGAACCCGAGTATCTTCAACCCTAACCCAACCCATTAACGGGTTTATCCGATTGTGTTCGGGTTTAACCCACCCAAGGTGCTCCCCTAATCGTGTGTCCGTGTGTGTCTGTGTGTGTGTGTGTGTGTGTCTGTGTGTGTGTGTGTGTCTCTGTGTGTGTGTGTGTGTCCGTGTGTGTGTGTGTCCGTGGGAGAGGAGGAGGAGGAGGGAAAGGAGTTAGGTTAGGGTTCACCAGAGGAAGAGGAGGAGGAGCTCGGATTGGGGGAGGAGGAGCTCGACGGAGGGGAGGTAGGGGTCGCCGGAGGGGAGGAGGGAGTAGCCGGGGGAGGAAGGGGTCGCCGGGGGGGGAGGGAGTAGCCGGGGGTCGAGGGGGAAAAATAAAATTCTAAAATTTTCGAGTGAGGGGGAAAAAGGAAGCAGTGTGCCCTAAGTAAAAAAGTTAGCGACGTCAAGAGGCAACGTCGCTAAACGTCGCAAACATTTTAATATATGGCGACATATTTAATAATATGTCGCGGAACATCGCTATTCAGCGACGTATTTTATCTCCTGTCGCTGAACGTCGCTATTCAGCAACGTTTTGCGATGTCTATAGAAAGGAGTCACTATATTTGATATTTAGCGACGTTATTTTATTCCGTCGCTAAATTACATCGCTAATAGAGCATATTTTAGTAGAGCCTACCACCATTCCAAGAAGCAAACACATGAGAATGTAGACATCAATCATGCAAATAAGAAATATCTTGCTAAATATGTTTTCACCATAAATAATGGAAAAGACATACTTCATGAACCAAATGAATCTACCTTCAGTAAATATGGTAATAAGCATGTGAACCTAATAATGAATGATAGATGCGCCACAAAAATGTATCACAAGTTAGCTAACGAAATTATTGCATTCCCTGCCCCCCACCAAAAAAAACAAAAAAACAAAAAAAACAAAACTAAAAGCAGAGGCTTGTGGGGGCAGAGTAGGTTGCATCACACATCGAGCTAAAGGAAGAAGAAACTAAGAATAGCTAAAGCAATAATATTAACAACTTTGAAGAAACAAGAGTGAAAAAGGGTGAAAGAATAGTGTCCAAGTTCATTAGGCAGGCCATGGGTACAAGAGTTAGGGGTTGCCTCCTAACGGATGCTGGATTAAAGTAGTATAAAGTATCTCTAACATCCCTCCCTCCCTCCCTTCTTCTCAAACTGTTGAATATTTTGTTATGATTTCATTGATAATCTCATGTCTATATATAGTCTTACAATCCTCCTCATTACATTAAACCCTCTGTGGAATATCCTGTGGCATATTCTGACATACCAAATATATCAACAGGATATTCCAATATTCTTATTCTAATATACCAATACCAAATATACCAACACTCCCCCTCAAGATGGGCAAAGATATTCACTAAGTCCATCTTGTCACATTCTCTAATCATGCTCACAGAGCTAAGTCCCTTGGTCAGTCCGTCTGCTACCTGATCCTTGGTTGGAACGTGGCCTTGCTCCAGTTGTCCACTATCCAACTTCTCCTTGATGAAGAACCTATCAATCTCGATGTATTTGGTTCTGTCATATTGTACTGCATTGTTGGCGATACTAGCTAATAGCTGACTGGTTGTCACACCACAGTTGTGATCCCTTGAACCAAAACCATTATTATTATTATTATTTTTTAGTATTACTACTACTACTACTATGGTAATTGTTTGTCACTATATTTAAATATATGTACCCCTAAAGAATTATTGTTACCATTATTACTATCATTATTACTATTGTTATCACTGTTGTTATATTTATATATACAAACCTAAAGGGATTTAACTATAAGTATATATATAATTTACAATAGAGAAGGAGAGGGCTTTCGCAATACACCTTTTATATGGTCCTTAATTGCAACTGTACAAATTCAAAATCCTAACGGCCAGGAGCAGATTGAACCAAAATTCGATTCAAACTCGTACTCTTTATCCCTCTGCGTTTGGAATCGAGGGTACATATAGATGGAAGAACTGATGCTGACCCCTTCTGCCAATCTCATCTCCACCCAAACCCTAGATGCCCTGCCGCATGTTCTTCTTCAAGCCAGGGACAAGTCTTGGAGAGTCGTCACGCGGAGGCTTCGATTACCATCATAGGTAACCCTTACTTCTGTAACAAATTATCTGATTCTCGAATCCTAAGTTAGGTTTTGTTCTGCCTTCGATAGTAGGATAAGTAATTGGGATAATGCCTAAAGGAACCTAAAAGAGAACGTAGGATGAGTATTAGTTTGTGGCAGGGGTTGACAATAGGTAACTGAGCATATGAACCTTAGAGGCAGGTAAATACCATGAGGGAGTTGTATCCTACGATATCTTCAACTATAATCTGTATCCGAAATCAAGCATACGACGGCTATCTTTCTAGATTAGACCAGTAGTGAATATGGTACATCGCACGCTTGGCCTAGCGACGAAGGCCATCTAATTTCCAGATTAGACCAGTAATGAATACGGCATGTCGCACGCTTGGCCTAGCGGCGACGGCTATCTTTCCAGTAGGGGTGGTTCCAGTATGATTGGGTATGGTTACATGTCTACTCGAGTGTTTTTCTGTCGTAACAAGTACAAGTGAATCCATATCCCAACACGTAAATCGAGTACAAGTCTAGCCAGAAAGTAAATAATGCCTGTAGGTGATTCCAGTAGGTGGTTCCAGTGAGTGATTCCAGAAATAGAGGCCAGACAAGTAAAATATGTGTGTCGTATGCAATGGACCCAGTAATACAAATCCGTGTTGTGTCAGAGAATCAAATAATACTATACTAGAAATTGAATCATAATGATCATCAAATAAATAAAAACTATTAGAGAATGTACTCGCCTGTCGTCCAGAGCAATGAATGATGATCGATGCCCAAAGTGGTGTCACACAAACCTATATAGGAGATATACATGGTTATTTATTGTTTTAGAGTAAACAATGTATTTAGATGCTTTAATTACATGCTTCTAGGCCTTTTCTAGGTTGTGGAAGTTAAATTTGGGTCAACTCTAGCTAATTGTCAACCATTGGTCATTTTGCCTAATATAGGGTTTTAGTCTAAAAGGGTTACTTAGTGATACTAGGCAACTTGGTATCAACCAATAATATCTTATACCAGGCTCACATATAACTCTCCATATACAAACCAAGCCACTCCTATCTCATATGCATATATCATATATATATATATATATATATATATATATATATATATATATATATATATATATATATATATATATATATATATATATATATATATATATATCAAAATCTCTACATCTAACTCCTACTCATAACCCTATAGTAGAAGTATATACAGATATGACATGCCACTTCTTTAATCACCTCTATAGAAGACATTAAAACACCATCACACTTAATAACTACTACATATATATACATATATCTAAAATTATATGGCTATTCATATATTCATGGCTAAACTATACAAGGATAGGACAAATAATGTATCTAGGAAGTGGTACAAGGATAGGGTCTGGATCACTAAATAATGCAGTGAGCAGGACTTCAAATCTTGGACAAAACACTAAATGGCCAAGGAGAACAGGACATGGATGAATATCTGAGCAATTGGTCTGAACAAAGCCTAAGAATTTAACCCAAGGCTGGACAATGTAATATTGGTCTGCCCTCAAGTGCAAGGGGGCAGAACAAATACCCAAACATCTGGAATCTGAACAATTGAAGACTCATAGGGTCTGAACCGACAACATGGAGTTAATTAAGGAGAGGTTATTAGAGACTGGACAACATGAAGTGCAGGGTTTGAAGTATACAAACAGTGAAAGAGAAGTTAAGATGGAAGGAACATAACAAATGCAGTATCATAACAGAGCCTATAATTCGAAAGGGCTACACATTAGTCCCCTCATCCTACTACTCATTCAGTCTCCCCCTCTACTACAGTTAGTTAATAGCAATATGGCCCTTCACTCATATCCCTTAGATACACATGCCTTATATGCATACAATCATATGAGTCATGGCTCTCACCTAGAACACATGAACATATTTCATGTTTTTCCTTCTCTCTCAACTTACTAATTGACCAACACCTCATCCAACTGATACTATATGTATCATAGGACTATACATAACCAATGATGGGTTGAACACCTACCAATGCTAAAACAACAAGGCAAGGTTTGAATTTAGCAACTGCAGGGGACTTATACTAAACTAAAGGATAATGTGGACTAAACTCAAGGTATCAGTGGTCTGATACTCAAAGTCTGAACAAGGGATATGCAGGACTATATACTAAGAGAATGAAAAACTGAACTAAATAATATCTGAACCAATTGCAATATCTGATACCACTAATCCTATATGCAGGTCATGAACATATCTAGAGAGGTTGAGATAGATGAACATGGTCATCTCAGAATGACAAAATGCAGGGCACACATATGCATTTGCAGGCAGTGCCACACAGCCTGCCTATATGCAGGACAGCATATGAAGTCTGAACCAAAGGGCTCGACTGAACCAAGTCCACCTGTGGGTTGGTCCTTATAACATGTATTACTGAACCTGGGAATATAGGCTGAACCAAGTTAACGGAAGTATGATTAGAACTCAAACAAAAGGATCTGAATGTGAGCTTAAGGGTCTGATACAAACATGAAGACAACAAGTGCAACTGATACTAAAACTACAAGAGCCTACAGTTGATACAGTGGACTGATACTCAAAATGAGTAGTGAAGATGATACTCTCACTCCTATTCTAAACTGGTACAACATCAAGTGGGCAGAACAGATATTCAATTATCTGGAAGTCTAAACAAAAGGAAAATGGTCATATGGCAAACACAATCAGATACTCAAGTACCCCATCTAACTGAACACCAAAGGACAGTAAGAGTGATAAATGGAATGCTCAGTATGCAGGACACTACACATGGGCTGAACTAATGGTGGTGAAAAGAATATTACGAATGGGTTAATTTGAATAAATAGATATTCAAACCCACAGAACATCTACTGAAAGGTCTGCACAACATTACAATTGATACTAACAGTAAACCATGGGTGGCTTTACTGTCCTGGGGTGGACAGATGCAACACAGTGGCAGGGCACTCAATGCCAAGCCAGATACATCATGGCTCATATCTGAACATGAAAGCAATGTAGTGAATCAAATCTCTAGTAAAATACAAGGACAACATTTGAACGTACATGATAGGTAGGTATTGGGGTGATTGAACTCAGGACACTAAAGTATATGAACATTAATATCTTATAGAGCCAGAACGCAGTGTATTACATTAATATGCAGTGGACAGAAAGAAAGGGTAGTGTACATATGTAATTGGGTCTGTACAATGAAGGATGGGTAGGTAAATGGAGTCTCACAGGCATTCGACATACCATACATGCTCTGGTCTAAATATAATAATTACTGCACACTCCCAAGCCAGAAAAATCAACAAACAGTGAACCACATGTTCAAACTAAAGCCCCCAAACCAATATTGATCCACTAAACCATTCCACAAACACAACTTAACACTCTACATCACTAACACAACATATAACCAATGTAAAAAACATAATTAAAATTGAAATCTAATCGTTAAATACTCTTAGAGTCATTTCATCGAACACTTGGTGTGCGTATCCGATACTCTCGTGATACGCACTCCAAATGGATCCGAACTTGATCCAAATCATTCCTAATGCAATGGGGGATCCTAAATGAATGCATCTACACTAGTGGAAGAAAATTAGAAGGTTTAGAGGGCTCTTACCAATTGGGAGTAGGAATCCCAATAAAAAGTTTCTAGATCTCCACCAAGTTCCAATGGTCAAATTGCTCCAAATGCTCACAAGCTAGGCAATATAGGCTTCCTCTCTTCAAGAGAAAGTTTGCAATTCGTTTGAGGGAATTTGGACTCAATTTGAGGAATGAAGACAATTTGGGGAAGAACACAAATTAGGGTTAGGGTTTGTAATGAAAGGGGGAAGGAAGAATGTTTACTTAAATAGGAAAGGGGGAGGGTCTCCTTGTGGCCGGACAAGGGTTTAGCTAGGGCTTGGTTGGGTGAAAATGCCTAAAAGCCCTTTCTATTTGTCATGTAATGCCCTTTTAAGAAAAGGCCCAATCTCACTTAATATTTTATTTATTTCTAATTAATTCCTTACTTAGATTAGAAGATATCTAACTAAAATAGAATTTATCTAAGGTTGTCTAATCTCACTAAGTAGGTTTTTTGGTCACGGCTAACATCTAACCAATGTAGTTCTAAGGTTTCACCAATTAATGACACTAGCACAATTCATCAATTTAAAATATATTAAAATAATTAAAAAAATTACAAATTACCAAAATATCCTCATTCTAGAATATGATGGTGACAGAAATAAACTGAGCAAGGTTCCAACCATATCTAACATGAGAATTTCTCGTATTGCTGCGAGTGGTCCTCTATACTGATAATGGTATAGGAGGAGTAGGTGTGGGAAGAGTAGGAAGAATGATATCACTTGAAGGGGACTCTGGTGGTGGTGTAGGTATCTCAGGGGTCGAGACGGATGCAGGCAAGGGACTTGGTACTGGCACTGTAGGTACTGGTCCTGCAGTTTGCTTTCCTCTCCTGCTGTAGGTAAGTATCGCCCCTTGAGCCGTGGGCTTAACACCTCTCATCTCCTCCCCCTATTCCTCTTCACCTTCCTGCTCCTCCTCAATCGCGCCTCCATGCCATACTCCTAAATCGGTCACCAGGCTTTCACCTATCTCCCTCTCTCGTTTTATATTCGCAGTATCAGGTGAGTTATTTGAGGTTCCCTCCTGACGTTAGTATGACTCATGCTCCCTGAAGTGAACATCCATGCTCACAAACTCCTTCTTCTCTACTGGGCTCCAGCACACATACCCCTTTTGAGTCACTGAGTAGCCCACGAAGATGCACTTGACTGCTCTAGGATTAAGTTTCACAATTGACGGTCTATTGTCCTTCACAAAATACACGCTACCAAACACCTTCAGTGGGAGTACTCCACTATTGTTTTCTTGCAATGTTTCACAAGGAGACTTCTATCCCAATACCTTCGAGGGCATCCTGTTTATTAGTTGAGTTGCTGTCAACACTGCATGCCCCTAGAGACTTTGTGGGACATTCATATCGATTATCATGCTTCTTGCCACCTCCAGAATGTGTCTGTTCTTTCTGCTACTCTGTTTTGTGCTGGTATGTATGCACAGGTGGTCAGATGTTGTATTCCTTGAACTGACAAGTATTCCGCAAGTGCTTTGTTGGTATACTATGTTCCATTGTCAGACCTCATTACCTTCACCACAGTCCTGTACTAAGTCTGAAAATGTTTATGAAAGTTTTAAAAACAGGTAGATACATCACTCTTATTCTTCATCAAATACACCCAAGTAACACGAGAAGATAATCAATGAAGGAAACAAAATACTTGTAACCATTTATAGTAAGGCGAATGGCCCCCAAACATCAGAATGTATTACATCAAAAACAGACGAGCTCCTATGACCCATACTAGCATATAAACTCCTAGTAAGTTTGCCTAAATCACATGCATCACATAATAGTTTCTCCTTATTTGTTTTCTAATAAATAGCTTGATACAATTTACTTAAAGTAGCAAAGGAGAAGTGTCCCAACCTCTTATGGTGTCGTATTAATGTATCTTCGGCACTCATCTTCAGTCCTCCCATTCCTGCCTTCTCTGCCATAGACATCAATGCTGAATCCAACCCTTCTCGATCTAGGTACCATAGTCCGTCATGCCAAGTGCCAATCCAAAGTTTTCGTCCCGTCCATTTCTCCTGGAAGATCATCTTAGGAATATCAAAAGAGACAATGCATTTTAGTTAGAGGATTATAAAACTGATGGACAAAAGACTGACTGGAAAAGATGGAGCATACAAAACATTGGATAATTTTACTGAACCTGTACAATTTATAGTACCCTTATCGACCACTGGCTGGAAAGTACCATCAGTGTTTGAATGTTGTTTGCTAATGCTAGGTGAGTATAGGAGGAGAACTCACTAGCATTCTCCATCACATGCCGAGATAGCCCCGAGTCGATAATCTAGTCTGACGATTTAAGGAAAGACATAGATGCAAGGGCGACTGAGTCGTCAGTACCTTCTGATGGATGGGCATACATGGCAGCATTTCCTCCAGTGAAGAATGAGGTAGACGCCTCCTCGGTTCCACTCCTCATGTCTCTATCGTTTGATGCTAGCTCTTTGCTTTCTCCTGATTGCCTCCAGCATGCCCATCAGTGCCTGATCCTCCTCAGTAAAGGTACCACCAGCTTTCTCATCTCCTTCTGCTGCTAGCATGTTCGCTCGAACACCTCCTCGACCACCCCGTCGGCCTCCACGACCACGACCATGTCCTCCCAAATGTCCACATCCACCGAACTGTCCACGTCCACCACCTGGATCTTCCTTCTTAGGTAGTTTGGTACAACCTTACCGATGATGTCCCATCTTCCCGCAGTTGTAGCACTACCAGTTGTGCTGCCAGGGCTCTCCCTTAGGCCATGTGTCGCTCGAACTGGTAGCTGCCAGTATTGACTTTACTTTAGGAGGACCACATATTTCTACCTGCAGCTTGATACGAGTCTCCTCCTGGATCATGGCCGAGATAGCCTTTTCAAGGGTGGAGATCTTCGGTTGGGCTAGAAGCAGTGCTGTCTTCTGAGCAAATACTGCAGCCAACCCATTAAGGAACTTCATCGTCCTCTCCTGTAGACATACCTGTCTCTCCTTACACTTCGGGTCCCCGCAGCTCGTTGATATGAGGAGTAAACGTAATCCAACTACAGATGCTCCAACTTTGTGGCATACTCCTGTACCATCTTCTCTTCATGTACAGTGTCGTCGATCTTCTCCTCGATCTGGAAAACTTGCAAGTTGTTCCCTACACTATCTTAGGTCCTCCTCAATTTCTTTCATATGTCCGTCACCATCTCGATGCCATCTACTATGGCGGCAATCGACTGGACTAATGAATTAAGAAGCTAAATGTAGATCACCACATGAGTGGACTTCCACTCGTCGCGTCCTGCTGAGCCCTCGTCTGGCTCTGTCGTCTCTCCTGACAGGAAACCCTCCAGATTCTTTCCTGCGAGGGTTCTCCTTGCCCGTCGTGACCAACTCATGTAGGTAGCTGGTCCATCAAGCTTCAGATCGATAGAGGAAAGCTCTAAATTTGTCGATATTCATTTCGCGCTCTCACCTGCAAACAGTTTTATCAGCTTCATGAACGCACTATAAAAATACTGTAATTTACCGATTGATTTTACCGACGACAGTCAAAATATCGCTATTTAGCGACGAAATACCGACTAACTAGCGACTGATTTATTATGAAAATTATAGTATAACTAAACGTCGCTAAATTCGTCGGTAGTTAGTCGCTAAAGGACTAACGACGTATTAACGAAGGAAAATTCCGTTGCTGAGCTGCTGTAAAAAGTTAGACACGACCTTTATTTTCCCATTCTCAAATTTTTATCCCTAAAAATTTTCCTCCCAATTTCTGCCCTCCTCTGTTCCCCTCTCCTCCTTCGACCTTATCCACCTGCGACCACCTACTACTCCTCCTCGGCGACCTCCCCTTTGTTCCCCGTCCTCCTCCTCCCGATCCCCTCCTCTCTGCCCACTTTACAGCCCCCTCCGTTCCACTCTCCTCCTCCCGACCCCCTACTCCTCTCCGCCTCCCCTCCTCTCCGCCCCTCAACTTCCCTCCGACCTGCCTCTCCGCCCCCCTCCTACATCACCCCTCTCCCTTTCTGTCCCCTATACATCCCCCCTCCCCGCCCTCTGTGCTCCCTCCTCGACCCCCACTCCCCCCTCTTTGGCCCCCTCTACAGCCCCCTCCTTGGTGCTCCGGTCAAACTCCCTCTCTGCGTGCCCCCTCCTCCTTCATCTTCGGTAAATCCTATTTTTGTATATATTTTTTTAGTGTTTTTATATTTTCAATTTTGGACACGGTTAAAGAT
The DNA here is from genome assembly GCA_029216955.1 of Iris pallida. Classification (NCBI taxonomy): domain Eukaryota; kingdom Viridiplantae; phylum Streptophyta; class Magnoliopsida; order Asparagales; family Iridaceae; genus Iris; species Iris pallida. The sequence goes on from JANAVB010009598.1 coordinate 10,483,118, forward strand.
ACATATGTAAACAATAGATATGGTTTTGGACATGGAACAAACACAATGGAGATATAGTTTTAGAATCATTGGAACAGCTAGGGTTTTGGGCTTTCGTAAATTATTCGAAATTCGTGAAATTGGAATTGGATATCCGATACAGATATGATACAGCCGATACTAATCCGATAATGTTGATACCAATCTTATACGGCCAATACCAATCCTATACGGCCAATACAATCCTATACGGCCGATACCTATCGGATATGACGATACCAATTTGATAATGGCAATACCAATCCGATACGATCGATACCGAACCGATAGGCCGATACTAATCCGACACGGTCGATACCGAACCGATAGGCCGATACTAATCCAATACGGTCGATACTAATAAGAACTAATTTTGATACCGATACTCATAGGAATGGTCGATATTACCGATTTTGATATCCATACTTATAGGATTAATAGTCTGATACCGATTTTGAGGCGGGAGTGGATATACAACATATATGGTCGTGCTTGATTGTTACAATTATGTACTATATTAAATTTTACTTGTATTTACAAACATATATGGTACTTGGTGCAGAATTGGTTTAAACAATGAATCGATACTTATTCAACCGTTCGTGGATGTACAATCGACGACATGAGAGCAAGATTGGTTTAACGGATGATTTCAAGGCGGACGTCAAGGAATTTTTGAGATATGCCAGTAGCCAATCTTATTTCATGGAAGGAAGGAAGGCTCATAAAGTGTCCTTGTGTTAATTGTCGTAATATACCATTCAGAGAGGTAGATCTCGTGAGAGAGCACCTCTACAAGAAGGATTTTGTACCAAACTACAACAAGTGGATGACTCAAGAAGAACCTTTGGTTCCACAATATCAGTCCTCCTTCAACACGGAGGTGGGAGACCCCACTCTTGGAGACCACTTCCAATATCGGCATTGAAACTTGGCACGTGAGTTGGTATTTGATACGGCTTGTGCCGGTCCAAGTTTTGATCCGGCGGATCCGAATCCTGTTGTAAAGGAGTTCTATGATATGTTCAACCATGCCGAAACTCCGTTATATCCGGGTTGTGATTCTCATTCTGTCCTGTCGGTGGTGATGCGGTTGTTGAACCTCAAGTCTGATTTTAACTTGTCGCAAGAATGCTACGATCGGATAATTCAGTTTGTTAGAGAGTTACTGCCAAAATGAGCGAAGGATTTGCCAGAAAACTTTTACAAGTCGAAGATGATGATACGGAAACTCGGATTAGGCTACAAAAAGATACATTGTTGCCGAAACGACTGCATATTGTACTACAAGGAGAACAATGATAAAGACAAATGTATTTTCTGTCACGAGGACCGGTACAAGCCCATTCGGGGCAAAGAAAAATCAACTGTACGAGCAAGGTTGCACCCCTATAAATATATACAATTTTTGTCGATCACAAATATAGTGACCCGCTCCGCAAAAGCAGTAGATAAACAGAGAGATCGGATTGCTGGTTCTGCAACAGAAGACGATTGATCTGGGAGAGTGGACAAAGACTCATTTTATGATTCGCTTGCGCCTAATAAGAATCGGAGTTTTTGAATGAATATTGTTGCTAATAACAAGATGGTAATCATTGAGTATGCTTGTAAGAGATTTCACATGTTGCTATGCTAAAAATAAGAAAAGAGTTAACCTGTATGCTAAGAAGAAGAATTGTTGTATGCTAATAAGAAACGACATGATGCTTTGTTAAGAAATAAATGTTGCCTTGATCGATAAAATATTGTCATGTTAAATCAATGAGTTGACGTTGTGCTAAATTAGAGATGTGCCTCGAATGAATTAACTGTTGCCATGCTTAATAAGAAAAAAAAAAGAGAATGTTTACATGTCCCTTAATAGAGTATGATTGTCAAGAGTAGAGTTCATGCTTGTTATCGTGCTTGCTTAAATAGAGATTGTTTATTGTCCTCCGATTGTTGCTATAAAGAAAGAGATATACAGAGAAGGCACATTGTGCTGTTAAAAGAGATGATACGGCTTGTCTGTATAGAGAAAAGAGTAGAGCTATTGGCTCGATACATGAAAAAGAAGAAGATAAAAATGTTTACAAGTTGCTCGATTAACGTATGATAGTTTTATTTGATAGCTGCATTTGTATTGGTCTTGGACAACTTGTGTACAAGTATAGATCCTCATGACTGGTTTCGGGACACCGGAGCCGTTCGGCCTAGGGGATAGAGTAACACCCTGCGGTAAGGAGACCAAGGGGTGTATAGAGTGTCCACAAGCGACGAGCTAGGCCCAAGAGTCACATCGGCTAAATCATAGGTTTCCCATGGACCATCATATAGATAAGTGTCAGTTTGTGAAGAGCTGAACCATGCACATAGTTGCTAGTATGTGCGTTATCAGTACAAGCTGACCCAGAGCGTTACAACTACTGGTCTACGTATATATTAGTACAGAGCTGAGTCTTGCGTTACAGCTGTCAATCGAGTTGCATGAGCCGGCAAAAAAATATTTTGTTTATAGTTAACGATGCAGAGACGAACAGAGAACAATATTGGTTTTTATCATGTTTATGCTAATCCTTGTCTTGTGCAAGAATGGACGGTCGGCTATGGTAAGAATCACTTAAAAGTGATACATATGTATTGCTTAAGTCTTTGACATGAATTGCTTACAGAGATTTGTCTATGCAATGAAATGCTATGTCCCCTTTAGAGAAGAGAGATGATATCGTGCTTATAATTTTCCCTATGAGTTGCTTGAACAAAGAAATGAATATGCTCATGAAACACGCTGCACACTCTACAGAAATGAATAGCCCCTTGTATGCTTGACATGAAATATAAAGAAATAAACTATGGCTTTTCAAAGATGTTTTCAAAAAGAGATGTAAACTGACTCTGTATGCATGGAATGAACATAGGTAAAAGTAGCAAGATCACATCACAAGAAAATATTTTCTCACTAAATGAACAGTGATCGTTTCAGAAGAATGTCGCCCTTTGTTCACAATGCACCAGTATGCTGATATACTGACCCACTATCTGTCTGCGTGCAGGTGCAATATGCATCGAGAAGGATAGTCTGAAGTGATAGCCCGTGCATCATCCTCAGGAGCCAGAAATAAGAAGAGATGCCAAAAGAATGACATCTGTTACAAGAGTGAGCTTTGTATATAAAGGGATGTAAAGTACGGGAACGAGATCATTGTAATCTGTAAAGTTCTGAGAGAATGTAACATTGTATCAGAGAGAATCGAGAGCTTGTAATCTGTTCAAATGAAATCAATAAAGAGAATTACTTCTTGTTACCATTGTGTTCAATGCATATACTCTGAAATATGTCTGCTGCTGCTTCAATTATCTGTAATATATTCCGCTACGTATTGTCAATCTTATCTTGCTTTAGGTCTTGGCCTTGTGCAAGCACAACTTAGGCTTGTACGGCATCATGCCTTAGCGAGGACGATCGGTCTCAAAGTGTCCAAAGCGAGAACGAAAGGACTCTGCAGGATCGGGGCATGACAGAATGGTATCAGAGCAACACGATCCTCTGGCCAATTGTTGATTCGATTGAATTCAAAGATGTTTTTTCGATCAAAATTTTCTTGCTTGCTTGATATCATTAATGAGATGAACGTTCCATACAATAAGTCCATAAATATTTTTATGATGTCAGCATATGTTTTATCGATTTGATTGATTGAGATTGAAATGCTTTATCGAACAAGAGTTTTGATATGATCTGAATTGAGAGTTTTATTGATTGATGATGGCGAAGGATGAGGACTATCGCTGCTATGGATATCATAATTTTCTCCTTAAGTTTCAAGGACAAAACTTCTTCTCGGTGGGTAATTATGTAGTGTCCCGCTCAGCGAAGGCACTAGATAAACAGAAAGATCAGATTGCTGGTTCTGTAACAGAAGATGATTGATCTGGGTGAGTGAACAAAGACTCATTTTATGATTCGCTTACGCCTAATAAGAATCGGAGTTTTTGAATGAATATTGTTGCTAATAACAAGATGGTAATTATTGAGTATGCTTGTAAGAGATTTCACATGTTGCTATGCTAAGAACAAGAAAAGAGTTAACCTCTATGCTAAAAAGAAGAATTGTTGTATGCTAATAAGAAACGACATGATGCCTTGTTAAGAAATGAATGTTGCCTTGATCGATAAAATATTGCCATGTTAAATCAATGAGTTGATGCTGTGCTAAATTAGAGATGTACCTCGAATGAATGAACTGTTGCCATGCTTAATAAGAAAAGATAATGTTTACATGTCCCTGAATAGAGTATGATTATCAAGAGTAGAGTTCATGCTTGTTGTTATCGTGCTTGCTTAAACAGAGATTGTTTATTGTCCCCCGATTGTTGCTATAAAGAAAGAGATGTACAGAGAAGGCATATTATGCTGTTAAAAAAGATGATACGGCTTGTCCATATAGAGAAAATAGTAGAGCTATTGGCTCGATACATGAAAAAAAGAAGATGAAAATGTTTACAAGATGTTCGATTAATGCATGATAGTTTTATCTGATAGCTGTATTTACATTGGTCTTGGACAACTTGTGCACAAGTATAGATCCTCACGACCGATTCCGGGGCACCAGAGCCGTTCGGCCTAGGGGGATAGAGTAACACCTTGCGGTAAAGAGACCAAGGGGTGTATAGAGTGTCCACTAGCGACGAACTGAACCCAAGAGTCACAGCGGCTAAATCATAGGTTTCCCATGGACCATCATATAGATAAGTTTCGGTTGGTAAAGAGCTGAACCATACGTACAGTTGCTAGTATGTATGTTATCAGTACAAGCTGACCCGGAGCGTCACAACTACTGGTCTACGTATATATTAGTACAGAGCTGAGCCTTGCGTCACAGCTACCAATCGAGTTGCATAAGTCGGCAAAAGAATGTTTTGCTGAGAGCTAATGATGCAGAGATGAACAGAGAACAATGTTGGTTTTATAATATTTATGCTAATCCTTGTCTTGTACAGGAATGGACGGTCGGCTTTGGTAAGAATCACTTAAAAGTGATACATATGTATTGCTTAAGTCTTTGACATGAATTGCTTGCAAAGATTTGTCTATGCAATGAAATGTTATATCCCCTTTAGAGAAGAGATATGATATCGTGCTTATAATTTTCTCTATGAGTTGCTTGAACAGAGAAATGAATATGCTTATGAAACACGCTGCGCACTCTACAGAAATGAATAGCCCCTTGTACGCTTGCATGAAATGTAAAGAAATGAACTGTGAAATTTCAAAGATATTTTCAAAAAGAGATGTAAACTGACTATGTATGCATGGAACGAACATAGGTAAAAGTAGCAAGATCACATCACAAGAAAATGTTTTCTCACTAAATGAACAGTGATCGTTTCAAAAGAATGTAGCCCTCTGTTCACAATTCACCAGTATGCTGATATACTGATCCACCATCAGTCTGCATGCAGGTGCAATATGCATCGAGAAGGATAGTCTCAAGCGATAGCCCATGCATCATCCTCAGGAGCCAGAAATTAGAAGAGATGCCAAGAGAATGACATCTGTTGCAAGAGTGAGCTTTGTATATAAAGGGATATAATATTTGGGAATGGGATTATTGTAATCTGTAAAGTTCTGAAAGAATGTGACATTGTATCAGAGAGAATCGAGAGCTTGTAATCTGTTCAAATGAAGTCAATAAAGATAATTGCTTCTTGTTACCATTGTGTTCAATGCATGTATTCTGAAATATGTCTGATGCTGCTTCAATTATCTGCAATATGTTCCGTTGCGTATTGTCAATCTTGTCTTGCTTCAGGTCTTGGCCTTGTGTAAGTGCAACTTAGGCTTACACGACATCATGCCTTAGCGAGGACGATCGGTCTCAAAGAGTCTGAAGCGAGAAAGAAAGGACTCTACGGGATCGGGACGTGACAACAAAGAGGCTACAGAGAATGTATATGTCCTCGAATACTGCAGAATACATGACATGGCATTGTAAAGAACTGAAGATGGATGAAGGAGAATTATCTCACCCATCTGATGGAGAGGCATGGAAGCATTTTGATCGATGTTATCCTGGATTTGCTGCAGAGCCTAAGAATGTTCGACTGGCTTTATGTTCTGATGGATTCACTCCTTTCGGACAGTCGGGGGCTCAGTACTCCTGTTGGCCGGTAATTTTGACCCCTTACAATCTACCACCGTGGATGTGCATGAAAACTCCTTATATGTTCTTGACACTTATCATACCTGGTCCAAAAAATCTAAAGAAGAACATCGATATCTACTTGCAGCCATTGGTGGACGAGTTAAAATAATTATGGCAGTTCGGCATTCAGACGTATGATATATCGATGGAGCAGAACTTTCAGATGAGAGTGATATTGATATGGACCATTAATAATTTTCTAGCATACGGAATGTTATCTGGATGGAGTACTCATGGTATTATGTCTTATCTGATATGTATGGAAAAGAGTAAGGCATTTCGTCTTCAGAATGGAGGAAAAGTTTTTTTTATTTCCATCGTCAGTTCCTTCCTATGTCACATCCATGGAGAAGGAACATGGACGCCTTTAGAGCTGGTAAACAGGAACTAACTCCTCCCCCGTTGAGATTGACTGGAGATATCGTTTGGACGAAGGAAGAGGATTTGCCGACTGTAAAAGAAGATCCGAGTTCGGGCCATCACCTAGAAGGATTCGGACATAACCATAATTAGACGAAGCAGAGTATCTTTTGGGACTTACCTTATTAGAAGGACAATCTCATAAGACACAATCTTGATGTCATGCATATTGAGAAAAATGTATTCGACAACATCTTCAATACGGTGATGGATATCAAGGAAAAAACGAAAGACAATCCCAAAGTAAGAAATAACTTAAAAATTATTCACAGACGTCCAGAGTTGCATCTAATACGAAAATCCAATGGTAATGACTTGAAAATTATTTAAAGGCGTCCCGAGTTGCATCTAATACGAAGATCCAATAGTAACTGGGTCAAGCCCTCAGCACCATTTACACTGAGTAGGGATGATAAATTGATAATATGCAATTGGATTAGAAACTTGAGATTCTCTGATGGTTACGTGTCGAATCTGGAAAGATGTGTCGATCTCAACGAATGCAAGATGATAGGGATGAAGAGTCATGATTGCCACGTGTTCATGGAGCGTTTACTTCCTATCGCTCTGAGAGAGATGCTACCTTCTCAAGTATAGGGTCCACTGGACGAGTTATCTATATTCTTCAGAGACTTGTGTTCAAGTAAGTTGACGGTACAACATATGTTTGAACTTGAGGAGAAGATTGTATTGACATTGTGCAAGTTAGAAAAGGTATTCCCTCCCGACTTTTTTAATAGTATGGAATATTTGCCGATTTATTTTGCATACGAAGCACGTATCGGTGCTTCCGTTCATTATATCGGTAATTCGTCGCTAATATGTCGCTGTGATTGTCGACGTTTACAATCCGTTGCTAATCCGTCGCTATACTTGTGTCGGTATTTTTGCCGGTAATCCGTCGCTATAGCGACGGATTATTGACGTATGTTCTATAGCGACGATATGTTTATCGACGTCAATTATCCGTCGGTAAGCCGTCGATAAACGTATTTAGCGACGAAATATACGTATTTAGTGACGGAATGGTCCGTCGCTAAATACCAATATTTTAGTAGTGACGTTGCAACCTCCGCAGGATCCAGCTTCTTGATGATCTCCTCCAACTATCCTCCTCTTCTTCGATCACCTCACACATGTTCCACGATTAACGATCGTCCTCTTTGTCCTCTCCTAGATCTGATCATGTCTCTCTCCTATCGGATCTAAGACTTCAACTTTCGGAATGACCTCGCGGGAGACTTCGAAAATCGTGGCTTCGCAGTGGTGGGAGCGGTGGGCCGACTGACAGGTGAGTGGGTGCCGTCAGGCGGGTGTCTCCGAGCAGCGGTCGTCGCGAGACCATCAGCGGCAACAGTCGTATGCGTGAGGCGGAGGTGCCCGCGGAGCAGCGGTCGTACAGCGGCAACAGCCGCACGCGTGCGACGGAGGTGCCCGCAGAGCAGTAGTCCTACAGCGGCTGATGGCGACGAGGTCGGTGTGCGACGGGGGTAGCGTGCAGCGGCTGGTGGCGACGGTGGCTGTGGTGGTGCGGATGGTGATGGCGGTGACGACTGGGTTAGGGTTTGGGAAAGGTGGTGGCGGCTAGAGTTTTGGTGGCTCTGATACCATGTTGAATATTCTGTTATAATTTTATTGATAATCTCATGGCTATATATAGCCTTACAATCCTCCTTATTACATTAAACCCTCTATAGAATATCCTGTGATATATTCTGACATACCAAATATATTAACGGGATATTCCAATATACTTAATCTAATATACAAATACCAAATATACCAACATAAACTCTCCGAGATGTTAGAACAATATGAGTTTGACAAAGGAGAAACAAAAAAGAACATTCAACCAACACACCCTCAAGTTCACGTGGATCAACCAACGAGAGTTTGCCTAAAATGGAGTGCCTCTTAATAGTATTGATTTTTCGTGAAGAAGTCTACAATATGCATCTGCGAAGTAATATGTGGTAGTGACACTGTCTTAAGGAGATTCTCATGTCGAACATAGTGATAATCAACCTCAATATTTTTTTCATCCACTTATGAGACACAATGTTGTAACCAATCTAGCTAAACTGCACTAGTAATAATCATATCATAAAGATAGAACACAAGTAGTGTCTTATAAAGATCACTAAGAGTGCCAAATCGAATCCAACAACATGAATAGTAGTAGTAGTAAATCTAAAAAATCATGTATGGGGATCCTAGTCACATAAGGCCTTGCGAAGATGATCGACCTAACAACCAAAATGAGGCAAACCAAGAGGTGTCATGTAGACATCCTCAGACAAATCATAAGAAAAAATACATTAATTCTTCACATACATCTGAGATATATGCCAGCTACGGACAGAAGCTACAGCTAGAAGAGTCTGAACAATAGTCGTCTTAGCAACAAGAACAAAGGTGTTATAATAATCAACACCATACTAAAATAATATCTAGTATCTCTAATATTGACACTCATGCACTTTGTAAGCAATCCACAAAAGGTAATAAGTAATAACCCAAATCTTTTACTATTTGTCTGACCTCCGTCTCCATCATCTTCCATTGAATCAGGCATGTCAAAATTCAAAGCTTAATAGATCTCATAAATATAGACTTCTTTAACTTGGGAAAAGCAAGTCCTAAATAAACTAAAACTTCTGGCTAATTAAATCATAATCCACCTGAACGCTGACTCAAATAGACCTAAGCTGACTAAAACTCAAATAAGAGAAGTAAACTAAACTAAAACATGACTCAACAAGAACTTGATGATGCCTAAACCATGAACTGAATCTCCATCCGGCCTTCCCAGCATTAAGGTAGTCAAAGGCGTAAGGCGCACTCGAAGTGCAAAGGGTTCATTTTACCCGAGATGCAAGATGCACATAACACGTGTGTCCGAACAAAGCAAAACGTAAAAATAAAAATAATAAATAAATACATAAATAAAGAAGATAGTAATGTAAGAAATAAAACCAAATAACATATTTAAAACCAACAAAAACATGTTAAAACATAACCAAGTAAGAGCAACAATAGTAGTCAACAAAAGTAATGAGAAATTAAATTCTCTCTACCATGCTTTTAGTATATTTTAGTGTAAGTTCAATTGTAACCAACTTTGGCAATTGTGGAAAGGGCTACCTCCCTCCCATTTGTATGAGGTAAGGGCTATCTCTCAACGCAAAGTTATTTTTTGGAAAAAAATTAGGCACGCCTTTTCTTGGTTGGGCATTGCTAAAATGCACGTCTTGGGTACCCCTGGAGAAAGGCGCCTCTCCTAGTAAGGTGTGATGCACCTTGCTGTGAGGTATCAGAGCCACACAAGCTTATTGATCGTGATGGCGGAATCATTGTCTTCTATCTCCTCAACCATGATCAAGCTCACGTCTTCAAATTATTCCATATGGAGGCCGTAGATGAAAGATATCCTCTATTGTAAGGAATTGTACGAAGTGTTACTCTGTAATGGACAGAAGCCAGAAGACAAATCTGAAAAAGATTGGACCATTCTAAATCGAAAAGCTGTTGGAGAGATCCGTCCTTGGATCGACCAAAGCGTTTTTCACCATGTTTCCAAAGAAACCGATGCTCATCAAATGTTGATGAAGTTAGCATCGATGTACGAGCATCTGAGTCATCTAAGAAAACCAGGATACATTGCTATTTGCATAACTTGAATCCATGTATGCATAAAACTGACTACCTTTCGTCATCTGAATTTTCGATAGTTTCCTCTGGGATAGTGGATACATGTATCCTCCTACCATATGAACCTGCATGGGGATTAATCAGGAACTAGTCCTATCAAGAAGATAGCATGACAGTTGCAAGTCCATATAATTTCAGTAAGAAGATATCATGTCTAGTAGACAACAAGTAGCAGAGGAACCAGAAGCTTTATCAGGGACAATTGACATTGTCCTAGACAAGACATCTCCTTTACATTAAACATACAACTAGAATATGGACAAGAACTTATTGAAAGGGAATCATCTTCAAAGAAGGTAGTCAAGTTACCATTTGCTTGCTTAGTATACTAATAAACCCTGGTGATTAATGATCTTCATAAAAAGAGGAACAAAATGGCTCTATGCGTATAAAAACAATTGATAGATGCATGGAGACTGTTATTGGAATCTCAAAGACTAAAAGGTGCTAGTGTTTCATAGTTGTCGTCTTTAAAGCCTTTTCAGGTTTGAGACTTTTGGAAGACCATGTCTTGATGAGTATATGATGATAGCTCATCTCTAGCTAAATAGTAAATAATTGTTACTTGTTAAGGGTTTTCTGTTGTTTGTCAGTTCATATTTGTTAGATTTGCTTATATTTTCACCTTTTGAAATCTGCAATAACAAAAAAATAAATAAAGTAAAGGTTACCGGCCTCATGGAAAGTCGCGCACGTAGCACTATCCTAAGAGTTAATTCGGATCTATGTGCAGACTTTGTCCGAATGCTCCTAGTGGTACAATCCCCGCTCTACCCGTATCTCCTCGACACACACAACGCAGAGAGTGCAACCCTTGACTTAGCTCTGACCAGAGCAAGGACGAAGAACAGAAAAGGTTCGGTAAGAGGAGACTTTGAGAGAGATTTCACGTAGATTTTTTAGTGTATGGAGAGAAGGAATAGTTTATTTTATAGGCATTCTCCAACAGACAGGAGAGTTACTGCCGATTTAAACCAGCCAATAAAGCACAATTAAAAACGGACGTTACAAACGTTACAAAAATAAAAATAAAAACAAATGTAGAAAACATGATTCATTGAATCTGGACAGAAATAAATGTGTCCAAATGTTCAAATATTTATGATTCACAAACGGTCAAAAATTTAAGAGGAGAAAAAATATTTTTAAGGTATCAACCCGAATCCGAAGAGAAAATCGAATCGGCATTCGGCGCCTGCAAATGTGGGCACGTACCCGCATTTGTTACACGCGCCGAACCAAGCCGAGCCGGGTCGGGCGGCGGCGGCGGCGTGCGCGTGTGGCCATAGGGCTACCCATGCACACAAGACTTCAATGAAGTAAACTTACTCTTGCAATCAACAAGGCTCATACTAAACTTGATGAAACTCAACAATTTTCTCAACATGGATTCTCCCCATGTCATCAAACCAAGGGGGACAAGTATTTTCTTAAAAGAGAATAAATTTCAATCCGATCCTCTCTGAATGAAATGCATTCAGAACAAACCAGAATTAGTCTTAGAAGATTGTTTCTTTACGAAATCAAGGATCTTTGTTTCTTCTTAGTTTTCTCATCTTGATCAGCACATGCTGGTTTAGTTATTCTGATACCATGAATGTCACTCGTAAGCAAAGTTATTTTTAATTTTGTTGTCAACTCTCAAGTTTTGATATGTGACATGAATTCAACATGTTGGGAGGATTGTGTCCATATAGTGTCCAATATGTTTTCAAAACCACTAGGACATGACGCTTTTTCTTAGTACACTAATGTCATTGATTGCAATTAATATATAGAAAAAAATGCTTCTTAGAACACTAATGTCATTGATTGCAATTAATATATAGAAAAAAGAAACAGTAATGTCATTGATTGCAACTAATTATATACTTATAAAAATTAAAAAAACGTGGACAGCAGGATTCGAACCTGCGCGGGCAAACCCCACATGATTTCTAGTCATGCCCGATAACCACTCTGGCACGTCCACCAGATTTTCAACAAAAGTAAAATTATCATACTAATCTTTCATTTTGAGAAGAAAATTTTCAATTCATTTTCTTATTTCAATTTTTTTTTCTTTAAGAATAAGTAATTAGGACTAAGCATACGGTTTCAGGACCCGCAGTTCCGACCTGCTTCGAACCGTACAATGTCCAAACAAACCTATTCCTAAATTTTGGATTTTAAACAGAACGAGCCGAGGCGGGTCGTATGACATTAATGGATCAGGATGGATCATATTTTCAAAATAAACAGGGTCCCGGCCCGAGTCGTTTCTAGGGTTCTGTATTTTTAATCAAATTTTGAAATTTTTGTTATTATAAAAGAACATGTTATTGCTTAGTAAACAAATTCTAAATTTTTTGGAGGACATTAGACTTATTTTGTTCTTATAGATAATAGAACATATGTAAATGTTTACTATTCTAGAATTTATTTAAACTATTTTTATGACACTTTGGACCCGCGAGTCGGCCTGGCTTGGACCTGTTTCGAACAAATCGAGTTCAGTCATGTTCCAATATTTTTTAGACCCATAATTCCGTCCCGTCCCGTCCCATTCTGCCAAGTAATCGGTTCAGTACGGATCCATCAAATTTGGGTCCGAATCGACTAGTGCCCAGCCCTAAAGTAAATAACTAATACAAATCATCTTTTAACTCTTCAATCTTCTACTCAGGTTGGTTGGGTCGTAGGCTATCTTGATGTGCCGGTCCTAAGGTCTACAAGGCCTACGACGATTTTGAAAATTGGGTTCTCATCCACCTTTGACTTATTATTTAAAAAAAAATTGAAAGGATCTTTAATGAAAAGCTAATTATAAGGGCACATCAAAACCTTATCAGGGCTATCCATTTTTAACTTCACTTTATTTACAAATTTGCCATTGAAATTTTTACTCAGGACTATCCCATTCTAATGTATAAAAGATAACTCTTTTAATTTTTTTCTCTCTCTTCTCCTTCTTTACAAGAAGAAGAACAAGAAGAAAGAACAACAAGAAGAAGAAGAGCAAGAAGAATGGAAAAAAAAAAATCTCGTTCTCCAAATCCTAGTTTTTTTTTTTTTTTTGCTCTCTTCAAATTTCTCTTTTTTTTCTCTAAACCCTAGTTTATGGATGCAATCCTAGTTGTAGAAGAAATTGGGTTACCAAATCTATCAAATTTAGTAATCTATTAATTAATTTTTCTTTACTAATAGAAGAAATTATGGATGAAATCCTAATTCTAGAAGAAATCGATTTGTTGAGCAAGTTTATATCGGACTGCCACAAATTCTGGCAGTCCTAGAAGTATTGAGGACTGCCAGTAATTGTGGCAGTCCTGAAAGTGACTTGCTGTACAACAGGACCTTCATAATTTCTAGCAGTCCTAGAAGTATTGAGGAGTGTCAGGAATTGTGACAGTCCTCAAAGGGACTTGCTGTACAATAGGAGTGTCACAATTTCTGGCAGTCCTAGAAGTATTGAGGACTGTCAAAAATTATGGCAGTCCTGAAAGGACCTTGATATACATCAGGACTGCCACAATTTCTGGCAGTCCTAGAAGTATTGAAGACTGCCAGGAATTGTGGCAGTCCTGAAAGGGACATGCTGTCGAAATGGCGGAATGAAAAACATATGTTAGAATTTAATTCCATCTTGATAATATAATAAAATATACATTTTAGGATTTATTTTCATGCATTTTTTGTGAGAAAGAATGAAATAAACATGTTAGGATATATTTTCATGCATTATTTGTGAGGAATCAAAATGATGAGAATGAAAATCGTGGAGGAAAAAACTAGGGTTTTGATGGAAATGATGGAGAAGAAAATTAGGGTTTAGAGTGGAGAAGAAGAAGATGTATAGTTTGGGGAGTGGAAAATGGTGAAGGAGAAGAAGAAGAGGAGGAGGAGGAGGAAAGTTAGGGTTTTTGAAGAGAGAGCGTGAATTTTACAAATGAGAGTGAAATTTGGGGTTTGGGAGGGTGTGGAGTTTGTACAGCTCCTTGAGTAGAAAATTGGGATAGTCCTAGTAATTTCCACAAATATAGGCTAACCCCAATCCTGGATAGCCCTGATAAGATTTTGATGTGCCCTTATAATTAGCCTTAATAAAACTAGTCAGGCACGTAAAAGAAATTTGTTCTCTCTTAAAGATAGTTTAAATTATGATTTTCTTATAGATATAATTTCAATATATTTTTATTAGAAATTTTTTATAGCTATGTTTATATTTTATTTATAATTTGTTATAGATATATGTGCGTGTATAAGATAATATTATGTAGTTACGATATTAGTTATGATTTTATTCTTAATTTTTAATTATGCTAGGATATACATATAGTTTATACTGTATTTTTGAGCCGTTTTCAAACACCTTTATAATAGTTTTTTTTTAAGGGAAATACCATTTTATTCATCAACTAGGATCAGAAGAGTTTACAAAAGTTTGGAAATCTTCTGTTAAAACCTGGCTTAGGCAATCGGGGGGGGGGGGGGGGGGGGGGGGGGGGGGGAAGAGCATGGTAGCAGAGATATTAGAACGAAACGCGTGACCGGCCATCGCGTGAGCGGCTTTGTTCCCCGATCTTCACGCGAACCGGAAGTCCGGTCAGTTGATTTGCTTCAGGTCTTCTTCAATGTCTGACATAGTATCATGGAGTTTCCATCGAATCAAGTTCTTCTCCCCATTGAAAACATCTTTATAATAGTAGATAGATTTTAGATACGAGCCTCTTAATTTTTCATAAAATTATAATTTTGGGCTTTTTTTTCTTTCAAACTTTGCACATTTTGTTAAAAAAATGTTAGAGTAGGGTTGATAGTAGTCCTAGACTACTTTAGGAAGAACGAATTTCACAAAATTGGTGCCTGGTGAGTGGGGACGGTTTTCCAACCTGCTCTTGCTCTGGGTCGGGCATGTCCATAAGTACTTCGAATGTGGAGGTAGACCTGTTGAACCAAAATAGCTTAAGCTTTAAGTAGGGGTGAGCATTCGGTTTAAACCGAACCGAATAACCCAAAATCGAATTAAACCGAAACCGAATAAGCAAAACCGAAATCGAACCGAGTTGGCCCAAAACCGATTCAAACTGAACCGAATTAAATCGATTCGTTTTTCGGTTTATTCATTTTTTTGATTTTTTGTGTTTTTTTTTGTTAATATATATAGTAACTAAATATACCTAGACAATTATTTGGTATATACCTTTATATATATATATATATATATATATATATATATATATATATATATATATATATATATATATATATATATATATAAAATATAAATTAAAATTTCTTATTCGGTTTTGGACCGAAACCGAATAGAAAATTTTAGTATTTTCAAAACTGAAAATGAACCATTTTTTTAAACCGAACCGAACCTCTTATTCGGTTCGGTTTACGGTCCAAAACCAAATAATGCTCACCCCTAGCTTTAAGGCTGATTCTGATTCTTGTTACATTTTATCTGGGATTCCATCTGGTGCCAAATGAACGGTTTCAAAATGTGACACTAATTTGGTGGCTACTAGTCCAGGATAAGTCAAACAAGACTTCATACTTGGACTACCCTCTCTGATTAGCTATCATGTCCCCTTCTGCTTCCTTATTTAAAAGCAATCTCAAAATAAAGTTATTTGATAATAATAATAAAAATGAGAAATTTTGAGTCGCACTCCACTTAATTTACCACAATTGAAGGTGCACCCCACTGGTTTACCATAATGTAAGGCACCCTCCCACTTTTCACAGTTTCCATCAGTAACTGACGGTCAAAGGGTTTGACTATTTTTTTGGATCAAAATACCCCCGACTTCCCAAGCCCTCTCATTCCCAAGCCGATCCCCCCAACCTTCGCCACAACCGGCCCCTCCCCGACCGCCGCACCCTCCCCCAACCGTCGCCGCCCCCTCCCCCGACCGCCGCAACCCCCCTCTTCGCTCCCCCTCCTCTCCTCTCCCCATCACCACAACCACTATCACCAACACCAACACCACCATCACCAACACCCCCCAACCCGACCTCCCCCCCCATCCTCGACCTCCGCCGACCCCCCTACCCCCCACCACCGCCGCCGCCCCCCCGACCTCGCCCTCTCCCCGACCGCCGCCCCCCCCCCCCCCCCCGACCTCGCCCCCCGCCCGAGGTCGGGGAGAGGGGGGTGGCAGCGGCGAGGTCGGGCGGGGGCGTCGGCGAGGTCGGGGGTTGCAGTGGCGAGAGACACGCGGAAGAAGACAACGCCGAGGTATTTTTGTCAAAAAAATTAAGTCAACCCAGTTGATTGTCCTATATGGACGGAATTCGTCAAAAGTGGGGGGTGTTATTCATTTGTGTAAAGTGGTGGGGTGCACCTTAAATAAGGGTAAATCAAGTGGGGTGCCACTCAAAAATTTTCAAAAAAGATTTATACCTATTGCTAAAAGTAATATATACAAAATGTTAATGACTGTTACCATTTTCTGTAGTCTTATACAAAGTCAAGACTGCAGAAATTTTAGCCGTCTTTGTTGTGCTTATAACTGATAAACTTTTTGCATATCCAGGACTTCAAAATTTTGACAATCCTCAATATGCATAGAACTATCAAAATTTTGACAGTTCAGGACTGCAAAAATTATAACATCCACCAACACTTTGCGTAATGCACTAAGCATTTCTTTTTCTTTTTCTTTTTCTGAAAGTCAGTTCATAAGTTGTGCTTGTGCAGCTATAATCAAAAATGGGAGGTGGTAGTATTCTGCTTTGTTAATCAAACTCCCCCAAGAAAAAAGAAAAGAAAAGCCAATTGATGATATGTTGTGCAGCTACAATAAAAAATATGTATAGGACTACCAAAATTTTGACAGTTCAGGACTGTAAAAATTATAACAGCCACCAACACATTGCGTAGTGCACTTACCATTTTTTTCTTCTGAAAGTCGATTCATAAATTGTGCAACTTTAATAAAAAAAATGGGAGGTGGTAGTATTCTGCTTTGCTAATCACTAGCCTAAGAAAAACAACTATAACAACCACCAACCCTTTGCGTAGTGCACTTAGCATTTTTTTCCCTTCTGAAAGCCAATTCATAAGGTGTGCAAATATAATAAAAAATGGGAGGTGCTATTATTCTGCTCTGCTAATAAAACTCTCCCAAAAAAAGAAGAAGAAAAGTCAACTGATGATACTTGGACAGCAGGATTCGAACTTGCGCGGGCAGAGCCCACATAATTTCAAGTCATGCCAGATAACTACTCCGGCACGTCTACCTAATGTTTAATAAGTTTCTGGTACCTTTACTAATGCATTTTGAGGGGAAAATATTATTTTAGTTCATTTGTCTTATTTCAAAAAAATTTCTTTGTGATGACGGCATAACGCACGGAAGTTTGTGCACGTTGTGTTTTATGCTATTTGGGCCCAAAGTTCAATTTTGAGACCATCCGTCTAGCTAAGAAAGTTATCTCGCTCTTCGCTGATCACAAGAGCCAAATGAGTTCGGTAATTAAATGAAGTATTACAAATCATCAGCTAAGTCTTCCATCTTCTACTCAAGTTGGTCGCCACTCAATCTTAATGTGATCCAAAAGTCATAAGGTTTATAGTTCTTTTGAACGGATGTTTAATGAAATAAATTTTAGATATTGGCCTCTCCTTTTTTTTCAGAAAATTATAATTTTGGACTTTTTCTTCTAACTTAGCTAGTTCATAAGTTGTGCAGCTATAAAGATGGGCAAAAATGCTAACTTGCCCGCAGGCGGGTTGTCCCGCCCGCCTGCGTGGCCAAACCCTATTGGCCCCCCTATTTGCATGGGTCCCACGTTGGTTGACCTGCCAATATGGCAGCACCACGTGGCGGCGGACTGGCCCGTGCGCGGGCAAGGTAGCAGCGCCCAAAGATGCAAGGTTGTAATATTGTGATTTTCTTTCATAGAACAACATGCCAAATCAAACTTCCTAACAATAAGTGATGGGAATTTTTCTAAACTCGACGGGACTCGATTTTTTTTTCGAACGGAGGCGGATTTGGAGATTTAAAAATGAGGACGGGGACGGAAATGGAGATTAAAAAAAATCAGTCGGATTCGGACCGACTATGGGTACAATAGCCTCGATAAATTTTCGACCCAATTATTTATACCCGTATGTGCAATCGATTGGTATTAATTAGACATTCTTTTCTTTTTGTATTGTATCATTTATTCTATCTAGAAGTTTTTTTTTAGTTTTTTAGTTTTATTTTTTTACGAAAATCAGATTTTTCTTAACCTATTTTGTATTTTTTTATTTTGGGTTCGGGGGGGGGGGGGGGGGGGGGGGGGGGGGTTGGGGGGGGGGTGATTTTGGGTTCGGGGGGGGGGGGGGGGGGGGGGTTGGGGGGGGGGGGGTGTTGGGGGAGGTGGTGGAGGGGGAGGGGGGGATGAAAATAGTTTTTTTGTAAGATAATATTGTACATGATAAAATGTTCACGGTACGAGGGACAAAGACGGAAAAACTCCGCTTCAAAAGTATAAATGGTACGGAAGCGAGACGGGGACAAAAAGTGTATTACTTTACAGAAACGGAGATGGGAGTAAAAAATTGAATTCGACCGAAGACGGAGTCGGAATCGAAATTGGACACTACTCGAAAGTGGAAATGGACATTGGACACCCAACTTAGTAGCATGTTCCCCAACAATTCTCTTTTGACATTCCATCACACAAAACTTAAGAAGTCCTTCTGAAATTGTTGTTCTCTCTGGCCAGAATAGAGAGAAATTCATTGCTTGAGTTTGGTTGCAAGCAAAATTGTCATTTTTTGTAGTTGTTTTATCATTTTTGTTGTTTGGTTACAAGTAGGTAAAAGTTTGATTTTCACTTTTGAATGTGACAAAAAGTAAGTTTGCCTTCAAAATTTATCTCACATTATATCTCAAGTTTGAAGTGTATAGAAAATGGATTATAATTCCCCTCTCCCAACACTTTGTAGTGCACTTAGCATTTTTTTCCCTTCTGAAAGCCATTTCATAAGTTGTGCAGCTATAATAAAAAATGGGAGGTGGTAGTATTCTGCTTTGCTAATCAAACTCTCCCAAGAAAAAGAAGAAGCAGAAAAGTCAACTGATATAATACGTGAACGGCAGGATTCGAACCTGCGTGGGCAGAGCCCACATGATTTCTAGTCATGCCCGATAACCACTCCGACACGTCCACCTAATTTGTAATAAGTTTCTAGTGGCTTTATTAATCTTCAATTCATAATCTTGCATTCTGAGGCAAAAAAATTATTTTAGTTCATTTTTCTTATTTCAATTTTTTTTCTTTTATTTTCTTTGTGATGCCGGCATAAGGTAGAGTTTGTGCATGCTGCGTTTCATGCCATTTGGACCCACGGTTTAATTTCGAGACATTCCATTTAGCCAAGGAGGTTATACCTCTTTTCCCTGATCACAAGAGCCAGATGAGTTCGGTAATTAAATGAAGTAAGTAATACAAACATGGGCGGATCTAGGCTTTGAGTGGGGTGGGCTGGAGCCCACCCCAAAAAAATTTATTTTTCTTTTTTTTTTTCTATATGATTTTTTTTTATTGGGAATTTTTTTTAGGACTTGGCCCACACTAGCCCATCCTAATTCAGTCTAGCCCATCCTAGTTTAGGATTCTGGATCCGCCCCTGAATACAAATCATCTGCTAAGTCTTCGATCTTCTACTCAAGCTGGGTCGCCACTCGATCTTGATGTTATCCAAAAGTTATAAGGTTTATAGTTCTTTTTAACGGATGTTTAATCAAATAGATTTTAGATATTGGCCTCTCTTTTTTTTCAAAAAATTATAATTTTGGACTTTTTCTTCAAACTTAGCCAGTTCATAAGTTATGCAGCTATAAAGACGGGAGGTTGTAATATTGTGATTTTCTTTCATAGAACAACATGCCAAATCAAACTTTCCAACAATTAGGGATGACAATTTTTCCAAACTCGACGGAACTCGATTTTTTTTCTGACGGAGGCGGATTTGGAGATTTAAAAACGAAGACAGGAACGGAGATGACGATTAAAAAAAAGGTCGGATTCAGACCGACTATGGTACAGTAGCCCCTATAAATTTTTGACCCGATTATTTATACCCATATGTGCAATCGATTGATGTTAGTTAGACATTAATATTCTCCTTTTTTTGTTGTATTTTATCATTTTTTTCTAACTAGTAGTATTTTTTTTTTGAAGACATATTTTCTTACCCTATTTTGTATTTTTTTTGGGGGGGGGGGGGGGGGGGGGGGGGGGGAATGAAAATATCTTTTTAAGATTATATTGTACATGAAAAAATGTTAATGGTACGAGGGACGGAGACGAAAAAATTTGGCTTCAAAAGTATAAACGGGACGGGAGCGAGACGGGGATAGAAAGTGCATTGTTTAACGGAAACGGAGATGGGAGTAAGAAATTGAATTCAACCAAAAACGGAGACAGAAATAGAAATTCGACACTACTCGAAAGCGGAAATAGACAAGGACGCAGCATGTTCCCCAACAATTCTTTTTAACATTCCATCACACAAAACTTAAGAAGTCCCACTGCAATTGTTGTTCTCTTTGGCCAAAATAGAGAGAAATTTGCTTGAGTTTGGTTGAAAGCAAAACATTGTCATTTTTTTGTAGTTGTTTTATCATTTTTGTTGTTTGGTTACAAGTAGGTAAAGTTTGATTTTTACTTTTGAATGTAACAAAAAGTGAGTATGCCTTCAGAATTTATCTCACATTATATCTCTAGTTTGAAGTGTCTAGAAAATGGATTATAATTCCCCTCCCAACCCCCCCCCCCCCCCCAAACCCCGTTTTGCAATATGTAACCAATAACACTACTACCAAGCAAATAAAGTGATAGAATAACATTTTGAAAAAAAAAAATTAGGTGAATCGGACCATCATTCATTTTATGGACATGATTACTTAACCTAATATGTAAAACATGTCCCATAATAAATAATAATAATTGAGATAGAACCCACATATCATATTTGTGTGACTAGATCTACAGAATGAATGGTGGACTGATTTACCTAATAATTTCTCTATTTTTCAAGGGGCTGAAATTTTTTGTAACCAAATAAAATTCAAAAACTCAGTAGACTTTTACCAAGTCAAATTTTCACTTCAGTCTGGTTGCTGCTTGCAATCAAAGTATCAAACACACACTCAATTGTGAAATATTAGAACGTAATTTATCTTAAAATTTTAGTCCATCATATGTGGTTACTAAGTTATGAGTGATTTTTTTTTCTTCTTACAATGTGACACGAGACGAAGTCAGTTGGGTTCGGGTGAACATATTTGGATTATAGTTCACAATCAAATAATCTGAATATTGAAATAAGAGATTAATTGCGAACAAAATATTATAATATAAGTCACAAAATTTTCTGATACTTAGTTCTGTCCCTGAGAGAGAGGAGAGGGACTTTATATAGGTGCGCCTAGTAACTGCTCGGTATGCAGAATGTTCAGGACGTGAAAAAAATTGCTCCGAACGTTCCACAACCGCTCAAATCGAGCCCAGACACGATTGAGCCAACTGGCGCACAACGCACGCTAACAGCGCACAGTGTGCGCAATCGCTCGCTGCTGTGCCAACTGTGCGCCAACTGGCAGCGCCAACTTGTGCGCCACTGGGCAGTGCCAACCTGCGCGCCACTGGGCCGCGCCACTGGACAGCGCCAATTGGTCGCGCCATCAGCTACAGAGGCTCGCGCAATGAGCGCAACTTAAGCGCACTATACGCCTAGCGACGATGCTGACGTGCTAAGTGCAATATGCGCAAACAAGATGCCACATTACGCCTAATGAGCCCATGAGCCCGAGTCCGAGTCTGAGTCTGAGTCCGAGTCGCCTAGCTTCAATACGAGGCTTAGCTCTAATAGAAATTAATCCCCAAGAACAAAAAACATAAATGCTTTACCATGGAGTCTTAATCTTACCACCTAGTTGTAAACCCCATAATTTTTACTACGATTTTTTTTAATTGAAATTGGTATGGAATTCATTTTTTTGTATTTGCTCGTCGAGTGTGAATATGTGCGAGGTACATATTTTTAGAAGAACGTTTTGATTATAGATTTTATTTATATAATATTGTTCTGAAAATAATATAGGATAATTATGTAATTTCTTAAAGTTATAAAATACGTTTTGATCGCCAAAATGTTATTTTATTTTAAATGTTATTTTATTTTATTTGTTATAATGAGCTATTTTAATTTTAATAGTTAAGAAAATAATTTTTTATAAATAATATATTCTAGCTCATGTGAAGTACATGAAATTTGATTCATGTACCTTTCAGTTTTCAAGAACTAATTATTTTATTTACTCACAAAAAGTTATTCAAATATTTAATATTTATTTTCAAAATTATTTATTATTATTATTATATTATTATTTAAAGATAATTTGAAATTGTTGATTTAAGCTAAATTATTTATGGTAACTTAATTCAATATTTGATCTATCGAATTTGATATTTAAACAGTTTTAAATAAAGGATTTGATTTATCTAGATTTAATCGAAATTTGGATTTGAATGAAATGATTTTCTAACTATCTAAATTAAAAGATGGAATTATCCATCGGGGTTAAAACCCCTACTATTTCTTATCCAACTAGGAGTGCTCACCTCCTATAAATAGGAGAGCCTCCATATGTTTTCTCCATAAACTCCACAAGTCAAATTTCTCTCCACCACATAAGTGCATCGTGTCGGTGTCCAATATATTATTCCATGTTTATACATATACATTAATATCCCGTGTCGGACACACCCCCGTCGCGTTCACCTCGCCGCCCCCGTCTTTTCTAGACCCCTCACCCCATCATTTCGCGCCGGCAATCCGAGCCACCCCGACGACCGGCGCATCCTGCTCCCGATCGCAGCCAGCGCCCTGCGCACTTGCGGCCTCATGTCCACGCTCCCTGCGTTACCGTCGGCTTTCCGACGCTCCGATCTGAGCCCAAGGCCTCCCCTCCGTGCTCCGCCTCCTTTTTTTGTATATCTCTAATCCAGAAACCTTCTATCATTTTTGTACAGAACCTATTCCATGTTTCGGCCAATTGGCAGAATAAAGCTCTGCCAATTGGAATAGTTTAGATTAGTAATAATAATGCTTGGTTAATGATGTAATAATGTGTAGTTTATTTAATTATGTTCGTTATTAATTATTAGTGTAGAAAAGCCATAGGGATTAGATTGATAATGGTTAATTAGTATTAGTACTCTTTATAAGTAAAATATTGGCCTATAAAGTTTATATCAAAATGTATTTTTTTATGAATTTTTGGCTCATTAAGAAATATGGTAAATGAGTTCATTAGAAGGAATGGTCTATTAATAATTAATTTTGCCGAAAATATTATTAGTATTTGATTTTCCACTAAAAACTTATGTATATATTTCCTAAAATGTTTTATACCAAAAGTTTTCAATAATTAGAATAAATAATAAAAATGATATTATTTCTATAAATGATTTTTATTTGCTAAATAATTAATTTTGGTAAATAAAATGGTTTTTTTTGGTATTAATAACCGAAAATGTTTTGCTTTTAAATTAAATCGTTAGTTTGGTAAAAATCATATGGTTGTAAAGGATTATTTTGCAATTAAAAGTTGTTTTCCTTTTATGATGGAAAATGGTTAGAAATAGATTTCTAAGAAAAATCATTTTATTAGTATTGAACGGTAAATAATTTCTAAATTAGTAAAAATATTTATTTTGGAAAATCTAATTTTCTTTTTAAATATTAACCTCTAAAAATACGATTAATAGTTATTTTTTGATTATTTCGGCAAAACATGTATTTTATTCAAAAATGATTACTTTGGCACATATTATTTTGTAATATAATCTATTCTTAAAAAATATAATTATTTTCCAAATAGGTTTTTCCAACCTACCAGACTTAGCCTTTAGTGTTGTTCTTTAGAATTAGCGTAGTTCTAGTTAATAAAATCTGGTACTACGATCTTGAAGGTTCTGTTCCCTAAAACTTTAGCAGTTACCCACTTATTGCTGCCCACGCCGAGGAACCGTCTGAGGCAAGTTTCATATCTATTCTATATCTAATAATTAAATGTTTGCATCAGTTGATTTCATATAGTATAGTGACACTGATTCACCGTGGATCCCTCTCGGACTCCACATCGATTGACGGATTGCTGGATTGCTATAGTGACTTATTGACTCATTGACTTATTGGCTCGGGGATTGCTTGGGGGAGTAGCATAACGACTGTGACTAAAGCCAAAATTCTCGCTTGTCTCTCTCGCGCTAACCTCTACCACACAGGGGGTTGAGCCGTACCGTATGCTATTCGTTCGGCCAAAACGTTAGTATACATATTGCCTCTATCCCAGCCGATCACAGGCCCTGTTATATACTCAAAACACTAGCTTAGCATTGCATCATATTTGACATTGAGACTATATTGCTTGTTGTCTTTTACTATTATTTACAAAACTGTCTCGTATTTTCATTTATTGTTAATTTAGAAATGCTAGATGTGGAAAAAATATGTTTCTTGTTTACTCCTGACTGAAGATCCAACATTTTTAGGTGATTGCGATGAGGAGGAGCTAGTTTACTGTTCTTTCTACGGGTCTGACTTGGGTCCCGCAGATTTGGCTGAACCAGAACCAGCAACCCCAGAACCATAGATGTTGGCATAGTTTCTTTTTCCTTTCTTTGTTTTTGAACAATTGTAATAAATAAATTGTGATATTGTTGTCTTATTATTTCCATTCCAGACCAGTTTCAGTTTAATAAAACATTTTATTTCCGTTAGATATTTGCTTGTTGTGTTTCACTTCTTGATATAGCTTACTACCGTCGTCTCACAACGGTGCAGGCTGGGCAGGATCCGACTGGACCCATTATATTTGGAATCGGGTCGTGACATATTTTTAGTGGTGGCCCATGCAGGTCCAATTCTGTAAATTGATCTCGTCAACTTAGTCTAGACCAACATGCAGTTCTGCAGTTTAACCTAGATCTAGACATGACTCTAGGAAAACAGACTCTAGAAACAAAATTAGAACACTTAGATTATTTTTACCATGTCACAACATAGGATCAAATTTATCTTATTTATATAAAATCTATTTTTGCTTGCTTATAGTTTCATAGGTTACCTTACTTATGTTGTACCCAAACCTTACCCAGATTAGGCCGATTGAATGATGGTATATTTTACTCCCTATATTATTTTCTAGATTTTATATATCTTTTAGTGTCTCATGACCTTCGGAAATTATTTTCCTCCATATCTTTATCAGATTCTACCATCCCATAGGATCTGTACTCTTTCGCTATTTATGGATTAATATTAGGTTTTTCAATCTCCTTATTCAGCAAACCTATTTCCAATTTCTTTGTTAGTTTAATCAAATCTTACTTCTCTATCTTTATTTAGAATCTAGATCCATTCACTATTTAGAATTTCAAATTCTCCTTTAGCAAACCTAATAAACTCTTATCTACCAAAAGTATTTTTACGACTAGTGTATCCAACCATTTGTCTTGACCTTATTCCCAATTGACTTTCTCGGAACTAATCCCGAACCAAATTCTTCTGGAACCATAAAGCCCCAAGGTTAATTGCTACCAAAAGAATTGGTTCAACTTAGCTAGTTCACTAATCTTCCAAAGGAATTATTTTCTAGAAATAATTCCAATATTGATTGATATTTTCTAAGTTATTCGAAGGACCGAGAATAATTTTATCTGTTGACTTCCTCCACTCAACTTGAAATCTTACTCTCTCTAGGCAACTTCTCGATCAATTCAAGGCCTAAAAAGTTCTAAACTCAATGCTTGAGTATCATGAAGCAGGAACAGTCAGAGAATTGATTTCATTCTATTGTTGAATTTTTTTAGTCATTGAAAAATATTTGATTTATTGAGCTATCCTTTTGAAATTCTCATGGACAAAGTTGAAAAAATATTCAGTGTCCTAATATGGCTTCGTACATATGTGTTGTAGTCATTTATCTGAATTATGGAAATTGCGAGTTTACTGCAGCAAGATGCGCACTTGCGAGGCATATGCTCTAAGTTGAAGTAATTTCAGGTGTTCATAGGTTTCGGATATTATTGAGACTATGTCCTAAATGCATCATGTTTGTCTCCTATGTTGTTCAACCAGAAATGGATAAAGCAACTACTCGGTAACCTATCATTATTTAAGTTATGGAGCCAAATATTCATTGCAGTCAGGTGCACTCTGGCGAGGCATGAATTTGAGGCAAAGTGACTTCGGATATATTTGGTTTCTGAATATTATTAAGACTATATCCATACCATGGTTGTCACTTTAGCACCATCAAATTATTCTGACTTTTGTCAGATTAGAGGATTTACATTTTTAGCGGTTGTCTCTATTTTCAGAAATCTCTTATCACAGCCAGAAAGAATAGATTTCCTATAGAATTTACTTGATTTTCCTCGACTTATTATGACCATATCAATCTCTATTGCCTCAATCTCTTTCAAGGTCCAATTTTAGTGTATTGCATATGTTTTGTGGATAGTTATATATTTTGTATCTATATATATATATATATATAATATAGTTAGTTAGTTAGTTAGTTGACAGTTATATGCAGGAAAAACCTAGATAGATACCTAGCAACCTTATTATATTATTCCGGTAAGAGCACCCTTAGAGGATCGATATTTTTCCCAATGCGATTAGATCGCTAAGGGTAGAATGACAAGGCACATTGTAAGCAAGTTAGTCTGGAGAGAATTATAAATTGTGGTTCATTTAGGATAGAATCATTACTAGTGCTTGGGTATTGGATTTGAACAAATGGATATAATTGACGATTTTGAATTTTATGATTAAAGGAAGAGTTATGGAAGATAGAGGAAAACATAGGTAGAGTTAGCAAGGAAAGTCTAGGACTTGGTAAGGTTTTCCCAAAGAGGAAGTGAATATGGATAATATATATATATATATATATATATATATATATATATATATATATATATATATATAAATATGAGAATATGATGATCAAGTAAATGAACACTTGACGAGGATGAACTTTTATGATCAGATGACTACTGTACTCAGAAGGGACGGCTATAACCATGGAAGGAATATCACGAGCAATGAAATGATAGTGAATAAGCAGTGAAGAATTGAGATAAGACCATTAGCATGTAACTTTGGAAAAGGACAATTGGGTTTAAAATTTCTACCAAACATTGGAGACTCATATTAGTTATGGTAAGAATGATTGAGATTTTGTGATATTTTGCTAATGTGTTTGGATGAGAACGATTGTTAGGTACATGGTTAAAGATTAAAACTTGATTAGTGATTATAATTTGGTCAATTGATTTTAAGAATTGAAAATTATCGAATATAGATCGTGGATCGACTTTCTAAGGATTTACTCTGACAAGTGAAGATTGTGACTTTGATGTATTCAGTTTTGGAAAAATGACTGACAATAGAAAATTGATGTCTGTAAAATAATTTTATCGAGAGAAATACTTAAAATTTGAAATACATTTGGCATACGAGTTACATACAACGACGGATGAAAATTTGATTTAGATGAGTTATGATTCCAAATAGAGTTAGTTTTAACACCTTGGCAGCTAGCTGCCTTAGTTTTCTGTAGATACTGGAAGTTTAGCCAGTTTAGCGAGTTAGATATTGATTTTGTATGGGCGTTAAGATGGTTATCTTGTAAGTTATTTTTTCCCTTCATATCCTATCTTGAAATGCCTTTTTGACCCTTGAAATAGTGTTTTGATATCCTTTCTACCACCATTTGGTCATCACGCAGTCCTCAATGGAAATATCTTATCCAATTACATTCCTATCATAGAACTTGTTGATTTTCTATGAGCCACAAACCCTTATACCCCATTCCAATTTGATTTGAAATTTTTAGTCCCTCATCTCAGAAGATTTTATTACTTTACGCCTTCTCAATAAACTATTGATATTCGTTTCCTTCTTGCATTTTCTGTTTCATGAGACCTCATTTGATTCTCCTATTTTATGATCATATTTTAAACGTACCTAGATTTTACTCGTGCCTAAAAAAAATTTTATTACAACAATATTACAACCCTATCTCAGATCATATCTAGACAATTCTGACTTTGCCTATATTTTATCATTGTACCTAGTGATCATGTCTCGAATCCATTTATGCCTGATGATTTAAATCTGAAACGATCTATAGCACGGATTTATACAGTACATGAGTTTTGGGATAAAAATGAGATAATTATGAACACTTATGATTTGAATTTGAATCAAACATGGGACAATTAATGATGTGAATACCAAGCAAATTGACATTTTAGATTAGAGGTTGTTAAATGATAAGCATGGAGATGCACTATAGGAAGATGCATGATGAATCAAAAGATATACAAAGGACGACCGAAACAAGAAATTTTGGACTTAAGGCGTAACTAATTAAGGATGACAATCGTATGAATTGAAGGATGCAAAAGATTTTAAATCAAAAACCAGAGATGGAATGATTGTAAATAATACAATGTTGGAAGATGAAATAATATATATTTTTAACAGAGAAAAGTTTGGTCAAAATGATACAATGTAATCATGATGAAGGGTTCGAGCTTAAACAGGATAAATAAATTTTATTGAGAATTCAGGATCAAATAGGTAAATGGGGATTTGGAATCAAGATATATACATGTTGGTGAAAATAGACGTCTAGATAAATTACAGAATGATCACATATGAGTACAATAGGTAAACAAAGAATGATAAAAAATGTATATATCATGACAAATTGGAGTATTGAAACGTGATATTAGATTTTAAATGTGATATTGGGTTATTGAGGCTTGATACTAGAGTATTACGACAAGACGGAGCGTACCAAATTATGATATTTTGGTCAGGAACGAATAAGATGTATAAGAACACAATTGGTATGACATAGAGTTAAATTTTGGATATATATTAGCAAGATGAAGGAAGTACAAAACATATTGCGAAAAATATTATATGTGTTTAGTAAGAAAAGGTGAGAAGACAAATTTTTCAAGGTTATGACGTTGATTGACAATTCAGGAACGAAAGCAGAAATTCATAATTGTGGATAGTGACTGCGTTTTTAAGGAGAAAAGAATGTTATTTGTGTATAGTGGTTAGATTGATTAGGATATTGCACTACATAGATTTGCTATGGACAGTTAGTCTAGTTAGGCATGAGGCTATTGATGAAGAATATCCTTACTGGTTTGAGGCATGACTGTTCTCCAGCCCTTATCTTTGAAATTTCGAGGACAAATTTTCTAAGGAGGGAAGGTTGTAAAACCCATAACCTACCAAACCCGAACCCGCTAACCCAAAATCCAATTAACTTAAAACCTACACGTTCATCCCCACTCCCCGCTCAAATCCGCCTCTTCCACGCAGAACCCCCCCCCCCCCCCCCCCCCCCCCACGTATATCCATCAAAAACATTTATTCTCCACCAATTCACATAAGCTTTCAACTCCCTTCTTCACCATAAAACTCCATAACTTCCTCCTCCCTCCACCAAATCCAAATTCGAGACCACCTTCGCGTTCACCTCGCCGTCCCCATCTTTTCTAGACCCCTCACCCCATCATTTCGCGCCGGCAACCCGAGCCACCCCAGCGACCCGAGCGACCGGTGCGTCCTGCTCCCGATCGCAGACAGCACCCTGCGCGCCTGCGGCCTCGTGTCCCCGCTTCCTGCATTCCCGTCGGCTTTTCGACGCTCCGATCCGAGCCCGAGGCCTCCCCTCCGTGCTCCGCCTCCATTTTTTGTATATCTCTGACCTAGAAACCTTCTGTCATTTTTGTACAGAACCTATTCCATGTTCCGGCCAATTGGCAGAATGAAGCTCTGCTAATTGGAATAGTTTAGATTAGTAATAATAATGCTTGGTTAATGATGTAATAATGTATAGTTTATTTAATTATGTTAGTTATTAATTATTAGTGTAGAAAAGCCATACGGATTAGATTGATAATGGTTAATTAGTATTAGTACTCTTTATAAGTAAAATATTGGTCTATAAAGTTTATATCAAAATGTATTTTTAAGAATTTTTAGCTTATTAAGAAATATGGTAAATGAGTTCAATAGAAGGAATGGTCTATTAATAATTAATTTTGCCGAAGATATTATTAGTATTTGATTTGCCACTAAAAACTTATGTATATATTTCCTAAAACGTTTTATACCAAAAGTTTTCAATAATTAGAATAAATAATAAAAATGATATTATTTCTATAAATAATTTTTATTTGCTAAATAATTGATTTCGGTAAATAAAATAGTTTTTTTTGGTATTAATAACCGAAAATATTTTTCTATTAAATTAAATCGTTAGTTTGGTAAAAACGTATGGTTATAAAAGATTATTTTGCAATTAAAAGTTGTTTTCCTTTTATGATGGAAAATGGTTAGAAATGGATTTCTAAGAAAAATCATTTTATTAGTATTGATCGGTAAATAATTTCTAAATTAGTAAAAATATTTATTTTAGAAAATCTAATTTCTTTTTTAATTATTAACCTCTAAAAATATGATTAATAGTTATTTTTCTCAATATTGATTATTTCGGCAAAACATGTATTTTATTCAAAAACTATTACTTTGGCAATTTTTATTTTATAATAAATATATTCTTAAAAAATATAATTATTTTCCAAATAGGTTTTTCCAACCTACCAGACTTAGCCTTTAGGGTTGTTCTTTAGAATTAAGCAAAGTTCTAGTTACTAAAATTTGGTACTACAATCTTGTAGGTTCTGTTCCCTAAAACCTTAGCAGTTACCCACTTGTTGCTGCTCACGTCGAGGAACCGTCTGAGGCAAGTTTCATATCTATTCCATGTTTGTATTTTTACTTTAATAATTAAATGTATGCATCAGTTGATTTCATATAGTATAGTGACACTGATTCACCGTGGATCCCTCTCGGACTCCACATCGATTGACGGATTGCTGGATTGCTATAGTGACTTATTGACTCATTGACTTATTGACTTGAGGATTGCTTCGGTGAGTAGTATAATATCTGTGACCAAAGTCAAAATATTTGCTTGTCTCTCTCGCGCTAATCTCTAACACACAGGGGGTTGAGCCACACCGTATGTTATTCGTTTCGGCCGAAACGTTAGTATACAAATTGCCTCTATCCCAGCCAGTCAAAGGCCCTATTATATACTTAAAACACTAGCTTAGCATTGCATCATATTTGACATTGAGACCATATTGCTTGTTGTCTTTTACTATTATTTACAAAAAACATATAAAGCTTCTTAAACTGTCTCGCATTTTCATTTATTGTTATTTAGAAATGCTAGATATGGAAGAAATATGTTTCTTGTTCACTCCTGACTGGAGATCCAACATTTTTAGGTGATTGCGATTAGGAGGAGCTAGCTTACTGTTCTTTCTACGGGCCTGACTTGGGTCCCGCAGATTTGGCTGAACCAGAAACAGGAACCCCAGAACCATAGATGTTAGCATAGTTTCTTTTTCCTTTCTTTGTTTTTGAAAAATTATAATAAATGAATTATGATATTGTTTTCTTGTTATTTCCATTACAGACCAGTTTCAGTTTAATAAAACGTTTTATTTCCGTTAGATATTTGCCTGTTGTGTTTCACTGCTTGATACAGATTACTGTCATCGTCTCACAACGGTGGAGACTGAACATGATCCGACTGGACCCATTATATTTGGAATCGGTTCGTGACACATCTAAACCACAAAATCAACAAAAGAGGATTATAGATTAGTATAGAGGAATTCTTTAAATATTATATGGACTTGTAACACCCAGTTTTCCAGATGAGGATAATTTTGAAATTTTGTAATTATAATTATTATTATTGATATTTATTTTACATTGTGATTTTTGGTGATTTTTAATTATTTTTAAAATATTTAAAAAGCTGTTTAAGTCATGACTTGTGATTTTGATGTGCTGCCAGTGAAACCCTAGTGAATGCATGACCTAGAGCCTAACCATGTCATTAGGATGATTTAATTATCATTTTTAGCCGAGGGATAATTTGGTCATTTTGATTTATTTGAATTATTTGATGATTTATTGAATTGGTGAATTCTAGTTGATCTTGACTTGTTGAGACCTAGTGGACTAGCCTAGAAGCTAACCCTAGCCATGGTGACCCTAGTCTAACTTAGGTTAACCTACTTTTAGTCATTAGAAACTAATTTTGGATTAGGAGGATTAGTTTAAGTGAATTTAAGTCATGGCTTGTGGTTTCATAAAATGACTTATGGCTTAATGATTTGATTGATCATAACTTAAGCCCATGGGCCATTTAGTAAACCCTAACCCTAATTATTGAGCCTATGACCAGCCACAAAGGGATCCCCACCCTATATAAACACTTATTCATTAGGGCTTGCCTCTTTTTATTATTATTTCAACACATTGGAAAAGAGAGGTATTGTCCCCCTTTCAAAAATCCCCATAAATCCATTTTAGTTCCTTTTTAATCCTAGTTTCTTGCATTAGAACCTAATACTCTCCTATTTTTTGATTTTGGGGTTTAATCCCAGCTTTGGGACAATTTTGGAGCATTTGGCTAGCAAGGAATAATCCCCCATTTGAAGCTTTTCCTTGTAATTTGCACTTATAGGTAAAACTCCTCAAATTGATTTAAATTTCTATTTTCTTTGCATTTAGGGCTAGATCTAGGAGTCTCCTAGCTGTCCCTGAAGTTTGGACCAATTTCGTGTCCGTTTGGTGTCCGTATCGGACACGTGTCATAGAATACGTGTAGGTGTTTGATAGAATGTCCCTTAGGAATTTATTTTCGATTTTTGAAAATGTAATTATATGAATTTGTAGATCTAAGAATGTGTATTAATTTTTGTGAATGATGTTAGGTATTTTGGTGCCATTTTGTGTCAGTTTTTGCTGTTGGACACGGGTGCACGACACGAGCGCACTGTCCTGCATCACGGGCAGGATATCTTAATGTGTCGGGCACGTGGACATACCAAATTTTAGGAGGATGTCAGGGCACTGACTGACATCATCCTCCCAAAATTTAGGGCCATATGGTACAGTGTGCGAGGAGTTCTCCTCCTCGCACTGGCCGTACTGGCCGCGCGCGTGCACTAAACACGCGAGTGAATCCTTCACTGACACGCACTTTTAATCCAGACACGAGGACACGGGGACGCGGTGCAGGGTGACACGATTGTAGCCCTATGTGGGGCGAACACGTAGGCACGAGCACGAGTCGTATCGTGCCCTGTGTCGTACGTGGGACACGCGTGCACACATGCACGATGCAGCCTGTGCACAGCGTGTCTGTGATTGTTTTGAGGCGTGGACACGCTGTGTCCGGCTCTAGGGGGACACGAAAGGATTCCTGGGGACACGTGCACGTGGAAGGATTGTTTGCCAACCATTTAGTTGGTGTTTTTAACATGATTTGATTTCGAATTTGGGAATTCCTATTCTCACTGATACGCATGCAATGTTTTCCCATTTTTCTGATTTTGAGTTATTTAAACTAATTTTTCTGATGTTTAATCACTAGATTAATTCCTATACATGTGTATTAGTTCCTACTGGATAGGATTTACATACTAGTTTAGGTTTTATGTTCAAGTATGGATTTTTGGGTGTGGGAATGGGCTGTTCAATTGACTGATACCCATTCCCAATTGACAGTTCGAATATAGTGATATTTGAGGGATTCATGTGTTAATCCATTTTGTTTACTGATAATTTATAGGTTTATGTGGTGCTATATCCTGAGTTTAAGATTGAGTTGTAGGTTCGGTTTGTGGTTAATAGGTTCAACTTCTATTGATTGGGTGTATGTACACTGTTTTGATCTGTCAACTGATTCATGTTTCAGGAATTTAAATCCTGAACTTGCATTCCCTTTCAATAACTGAACTTGATGCTTAAATTGCCAGGTTGATTCTATTACATTGTAATTGCTCACTGATTTATTGGTTTGGATAGAGGTTGAACTGTCAATTTAGTTCCCTTCCTAAAACTAAATCTTGATGTTAAATTTTTGAACTGCATAGCACCTAATAACCTGAGACTAGTTCCCAGTTACACCCTATCTAACACACACCCAACTGTCACCTGAAAATTTTACAATCTTGAGAGCAACACCCATTGCACAGATAACTCCTAGGTTGTCCACTGCCTTCCTATTACACACTGTCATTGAGTTGGTTCCTGGGAACACACCCTGTTTTCCTGAGTTAGCACACTGTCACACTGATTTCCATACAACCCTCATTGTCCTCTATTACACCCACACACATACATGTACACCTAGACTCACACACTCACATGTACCATTTACACACAAACACACACATTTGTTTTCCTGTAATATGTTTACTCACACACACATGACACTGCACTCTATTACACATTCCTATCTGAGCTATACATACACAGGTTCCTCACATCTGTCACACACAGGACACCCTCTTGTGATTCACTGTCACACACATTCCCTTAGCCCATACACACACATACACATGACAACACACTACACCCTCCCTGTTAGATCACATACACACATATAGAACTGTTACACTGTGATAATCTACACACACACATGTGTTTCCCTTCTTACTTTTCACATGATAATATGTGACTTAACCCCTTCATTACCCTCTATATACATATAGCTGTACTATGCATTCATGCATGTTAATTCACAAATTGAGTGCACATATGTATGCAAGTAGGTAGTATTGGGATATATGAATGCATGTTACCCCTTATATAGATATATATACTACATACCTTGTATGCTATAAAGGAGACATCTCCACTCACCCATTGTATATGCATATATGACTTGTACCCTACCTTGAATGCTAGGCAATAGCCTATATGAATAATTATATACATTGTGTGCATATATGTATATATGTATTTTTTGTTGATAGCTTGTGTTAGCTTTGTGATTGTGTGTGAGTGCTAGACTAGGCTTGGCTAGGCTTAGTGAGACTTGTTTGACTTAGGAGTGGCCTAGTTGACCTAGTTTGACTAGTGTAGTTGACTGGTGTAGTTGACTTGGGATGACCCAGAGTTGGCCAAGTTTGACTTGGACCTAGTTTGACCTAGACAGTTGACCAGGTTTGACTTAGAGATTGACTTTGACCTAGATTGACCTAGAAATCATGTAGATTGCATCGTAGACATCATTTGTCTTATTTTAAACACATTATAACCTGTATTACTCTGTTTAGGACATTGTGACTCCGGTGCAGGCATCTGATATTATACTACTCTTTTTAGAGTATCAGGCGAGTACATTCTCTGATAATTCTTCTATTTACTTGTCGTTTATTGTACTTCAGTTGTAGCTAGTTTTATTTGATTCTATATTACAACACGATTTAAGATTACTGGATCCATTTCATGCGACACTCACTTATTCAAGTCTGGCCTCTATTTCTGGAACCACCTACTGGAACCACCCTGGAATTATTTACTGGAACCATTCGTGTACTGGCTGGACTTATACTTATTTTCGTGTCGGTTTATGGATTCACTTGTACTTGCTGGGCGGGGAAATATTGGAATAGGCATGTGAACATACCCAAATACTGGAACCACTCCCTTGG
Source organism: Iris pallida (assembly GCA_029216955.1). NCBI lineage: Eukaryota > Viridiplantae > Streptophyta > Magnoliopsida > Asparagales > Iridaceae > Iris > Iris pallida. The sequence goes on from JANAVB010009598.1 coordinate 10,519,081, forward strand.
AATTATACTGGAACGATAGCCATCCCACACTTGGCCGAGTGTGCGGTGTGTCGTATTACCTACAGCCGTTCACATGTCGATCCCGATATTTTAAAACACACTGTTAGAGTATAGGCTGGTCTCACCCTGGAATCATTGATCACATTGACTGGAACTGTCCCGTACTGGATTCATCTTGTATTAGATTTGTCTTGTACTGGACTTACATTGGAGTTACACATGTCTATATTACGATCTGGACTTATATCTTGCTACTCTAGTTCAGCTAAATTATATTTTACAGTCTTCATTGCCATGCTTCTCTTCTTGTTTAGTACTTTTCCTTTCATTGTACCTTAACTGTTCTCTATATCATTACCTGTATAAAACTGCCATGTTTCATCAATATAACTGCTTATAACTGCTTTATAGTTCTCTGTCATTTAATTGGGATTTCTTGATGAGTTGTACTCGTTCCTGTCCTGACTGGACCTGTTGAAATTTTACAGATGATTGTCCTGAGGATACATGTCCTACATATTATGGACCCGGAGACGGGATGACTACCTTTGGCCCCGACACTCAGGAGTGACCGGGATTTAGTTTAGTAGACTAGCATATGTGTTCATGTTGAATTTGTTATAGAAGATTTGAGACTTGTGTCGCATTTGAGATTTGTTGAGAGTTGTTATTATTTTAGTAGTTGTCTTCTATTCTTAGTTAATTCTTCTGTGATTATCTTATCGTGCTTAGACTGTGATTGAGTTACAATATTTTATACTTGTCCTCCGTTCGGAGTTGATCATGATGAGTACATTATAATTGTGTGAGTTGCTGGTTAGATAGTAACCTATGACAGCGCTCTACCGCTGACACTGCGGTGTAGGCTGTGCGTCATTACGTACTTGTACCCTCACAGTGGGTGCGGGTCGTGACATATTTTTAGTGGTGGCCCATGCAGGTCGAGAGTCGTATTAGTGCGATATCGCGGTAGTACGACGACTTAGTTGTACTGCTGCGAGCCTGCGATTGGATTGAGAGATAGGCTTTAACGGAGAGGTACTCAATCACAGTTAGGAAAAATTCTGCTTCAATTCATGCCATCTACATATCTTACTGATTTTTTTTCTTTGAAATAAACTGTCCTCCTTGATTTTTTCGATTTCTGCTCAGTATTGACTTCTTTTTCGATCTGTCTTCAGGATGGTGGAGACACGATTACATCGCTCTGGTACAGCAGCCGCTGGAGAGGGGTCTGCCGCCTCTCGTCTATTGCAGCAGCCTGCTGAGGCTGTAGCACCTTCTGTTCCTGATCAGACATGAGCTACTGTAGCCTATGGGGAAGTGCCTCCACCTGCCCAAAGGCCGACCCCAGTCATTCCGGAGGCATTTCAGCAACAGCACCAGTAGCCACCTGCAGGAATAGTTGATACTGCCTACCTGTTTTTATTTGTAGAGAGGATTCTGGCATCTCACCAGCAGCAGCAGCGTCAGACTGTCGATTTTCGTCAGGGGATTGACGAGGCCCACTAGCTGGTTCGTACTACTGTAGAGATGGTGACTGCTCCAGGGGAGCAGCAGCAGCCTTACCGGAAGGAGAAGGATATTCAGAACTTTCAGAAGATGCATCCTAGAGAGTTCTTGGGCACTGAGGGCATCCATTATGCGGACGATTGGATCGAGCATATCGAAGAGATATTCAGACTGGCGGCGATACTAGCTCGACTCCATATCGAGGCGACGGGCAGTCAGATGCAGGACTTAGCCCGTGCGTGGTACCAGACAGATCCCAGGATAGGAGTAGAGGGCCAAACTTGGACGCAATTCAAGGAACTGTTTAAAGAGCAGTTCTTTCCTGATGTGGCCTTGGGAGGTATCAAGGCACAGTTTGAGGGTCTGGTTCAGGGGAACCAGACGATAGCTGAGTATGCTGGAGAGTTTTGTAGATTGGCCCGGTTCATAGATGACTTGACTGAGAAGACAAAGGCGAGAAAGTTTTACCGAGGCTTGATTAGAGAGGTTCGGTCGCTGACTAAGAGCGACCGGAACGCTACATACACGGAGATATTTTCTGGGGCTATGGCAGCGGAGGACGACCTAGGGTTGAAGCTGAAGAGGGGTCGGGACTTCCAGGGTGGTAGCAGCAGCGGAGGTCAGGCCAAAAGGCCTCACGTGCAGATTCAGCAGGCACAGGCACCAGTGAGAGTGCAGCAGGCACAACATGAGCATAGAGGACAGGACCGCGGGGTGCCGACTTGTGCCTACTGCAGGAAGGCAGGGCATGTTTGGGAGTCTTGTAGGAGGAGGCTAAAGGTTTGTCTATTCTGTGGGTCTGGTGCTCACAAGATGATAGATTGTCCCGCTGTACCTCCTTATGAGGGAGCTAGGCCACCTGTAGCTCAGCACCAGAGGGGTAGAGCTTTTGCGTTGGCGGTCGAGGAGACCGACGCTGCAGGTGATGGGTTAGCAGGTTTGTCCTTCTCATTCTTCCTCTCCACTTTCTTGTGTAATTTTCCTTAGTACCTGCCAGGATATTGCTTGTGATTGCTAGGTAGTGTAGCTACCATGTTCGAGACTGTGGAATCACGACTAGTAAGATTGTGTTGCTTCGACTTTGATTGATTGGGGGTTGACCTAGGAAGGGTGCGATCATCTTAATTTCGAGGACAAAAATTTTCTAAGGAGTGTAGGATTGTAGCACTCAGTTTTCCAGATGAGGATAATTTTGAAATTTTGTAATTATAATTATTATTATTGATATTTATTTCACATTATGATTTTTGGTGATTTTTAATTATTTTTAAACTATTTAAAAAGTTGTTTTAAGTCATGACTTGTGATTTTGATGTGCTGCCAGTGAAACCCTAGTGACTGCATAACCTAGAGCCTAACCATAACATTAGGATGATTTAATTATCATTTTTAGCCTAGGAATAATTTAGTCATTTTGACTTATTTGAATTATTTAATGATTTATTGAATTGGTGAATTCTAGTTGATCTTGACTTGTTGAGACCTAGTAGACTAGCCTAGAAGCTAACCCTAGCCATGGTGACCCTAGTCTAACTTAGGTCAACCTACTTTTAGTCATTAGAAACTAATTTTGGATTAGAAGAATTAGTTTAAGTGAATTTAAGTCATGGCTTGTGGTTTCATGAAATGACTTATGGCTTAATGATTTGATTGATCATAACTTAAGCCCATGGGCCATTTAGTAAACCCTAACCCTAATTATTGAGCCTATGACCAGCTACATAGGGATCCCCACTGTCATGATCCGCAACCAGTGTAAGGGCACAAGAAGTGACGAACGTCCAGCCTACGCCTCAGTGTCGGCGGTAGAACGCTGTCCTGAGTCACCATATCTAACACAGTCTAAATAAGCTATGAATAGAGAGTAGAATAATACGTAACTCAATCACAATACTAAGATGAAAATAGAAGAAGAATCCCAAGAGAGTCACACATAAATAGTCTAGGTGTAAACCACCAGAATAAATCTCAAGTACAACTCATAAAATCTCAAACAGAAAATACAAAATAAAGTACTAAGTCTCAGCTAGACTATGGGCAAGTCCTCAGCGACTGTGGGATCCTCCTGTGGGTCCACGTCGACAGTATCATCTAAGCCAATGCCATAATAAGTAGGATAGTACTCCTCATCATCACCTGTAAAATTTTCAACATGCCCAGTCAGGACGAAACGAGCACATATCTCGCACAACAGTTCATATCAGGAATGGACATATAAAGCAAGCTATAGAAAACTATACATTAATCGCTGTAAAGAGAAATCAACAAGAGAGAAGATATAAGCTGAGATATAATATGATAAATAAAGAATGTAAACTTCTACGTGAATCAGAGCATGAATTGGTTATGTAAACAGCTTGGGTTGCACATGGATACAGCTATGGAATGCACATGGATACCTACTGGGGATAATGATCACATAACCAACTACACTCTCCCTGCCCCCAACCAATACACAAGGATCAAAGCATGTTATGTTATTGCACATAGATAACAACTACTGTATACATGGAAATCGTATGGTCATGAGTGTACATGAATAACATATGAGTGCATATGGACAAATAGAAATACATGGAGTACATGATGACCATGATAAAGTACATGAACATGACATACTCGATGTATCCGAGGGGATAACATCGCATGAAATGATCCAGAGGGTACTATTCCATGTGAACATCGTGTCAGCATCAAGTATACTAGTCTATAACAAGAGTACATATCCAAAAAAGCATGAAAAGATCAGAGAATGTACTCACCTGGCAATCCGAACTGCTGATGATGAAAAGTGACTGAACTGGAGTAATAAGATCCTATTTAAAACAACCACATGTCATAATACAGTCTAAATATCATAAGAAAAACCTTCAATGCAAATTCAACATGATTTGGGTCATCTAAGTCAAAGTCAACCTTGGGTCAACTTTGGTCAACCAGACTAGTCAACTAGGTCAAAGTTAGGTCAACTAGCCTATAGGTCAAATTTTAGGTCAATCCTAGATCACTAACCTATTTGTCAAGTTTTGGGTCAATACTAGATGTAATGTTGCTTTTGGGGTTAAGGTTGAGGTTATCCTAGGTTCCAAGTCTTGAACCTAATCATATCCCTATATACATATATATATACTATTGCCTTACTTACATAACTTAATTGCCTAAAGTAAGTATTACTATCTAAATCTCAATACCTTCAATATCCCTTAACTCCAATTAACCACACACTCTCAAGCATTAGCACTCAATACATGCACTAGGCCAAAGTCTTGCTATTGCAGCTGCCTATTATTGCAGCTGCCTATTATTACAGCTACTGCTGCAATACAGCATGCTATTGCTGCTGCAGTTGTTGGCCTGAGCACAACTGCTACTGCAGTTGCCTACTTCCCCAACCCTTCATCACAAAACATCCCATACTAATACACAACACACCTACACATATACATCTCAATCTAGTTTCTATTTTAACTATACAACCAATTATTAACTGATAATTAACTGAACTTGGCATTAACCATTCTCAACTAATAATTAAACTGAACTAGGCATCTAATCAATCCAAGAAGGAAAATACGAAACCCAGCAACTAGAGTTCTTGATTTCTGATACTACCCGAATAACCCTATGTCTAATCCAAATTCGAGCACAATCCTCTCTACCATGCAACTAGTAGGTATCTCCTAGATACGGTTATACTAGTAGGTATTTCCTAGATAGGGTTATATAGGATCTACAGATTGATTTTACACAGAAATCACATCGAAAAATCTGATGGGAACAGAACAACATACTGAAACAGGAAAAAAAACTGGAACTTAAACTCGATACTCAACCCGATACCTAACATGACCCAAAACCATTCGAAAACCAAATAATATTCAAAACTAAAGGTTGGTAAAGTGTCTCGTGTATGAACATGCAATTCAGGTGCAGTTGTGTCCAAGGAACAGGACACGAAGTGTCCAAGATACACGAGTATCAGGAGTGGAACCTAGTCCTCGTGCACGCGTGTCACGCGTCCTAGGGCTCGACACAGACCAAACTACGACACGTGGTTGCTCTTACATATAGGCCATACGTAGGGCTACTAGCCCACGTGTCTGCACTGGCGACACGATGCGTGTCCAAGTCGCACGACACGCGTATCCGACGCCAAAACTGGGCGCGCGCGCGCGATAGTGCAAAACCCGTGCCGTGTCGATTTCTCTCTCGACTCCCCACGAAACCTAACCAAACTTGTTGGGCATCACGACAAACATTGCCCCGACCTATAACCCAAAAATCACGTGTCGAGTCGCTGTGTCCAGCGAGAACGGACACAGCAGCAGTAGGGCATTGAGACGCAGTCTCGTGCTGCGTGTCCAACCCGATTTTAGGACAGAAGACGACACAGAAACCCAACATAAAATATATATATATATGCAATCTACATCTAAAGGCCTACAGGATCATGTAATTAGTTTACCTAAACAGCAATATTGAATTCTAAGTGGCAATTCGTCGAACATGTGCCGTAAGGGACCGACACGGCTCGATACCTCCATCAAACGGAGTCGAAATCCCACCAAATTACATGGGTGGGTCGAGGGTACCTAGATGCATGCTACCATGAAGAAAAATCAGGAAAAACTATAGTGTTTAGGTGTTTACCTATTGAGAGTTGAAATATCAATGAAACTGACTCCTCGAACAATGAGACGACCAGTTTCCACTGAGCAAACGCCTCCAACTCCTTGCTAGCAATGCTCCAGCAAGTTCTCCTCCTTCCCACAATCATAACGCACTTTGTTTGAGGTGAAACAGAGGTCGGATGAGAAAGTTAGGGTTTTGGAGAGCTGGAAACTAGGGTTTTGTAAAGGGGTGTCAAAACCAATGCAAATGTTTATATAGGGAGGGGGTTTCCTGTTTTTGGCCGGCCATGCTAATCCTTCTAGGGTAGGGTTGGTTCATGGGCCCCTCTTCTCTATCTAAGTTGAGTTTAAGCCCACTAACAAAAAGGCTTAAAAGGCCGATTAATTAAATAGCCTAAAAAGGTCAAATGGCTTTCTAAATTGGACCAAAGCCTAATATAATTTCTAATTAGCTAAATGATCATCATATGCCATGGTTAGTCTCTAATATGGATTATCTAAGGTTAAACCAACTACTAAAACAAACACAAGCCAAAAGTATCTAGAAAATCACAAAATGACTAAAATAACTAAAATGACTAAAATACCCTTATTTCCAAAAAGTGGGTGCTACAAGTCTACCCTCCTTAAAAATAATTTCGTCCTTGAAATTAAGGCAAGCTGCATAAGTAGGAAGGATAGAAATTATACCTCACGGCTGAAAAAGATAAGGGTACTGCTCGCGCATCTCATCCTCCCTCTTCCAAGTAGACTCACCGGGGGAGTGATGCCTCCAGGCTACGCGAACTAATGGTATTGTCTGGTTCCTCATCACCTTCTCCTATCGATCAAGAATCTCCATAGGCTGCTCTGGATAACAGAGAGTAGGTCCCACCTCAATCTCAGAATGGTCCAGCACATGGCTAGGATCTGCCACATACCGTCTCAACTACGATACATGGAATACATTGTGGACTCCCGCTAAGGAAGAAGGTAAGTCCAGTCTGTATGACACGTCGTCGACCCGTCTGCTGATAACGAAAGGTCCGACATAGCGTGGGCTAAGCTTCCCTCCTCCACCTAAACGAATAGTGCCTCGAGTCGGTGAAATCATCAAAAATACCATATCTCCAACCTAGCACAAGCATGGTCTCAATCAAAACAATCACACAATCAACAAAACACAAACAACAAAATTCTAATCCTAATTCTAAGCTATACCTCAAACTGCAAAGGTCTTCGGTGGCTGTCGGTCCAATGCCGCCGTCTGTTCTGCGCCACGTGAAGTCGATCCCTGATGAGCTTCACCTTCTCGACTGCATCAACAACCATCTCCGGTCCCAATAAAGCTCGCTCTCCAACGTCATCCCAAGACAAGGGAGTACGACATCTACGTCCGTACAAGGCCTCGAATGGTGACATCTCAATACTGGCTTGGAAGCTGTTATTGTATGCAAACTCCACCAAATGCAAATGGTCCTCCCAAGAACCTCCAAAATCTAGGACACAAGTCCGCAGCATGTCCTCGAGAGTCTGAATAGTCCTCTCCGACTGTCCGTCCGTCTGAGGGTGTTATGCAGTACTGAATTTGAGCTGAGTACCCAAACTAGTCTGTAAACTCCGCCAGAAATGGGAAGTAAAGCGACTATCCCGATCCGAGACAATGCTCACCGGAACTCCATGTATCCTGACAATCTTCCGCATATACAACTACGCTAGCTTCTCCGTAGACGTCCCCACTTTGAATGGCCTAGAAGCTAACCCTAGCCATGGTGACCCTAGTCTAACTTAGGTTAACCAACTTTTAGTCATTAGAAACTAATTTTGGATTAGGAGGATTAGTTTAAGTGAATTTAAGTCATGGCTTATGGTTTCATGAAATGACTTATGGCTTAATGATTTGATTGATCATAACTTAAGCCCATGGGCCATTTAGTAAACCCTAACCCTAATTATTGAGCCTATGACCAGCCACATAGGGATCCCTACCCTATATAAATACTTATTCATTAGGGCTTGCCTTTTTTTTTTTTTCAACACATTGGAAAAGAGAGGTATTGTCCCCCTTCCAAAAATCTCCATAAATCTATTTTAATTCCTTTTTAATCCTAGTTTCTTGCATTAGAACCTAATACTCTCCTATTTTTTGATTTTGGGGTTTAATCCCAGCTTTGGGACAATTTGGTAGCATTGGCAAGCAAGGAAGAATCCCCCATTTGAAGCTTTTTCTTGCAATTTACACCTATAGGTAAAACTCCTCAAATTGATTTATATTTCTGTTTTCTTTGCAATTTGGGCTAGATCTAGGAGTCCCCTAGCTGTCCCTGAAGTTTGGACCAATTTCGTGTCCGTTTGGTGTCCGTATCGGACACGTGTCATAGAATACGTGTAGGTGTTTGATAGAATGTCCCTTAGGAATTTATTTTCGATTTTTGAAAATATAATTACATGAATTTGTAGATCTAAGAATGTGCATTAATTTTTGTGAATGATGTTAGGTATTTTGGTGTCAGTTCGTGTCAGTTTTTGCTGCTGGACACGCGTGCACGACACGAGCGCACTGTCCTACATCACGGGCAGGATATCTCGCTGTGTCAGACACATAGACACGCCAAATTTTGGGAGGATGTCAGGGCACTGTCTGACATCATCCTCCCAAAATTTAGGGCCATATGGTGCAGTGTGCGAGGAGTTCTCCTCCTCGTACTGGCCGCACTGGTCGCGCGTGCGCACTAAACACGTGAGTGAATCCTTCACTGACACGCACTTTTAATTCGGACACGGGGACACGGGGACGTGGTGCAGGGTGACACGATTGTAGCCCTATGTGGGGCGAACACGTGGACACGAGTACGAGTCGTGTCGTGCCCTGTGTCGTACGTGGGACACGCGTGCACATGTGTACGATGCAGCCTGTGCACAGCATGTCTGTGATTGTTTTGAGGCGTGGACACGCTGTGTCCGGCTCTAAGGTGACACGAAAGGATTCCTGGGGACACCTGCACGTGGGAGGATTGTTTGCCAACCATTTAATTGGTGTTTTTAACATGATTTGATTCCGAATTTGGGAATTCCTATTCTCACTGATACGCATGCAATGTTTTCCCATTTTTCTGATTTTTGAGTTATTTAAACTAATTTTTCTGATGTTTAATCACTAGATTAATTCCTATACATGTGTATTAGTTCCTACTGGATAGGATTTACATACTAGTTTAGGTTTCGTGTTCAAGTATCGATTTTTGGGTGTGGGAATGGGCTGTTCAATTGACTGATACCCATTCCCAGTTGACAGTTCGAATGTAGTAATATTTGAGGGATTCATGTGTTAATCCATTTTGTTTACTGATAATTTATAGGTTTATGTGGTGCTATATCCTGAGTTTAAGATTGAGTTGTAGGTTCGGTTTGTGGTTAATAGGTTCAACTTCTATTGATTGGGTTGTATGTACACTGTTTTGATCTGTCAACTGATTCATGTTTCAGGAATTTAAATCCTGAACTTGTATTCTCTTTCAATAACTGAACTTGATGCTTAAATTGCCAGGTTGATTCTATTACATTGTAATTGCTCACTGATTTATTGGTTTGGATAGAGGTTGAACTGTCAATTTAGTTCCCTTCCTAAAACTAAATTTTGATGTTAAATTTTTGAACTGCATAGCACCTAATAACCTGAGACTAGTTCCCTGTTACACCCTATCTAACACACACACCCAACTGTCACCTGAAAATTTTGTAATCTTGATAGCAACACCCATTGCACAGATAACTCCTAGGTTGTTCACTGCCTTCCTATTACACACTGTCATTGAGTTGGTTCCTGGGAACACATCATGTTTTCCTGAGTTAGCACACTGTCACACTGATTTCCCTACAACCCTCACTGTCCTCTATTACACCCACACACATACATGTACACCTAGACTCACACACTCACATGTACCATTTACACACAAACACACACATTTAATTTCCTGTAACATGTACACACATGACACTGTACTCTATTACACATTCCTATCTGAGCTATACACACACAGGTTCCTCACATCTGTCACACACAGGACACCCTCTTGTGATTCACTGTCACACACATTCCCTTAGCCCATACACACACATACACATGATAACACACTACACCCTCCCTGTTAGCTCACATACACACATATAGGACTGTTACACTGTGATAATCTACACACACATACACATGTGTTTCCCTTCTTATTTTTCACATGATAATATGTGACTTAACCCCTTCATTACCCTCTATATACATATAGCTATACTATGCATTCATGCATGTTAATTCACAAATTGAGTGCACATATGTATGCAAGTAGGTAGTTTTGGGATATATGAATGCATGTTACCCCTTATATAGATATATATACTACATACCTTGTATGCTATAAATGAGACATCCCCACTCACCCATTGTATATGCATATATGACTTGTACCCTACCTTGAATGCTAGGCAATAGCCTATATGAATAATTATATACATTGTGTGCATATATGTATATATGTATTTTTGTGTTGATAGCTTGTGTTAGCTTTGTGATTGTGTGTGAGTGCTAGACTGGGCTTGGCTAGGCTTAGTGAGACTTATTTGACTTAGGAGTGGCCTAGTTGACCTAGTTTGACTAGTGTAGTTGACTGGTGTAGTTGACTTGGGATGACCCAGAGTTGACCAAGTTTGACTTGGACCTAGTTTGACCTAGACAGTTGACCAGGTTTGACTTAGAGATTGACTTTGACCTAGATTGACCTAGAAATCATGTAGATTGCATCGTAGACATCATTTGTCTTATTTTAAACATATTATAACCTGTATTACTCTGTTTAGGATATTATGACTCCGGTGCAGGCATCTGATATTATACTACTCATTTCAGAGTATCAGGCGAGTACATTCTCTGGTAGTTCTTCTATTTACTTGTCGTTTATTATACTTCAGTTGTAGCTAGTTTTATTTGATTCTATATTACAACACGATTTGATATTACTGGATCCATTTCATGCGACACTCACTTATTCATGTCTGGCCTCTATTTCTGGAATCACCTACTGGAACCACCCTGGAATCATTTACTGGAACCATTCGTGTACTGGCTGGACTTATACTTATTTTCGTGTCGGTTTATGGATTCACTTGTACTTGTTGGGCAGGAAAATATTGGAATAGGCATGTGAACATACCCAAATACTGGAACCACTCCCTTGGAATTATACTGGAACGATAGCCATCCCACACTTGGCCGAGTGTGCGGTGTGCCGAATTATCTACAGCCGTTCACATGTCGATCCCGATATTTTAAAACACACTGTTAGAGTATAGGCTGGACTCACCCTGGAATCATTGATCACATTGACTAGAACCGTCCCGTTCTGGATTCATCTTGTATTAGATTCGTCTTGTACTGGAGTTACACATGTCTATATTATGATCTGGACTTATATCATGCTACTCTAGTTCAGCTAGATTATATTTTATAGTCTTCATTGCCATGTTTCTCTTCTTGTTTAGTACTTTTCCTTTCCTTGTACCTTAACTGTTCTCTATATCATTACCTGTATAAAACTGCCATGTTTTATCAATATAACTGCTTATAACTGCTTTATAGTTCTCTATCATTTAATTGGGATTTCTTGATGAGTTGTACTCGTTCCTGTCCTGACTGGACCTGTTAAAATTTTACAGATGATTGCCCTGAGGATAAATGCCCTACATATTATGGACCCGGAGACGGGATGACTTCCTTTGGCCCCGACACTCAGGAGTGACCGGGATTTAGTTTAGTAGACTAGCATATGTGTTCATGTTGAATTTGTTATAGAAGATTTGAGACTTGTGTAGTATTTGAGATTTGTTGAGAGTTGTTATTATTTTAGTAGTTGTCTTCTATTCTTAGTTATTTCTTCTGTGATTATCTTATCGTGCTTAGACTGTGATTGAGTTACAATATTTTATACTTGTCCTCCGTTCGGAGTTGATCATGATGAGTACATTATAATTGTGTGAGTTGCTGGTTAGATAGTTACCTAGGACAGCGCTCTACCGCCGACACTGCGGCATAGGCTGGGCGTCGTTACGTACTCGTACCCTCACAGTTGGTGCGGGTCGTGACAGGACTTTTCAAGCATGAATTCATACCCAAGGCACTCTTTATCCATATCTGCTGCATTATACCTTGTGTTGCCTAGACCACTATGGTCCCAAACCTATCAAAATGCTTGAAAGAGAACAAGGTCAAACTTGCAAGCAGACATAGATAAACATAGTCAAGACGGATAAGAAACATAAGGCATAGTGTGCCAAGAAGGTCAATCTAGGAGCATTGACCTCCATAAACAGACATCCAGATAGGATCCTATCATACGCAGCAGTGACTGAAAGCTCCGAGTTAACAATAACCAAATGCAATCACGAAAGGGTCTCCATATAAGTGTGTGCAGCGAATGTTTATTTTTCTTAAAACATAAAATCCATTAACGATGATTAACATCAGTATTTTTCTTAAACATATTTTTTTGATAAATATAACTTTACAAACAACAACAAAACCTTTATCCCAAAAAATTTGAGGGTTGACTATTTGAATCATTTTCTTCCATTCAGCTTTGTTAAAGCCATGTACAAAAAATATTCTTTCCTACCTCCATAGTTTAAACAGTATCGGCCGGTACGTATCAGTTTTTGCATATCCCGATCTAGTACCGACCTCTACTTATATTGGCCGATAGTGACATTGGGGGTCTATTTTCCGTTCAATTTGGCTGAACAAAAATTAAATCAAAAAAGAGAGAACAATGGAAAAACAGTGTCAAAATACAATACAGTTGTTCAGTTGTACTAAGATTGACAATGTTACAATTTGTCGATAAAATTCTTTATCAATGAAGTATAACCATTACCATTTGTCAAATTTGTGTATCTATAAATTCACAATATTCATCCATATTAGCCAAAGCCTCCTAGCTCTAGTAGCTAGCAGGTAGAGACATAATGCATCCTGGCTGGGTAGGTTAGATCCAAGGTTCTCAGTATCGGTATCGGAATCAGTATCGGAACATTTCTATGAGTATCGGGATCGGCGGTATCGGTAGTATATGTGGTTTCGACGGAGTATCGAATTTTTGGTATCGGAAAGCAAATAATTATTAACATGTTAGAAAGTATATTTTTTTATATTTAGGTATAATTTTAATTATTTTTAGTGTTGTTTCTTAGTAGTTTTGAACTTAAATGAAATAGCAGAATGAAATAGCAGTCAACCTTGCCAATTGGTTTACATGCGATAGATAAGTTTTTTCTTTTACATGTTTTTACAACTTTACTATATTTTTACATCTTCGCTGATTTATTTTTTCGTTTAATTTTTTTGTCGAATTGACCGAAAAAGTAACCCCCAATGTTGGTATCGGTCAGTATCAGATATCAGTCGGTATCGGATCGGGACATGACAAACCGTATCAATATCAGCCGTATCGGATCAGTATCGGCTGATACTGCAAACTATACTTTGATCAAATAGGGAAGCGAATTATTCCTTCCAATTAAGGCTGGGAGTAAAAAAATAAACTTTCATCCATATTAATATTATTTCATCCGCAAATATTTATTGCGGTTGTACTTTGTCTAAACTAGGCAAGCAAAATAGCAAATAAACAATAAATATTATCCATTTAAAATTATGTATATTACAAGTAGAATATTATTATTTAAAACTGACAAAGAATAACATATAATATATAAAATTATGTCTAATATATCAAATATTTTTTCTGTCTTCTTAAAATAATTAGTTTTTTTTGGCTTTCTGAAACGAAAAATCCGATATTCCGATCTTAAAGTGTCGAAACTACAGATAGCTATATTCATAGGATGGATCCGCAATTGATTATAACCTTATAGCCTCAATTCAACTCTGTTTAGGCCTACCCTAGTTCTAGCAACTACTTTGACCAATATATTATTCTTCCTCCTAAAAGTACATCTATTGGTCTACGTTGTATATGTCCAAATCATCTGAGACGATTTTCTTTCATTTTATCCTTAATCGGTGACTCCTCCAACTTCTAGCAAATACACACATGTTTAATCTTATCTTTCGATGAATTACCACTTGGTACATCGAAACATTCTTATTTCAGCTACACACAATTTTGGACTTAGATTTTAATTGTTGAAGACTTGCATCCAAAAAGCATGGTTGGTCTTGTAATTGTCCAATAGAACTTTTATTTCAGCTTCAATGGTATCACAAAGCACTCCAAAAACTTTATTTCAACATCTTGTTTAATTTTACGAACATACATCTCAACATCTTTGTCACGATGAACGATTGATCTAAGTCTTCGGTCCGAGTAAACAAAATTTACCATAAAAAAGAAAAATTTACTTAACTCGTTTGACCTTCAGTTCCAGCAACAATGAAAGCTGCATGACACTACTAGAAAGTACAGTTTCAAAATTACCCCCCCCCCCCCCAACCAACACCACACACACATCTGACTATTTTTGGGTGCATTTCAAACGTTTGTTCAATTCAGTGAAAGTTTGACCATCTTCCATGCGTAGTTGTGCCCGGCCGATGCCCTCATTTCTTTTTGACATTCCCTCATTTCTTTTGACCTTTGCTCAAACTTATATTTCATAATCATATTTGCATCCTACTAATTCTAAAATCCTTAGCTACCAAAGTTTCTTTGCATAATTATATTACAGAGTCTTAACATTTCTCAAAGTCTCATACACTAGTATGATATCATCAACAAACAACATGCACCAATCTTGAATATGCCTAGTCAGTTCAACTAACAAAAGTAGATAAGGTCTTAATGTCAATCCTTGTTGCAAGCCATCGGTAATAGAAAATGGAGTGGTGTCTCCTTTAAGTGTTTCCTTGTAACTCCTATATACATGTCCTTAATTATCTTTATAAATCTACTAGAAATTTGTTTCTTCTCCAAAACCAACCATATTATCTCCCTAGAAATGCTATCATAAGCCTTTTCTAAATCAATAAAAACGATATGTAGATCCCTTCTAAATTTTTTTCATTAACCTTTTTAGTAGGTAATTGCTTCCAAAGTAGATTCGCTAGCATAAAACCAAAATAACTCCCTGAAATTGTTGTTTCTTTCTTAGTCTTCACAGTTACCCTCTCACAAGGTGTCATGGTATGTCTCTTAAGTTCAATTCCTCAAGATTTAGTATAATTTTCTTAGTTTCCTTGTTTTTATATAGTTATTATAATACTACTTCTTCTCGCCCATTTTCCCGCTTCTTCGGATTTGGTTGTATAAATTTGTTACATATCAAACCTTTCTCTCTTACACATTTCCAAAGCTCAATAAGAACATCATTAGGTCCAATAGTTTTTCAGTTTTTACTTTTCACTTTCTCCAAAGCATCCTTAATTAAGTAATAATTTTCCAACAAGAGTAATATGACATCACAAACTAACTCGTTTGATCCATATTTAAATTGACTAGGTTGTTCTCATTAAACAATCTGTGGAAATAACTCTCCATCTATCTTTAGTATCATTTTCTTTGGTCACTACTTTTTGGTCTCACTCTTGATATATTTAATATTACCAAGATCTTTACTCCTTTCACTACTCTTAGCAATCATATGAATATCTTTTACAACCTCCTTAGTTTCTAACCACTTATAAATATAACTTTTGAAATGCAGCTCTATTTGTAACATCGTGTAATATGTGTTTGATATAATGACCCAAAAAGATACTTTTCTAGTTTTCTTACCATTTCTAATACTTAATAAACTTGTAGATTTCTCCTATGCATATATAATTTATAAATACTAATGAACTTTTATTAAAAGGCTATAAGTTATTAAGTGCTTTATATCATACAAACTTGAATTATATATCACTTTTTCCTATTATTAATTAAAGCAAACATGCTGTTGGTATAAAATTGAAGAAAAAGGAATATTTGTGCCTGTTTCTTTTAGTGTGGAAATGAATTTACAAAGAAAGAAGATAAAACGAACAAATAAGGAGAAACCAATAAGCATATGGTGAATTATTATTTCTATTAATGTCATTTGTATATTTATATTATTTTGATCAAAGAACTATTATCACAATAATCACCTGCATTTGATCAAAGAAGGCTTGCCTTTGCTGCTGAACATACTCCTATGCACCAACCTCTGCAATAAAAGATCACAAGTTTCGATGCAGTTGACGACAAATAGAAACAACTTTTTTTCATATACAAGCCTTCACCCTTCGAATTAGGGAAACCAGGAAAAGATATCGAGCACGAGAAGGCTCGGCAAAAGAATTAATGAAGCATTTTAATAAACAACTGCCAACCTAATGTGAACCTGCTATAGCAGACTAGCAGAGGAAGCTATGAGCATGAGAGGCCCTTCAATAAAAAGTAGAACAAATTTGCAGATTAAAGAGTCTAGGCGAAGAAGTAATAAAATACCATTTACTATAAGGAATTTCATTTATCTAAATGACACATTAAGACAGAAAGCAAAAAAAAAAATGATCAACAGAACATTCTCATATAGCTAATGATGCAATAGCAAGTCATATATTGCCAATGTTATAGAAAGCGTTAGGCGACCATTATGCGAAAAGGGGAACCATAGCGCCCATGCGGCTAGGCAGCCGCCTAGGCGGATTTATACGAAAAAAAATGTTGTCATTAAAAAAGCTTAGAATTTTATAGTTCACTGAAAGTAATACAACAGTATATATTTATATGTATATATAAAACAAGGATTAAATTATAAAGAACTTTAACAAATACTTAAATGACCAAAGACTACAAATAAACAAATAAAATTATAATTTATAATCCACCAAAAATAATATAATATGAAATTAAAATGTCAATATAGATATTTTTGGGCCAAGCTAAAAACTGACCAAGAAAATAAAAGGGATCAAGCAAAAACAATTTGTGGACATAAAATTGGCAGGATAAAAATAACTTGACAAAAATCTAGACAACACTTTTCTTCTTTGGCCACATAATGCTGCTTAATTTTCTCTACATAATATCGCTTTTTCCTGCATAATGTCGTCTGCCACATAAAATGCACAATATATTGAAAATTTTGGTTGTGGGTACCCGCATAGTGCCTAGGCACTGCTTTTTAAACCATTTTAGATCACTGTATACTGCTAGTATGGAGGGTTCATTTATGTACATTATAAAAAGAAAAATAATTATAATCTAGAAAGTACTTGTTACACTACTAGAATGAGTCATATTAGCGATGTCCAAAAACGTCGCTAACAAGTAAAAATACGTCGCTAAATTAATTTAGCGACGTAATTAGCGACGGAATAAGCAGGTCGCCGAAAAGCTAGTCGCAGATCAAAAGTTCGTCGCCAATCGTCGCTATTGCGACGAATAGTCAACGACGCTAAAACGTCGCAAACTTAGCGATGTTCGGCGACATTTATAGTACGTCGCCAATTTAGCAACGTATATAGTGACGTCTATTCGTCACATGTGGTCACATGGCAAGGTTTGCCATGTCAGCATACTGGGCGACGTTTAGGGACGGCCCGTCGTAGTTAGCGACATCCAGATACATATTTGCAACGTACTTTTGTATCGCAAATCCGTCGCCAAACGTCGTAATCTGTCGCTAACATGCTAAAAAATTTAAAAAAATAAAATGCAATTTTCAAATCCTGCACACTGCACTTTATATACAGTTTAAACAAAAATCCTGCACTTTATATGCAGTTTAAACACTAATCCTGCACACTGCACTTTATATTCAAATCCTGCACACTGTACACTACACTTTATATTCGAATCCTGCACACTGCACTTTACACTGCACTTTATATCATCACAAACATCATCACAGACACATCATAGGGCCAATACATAAAACTCATAACAAACATCATCACAGACACACATCCCGCGTCACAAACATAAATATATTCAAATCCTACATAGTGCACTTCATAGACACACATCATCACAAACGTCCAATAGAGTCAAATAAAAATATGAGATGATAAAAAGTCTCCCACCAAGTGTATAAACAAAAGTGTACCAATAAACAATTTGTCCATAGGGCCAATACATACAACTCATAAAAAATCAATAAAATCACTGAGGACCCCTGCTGCGCATCTGAGATAGCATGTACTCATACTGCTCCTGTGTGAGCTGCACCGTAGGGGCAGTAGGAGGCAGTACAATGTCTACAGTCGGTGCCGTCGATGGACCGGGAGGACGTATCTGCTCCAGCTCTCACAGTCGCTCAGCATGCGCAGCAAGGGTACTCACCATCCTCTGAGTACTCTCCTCAATCGAAGTATGTACCTCAATGAGTAAGGCAGACATGGTCCTCTGCGATCCCTCCAGCTCGACTTATCTACGCTCTGTACGCTACGTAGACTCGGTGAGCGTGTGCAAGCTGGAAGCTATAGCCTGCTGCAGACTCATCAGCTCCTGTATACTGTGCTCGACCGCATCAAATCGTCCGGTGATCATCGGATCGTCGGATCGTCCCTCTGCAGTATGGTGATCAGAAATCTGCTACTGCAACTCGCGATGCAACTCGTCGATCTGATGACCTATATCCTGAGCTCGTGATGACGCCTACGAAGCTGGAGACTGCGCACTGACAGAGGGGGCCCGGGATGACTTTAAAGCCAAATAGGCATCGTAGGATCCCGTACCGTAGTACGTACCCTTCTGAAGACCACCAACGGCAGTCATCCAGAGGTCGTCCGGTGATAGAGCTGTAGGCGGCTGGGAGGAAGTACCAGCCCCTTCCTCTGCTTGCGCACTAGCAGCAACAGCCGCCTCCTCTTGTAGCCGAAGAAACTCGACCTAGAACAATGTTTGCTAACGTCTAAGTGTTTGCTAAAGTCTATATTGATATCTATTTTCCTGTTTTCTAAATTATAGTTAATTAATATAAAGAATAGAACGTACATATGCCTGCGTCGTCCTCTCGTCAATGAACTCCCCAGCCCTCCGATGGGTGACCAGGAAGACAGTCACCATGTTGGGGTACACACCCTTTTTTACCTGTTAAAATATATTATCTATTATTAGTATTAAACATTCTATCCAACTATATATAAAATGATGTCCGTCATAGAAAATATACCAGACGATAAAAATGCTCCGTCATAGGAATGGAGCCACCACACCACTTACTGGTGCTCGACTGCGCCACCTTGGCCTTGTCAGACCGCTCCTGGTACCTGGCCTCGTCGAATCTAGCCTTCATCGCAGTCCATTGCTCTGGCATGATCCAACCATGGATCGGTTTTTTGGAGCGATCACTAGACTTTTGGTCGTGGATCGCATCACGGATGAGCTTGCCTGCAATGGCAGAAAATTGGGCATCGATCTTCGCCGCCCGGTGTGGTAGATAGAAATAGGTCCTCTACAAGATGTAAAATAGAAAAGTTGTATAATATACACAAATGATTATTAAAATTTAAAAATAAATAAATTTTTTACCTTGAAGTGGGCCAACCAAAAGACCTTCCTATCTGCGGGAGCATCTGAGTAGTTAATCCAAGGCCCACCATAGTTCTGTCTCAGAAATAACCTCAGTTGTCTCTGTACTACAGGAGGCCTATATCTATACAATAATAAATTTTATGAATATATATGTACATATAATTATTTGAGAAATATATATTAACTAATTAACTTACTTCGTAGGCCCGTCCGTCCAAATCTCCATACGCGTCTCGTCTGGGGGAGTGCATGGAGGGTCGCTCTCACCTCCTGTCTGGGCAGGATCAGTCTGATCGCCGTCCTCCATATGTTCGGCGTCGGCTCTCCCTATGGAGCCGTCAGCAGGAGGAATGCTAGACACGGAAGGAATGCTGGACGCGGGATCAGGAATGCTGGACGACGAAGGAGGAGTCGCCAACCTGCTGGAACTGCCCTGTCTCGGTAATGGACCGGGAACAGAACGGTACACTGGTGTACTCGGAGATGAGGATGAGGGTACGGAATCTGCATCCCCAGTCCGAGGTACACGGGACTGCCGAATATAATATCCTCTGCGTTGTCCTCCTGGTCTAGTCATACATGATAATAACATATGACAATGAAACAAATATACATATTTATATGATAGACATCACAGATTTTTGAAAAAGATCATAGTCACAGATAAAGTGTCACTAAAGTGTCACAGATTTATATGATAAAAGTGTCACTAAAGTGTCAAATATGATGATAAAACAAACGTACAGATTTAATCCTCTTCTAAAAATTTATCTAGTTCGTTTAGCTTATCTTCTTCTTCTTCTTCTTCTTCTTCTTCTTCCTCCTCTATATCTTCACTTTCATCTGCATTTTCCTCTTCAGATAATTCTACTTCTTCTACACAATTAGATGTGTAATGAGAAACTTCCGTCGTGTCCACTTCTATAATATTTGTTACAAGAGGTAGTTCATCCTCTTGATAAGCTATATTGTCAAACTCAAAGGTATTTCTAGCTTTGGTCTTGCATACTGCCCACCAGTCCGACCTTGTTGTTCCCCATTTAGGATAAGTTGTGAAGTACACGAGCTGAGCCTGACTTAATAGGACAAATGGTTCATAGGCTTGATATCGTTGTCGATAGTTTATATCCACAAGACCATGCTTGTCTACTTTCCAACCTTGACCTTCAATCGGATCGAACCAATCATACCTGAATAACACAATCTTAGCAGGCTCTATTTCTATAACTATATGTCAGCTCCACAATCTCCCGTAGGATACCATAGAAATTGTTGTCCGCATCAACATCTTTGTAGTTCGAAGATCTGATACACAAACAGCTATTTTTGGTGGAATCGAGATCCACAAAGTTGTCTCTGATCAGGCAAGTTGTTGACTTGAACCTAAACACATTAACACAGTAGCTTGGCCATATTTTTGCAGCATAAATTGGTCCCTTGGCTAGCGTTCTAATAGACTCATTCTCAAGTCTTGTGTATGGACGATCGACCTAAATACCACGAAAAAATGAATTAAGCTCATTCTCAAGTACATATACAGAAAGGTAATTATAGAGTTCTTAAGTTTTACATATGCACTCAACCATGATGGAAAATAATGCCTCACTTCTTGTTCTAGTTCTTCTTCTGTTATGTATGGCCTACCTGACCTCACATCATCATTAAATATGCTGAAAACAACATCGTTCAATTAATATAATAGTATAATAATCAACACAATTAAAATAATATAGACGTATTAATTACTTACCCCTCCAGCTTCTCTATTTCATCATCGTCACAGTTGAGTAATACATACACCTGAGCAGCCCTTAGCTCATTATCGTTCAGATATCCCTTCTTTATTTTACCCGATGGATTTCCTGGAGCATTGAATACCTTCAGTATTGTATCATTACATTTATGATCTCCGTCCTTATTTTTCACCTTTCTTTTTAGGTGATTCAAATGTCGCTCGAACGGGTACATCCATCAATATTCGACGGGTCCACCAATATGTGCCTCATAGGATAGATGAATCGACAAATGCTCCATAGAGTCAAAGAATCCAGGAGGAAACACCCTCTCTAGCTTGCACAGTGTTACCGCAATGTCCTTCTCTTGCTTTTCTAGACGATCAACGAGCAATTTCTTAGAACAAAGATCCCTGAAGAATATGCTAAGCTCCGTCAATGGATCCCAAACTGCCTGCGGTAAGAATTCCCGAAATGTAATCGGAATTAACCTCTCTATGAATATGTGACAATCGTGGCTCTTCATATCCTTTAATTTGTTTTTCTTTAGATCGACACATCTTCTCAGATTTGACACATATCTGTCTGGAAATTTTAGGTCCTCGATCCACCGACAAAGTCTCACTTTATCTTCCTTGTCCAGTGAGAAAATTGACTTCGGCAGGAACTATTTTTCATTCTCCTCTATCAAATGCAACGCAGGACGTTTACATATTTCTTCTAAGTCCAACCTGCCTTGGGATTGTCTTTCGTTTTTCCCTTTACGTCCATCACAGTATTAATTATGTTATCAAACACATTCTTTTCAATATGCATGACATCAAGATTATGTCTGATCAGATTGGTACTCCAATATGGCAGATCCCAAAATATGCTCCTCTTTGTCCAGTTATGATCTCTACCAAATCCATCGCACTTGTACCCAGTTGTAGAATCTTCGATAGCACTTGGAAAATCTCTAACCTCCTTCCATATCGTGGCTCTGTACCACCTTGGCGGTGGATCACCCTTCTCTACAACGCCGGCACGGAATGCATTCATGTTCCTTCTGAACGGATGATCTTTTGGCAGAAATTGTCGATGACAATCAAAGAAGTACGGTTTTCCTACGTATTTTAAACGAAAAGCCTTAGTACGATCCATGCAATACGGACATGAGAGACGGCCATGAGTGCTCCATCTAGATAATATTTTATACGCCGGAAAGTCGTCGATGGTCCACATAAGGGTTGCCTTCACCTAAAAATTTTGCTTCCTGGAAACATCGTACGTGTTAGTGCCTACTTTCCATAACTGATTCAACTCATCTATCAAAGTCTGTAAGTATACATCAATGTTCCTCTTGGGATTGTTCGGACCAGGAATTATAACGGTTAGAAACATGTACTGAGTCTTCATGCACATCCACGGCAGTATGTTATACGGAGTGACAATCACAGGCCTGGATAAATACTGGGATCCCCAAAGACCAAAAGGAATAAAACCGTCAGAAGATCGCCCCAACCTGATATTACGCGGATCTGAAGCAAAATTAGGATACACTCGATCAAAGTGCTTCTACGCTTCTTCATAGGATGGGTGATCCAACACTCCTTCAATCTGTTCTCGCACGTGCCAACTCATATTTTCGGCCTTCTTTCACCATAAATAATCTTTGCAACCGCGACGTTAAAGGCAAGTAGTGTATTGAATCGGTCGGTCTTCTTGCACCGGTAGACCTTCATGTGCTAGTTGTCTTGTAGCGATCAGCACCACAAAATCTGCACACATCTGCATCCTTGTCGTCTTTGTAGTACAGCATGCACCCATTGCGACAAGAATCGATTTTTTCGTATCCCATCCAGAGCGATCTCACCATCCTCTTAGACCGATAGAAGTCTTTAGGTAACTTAGCACCCGCCGACAAGATCTCTATAATCAACTCCAACACTCGGTTGTAGCATTCTTGTGACATGTTAAAATCTGACTTAATGCTCAACAGTCTTGTAACCACCTCCAACGGTGAATGATCCTCACAACCAGGATACAATGGAGTCCTTGCATTCTCCAGCAACTCCATGAACTTTGCAGCATCGACATTCGGTGCCTCCTCAACTGCATCTTGAACGAAACTAGGCCCCGCAGCATCGAAAACCATGTTCACGTACCCGTCGTCGTATGCATGATTATCTGAAACAAAATTAGGTCCCGCATGCATATACGGCTCAACATAAGGCTCCGGCTCTGATGCTAAAGACACAAGTTCTCCGTGTGCGGTCCACTGATAGTAATTAGGCGTGAAACCCCTCGAGTACAAATGATATGTCACTTCCACTTCTGGATAATATTTCACGTTATGACATTTCATACACGGACACTTAATTTTGGTACCGTCCATGTACTGAGAAAACGCTTTAGCAAACTGCAGGAACTGCTCTACTTCCGCTATGTATTCATTCCGTACGCCACACATATCATCAGGGCGACGATTGTACATCCATGAATGATTCCGCAAGTAGTAATTCATATCCATTTGAAAATAATTCTGCAAAGATAGACACACATGTTCATCACAGTAACTAGTCAAACTGGGTGAAGTTGAGTTGACTAAGTCAATATCTTGGACAAACTAGTCAAACTGGGTAAAGTTGACTAAGTCTTGGCAATTATCCTTCACTAGACATAGACATGGAACAAATACCGATATTTGCAGTGTTCGAACTTCCTAGTATATATTATAGTAGAGAGACATGGTAACCGTGTGAAGGGGTGCAACTCGGACGGGTTGGGTCGGGCTTGAGGTCAACCCGAGCCCAACCAGATGAATCATAAGCCTAATCCGAACCCAAACCCGGCCCGACCTCGGGTTCAATATATGAAGCCCAAGACCAAGCCCGGAGGATCAGGTTGAACTCGGGTTGGGTCGGGTCCATCGAGTAATGTTGACCAACTATTGACTTTCAGTCAACTGGTCAACTCTGGTTTGGTTTCGGGTCAATTCAAGTCACTTTTAGGCTAACCACTAATATATTATCTAACCACTAACATACTCTTCTAACTAAACGCTTAACTCACTAACTCACTAACAACACACACACACAACATGAAGGGGTTAAGTGACTGTTTTTGATGAAAATGATGAATGGATGAATGTGTGGTGAATGGGTGAATGGATGAATGAATGGTGAATGGGTGAATGGATGAATGAATGGTGAATGGGTGAATAAATAAATGAATGGTGAATGGGTGAATGAATAAATGAATGGTGAATGGGTGAATGAATAAATGAACGGACTGCTATATATGATAGATGAATGGATGGATGAATGAATGGATAGATGGTGAATGGGTGGCCGAATGAATGATACTGCTGCTGCTTGCTGCTGCATACGCTGTTGCTGCTATGCTGTCTAGCTATTGCTGCATATGCTGGCCTAGCTGCTGCTGCATATGCTGGTCTCAATCCCCCCTTCAACCACCACAAACACCACTACAACACAATAACTACAACCACAACCTACCACAACAACTCCCTCTATTCTCACTCAAACTCACACACAACCAATAAACATATATATACATATATCAAGACACCTATATATATATATATATATATATATATATATATATATATATATATATATATATATATATATATATATACTCTCAAATATAAAGAGACACACACACAATATTTCAGGTTCGTCGGGTAATCCGACACATGAACCCGAGCCTAACCCGATTGTTGATCGGGTTCAAATATTTTAACCCAAATCTGAGCCGAAACCCGAGTATCTTCAACCCTAACCCAACCCATTAACAGGTTTATCCGATTGGGTTCGGGTTTAGCCCGCCCAAGTTGCACCCCTAACCGTGTGTCCGTGTGTGTCTGTGTGTGTGTGTCCGTGTGTGTGTGTGTGTCTCTGTGTGTATGTATGTGTGTGTGTGTGTGTCCGTGTATGTGTGTGTGTCCGTGGGAGAGGAGGAGGAGGAGGAGGGAGAGGAGTTAGGTTAGGGTTTACCTGAGGATGAGGAAGAGGAGCTCGGATTGGGGGAGGAGGAGCTCGACGGGGGAGAGGGGGTAGGGGTCGTCGGGGGGGGAGAGAGAGTCGCCGGGGGGTAGGGAGTATCCGGGGGTCGAGGGGGAAAAATAAAATTCTAAAATTTTCGAGTGAGAAAAATAAAATTCTAAAATTTTCGAGTGAGGGGGAAAAAGGAAGTAGTGTGCCCTAAATAAAAAAGTTAGCGACGTCAAGAGGCGACGTCGCTAAACGTCGCAAACATTTTAATATATGGCGACATATTTAATAATATGTCGCGGAACGTCGCTAATCAGCGACGTAGTTTATCTCCTTTCGCTGAACGTCACTATTCAACGACATTTTGCGATGTTTATAGAAAGGAGTCGCTATATTCGATATTTAGCGACGTTATTTTATTCCGTCGCTAAATTACGTCGCTAATAGAGCATATTTTAGTAGTGTTAATAGCCTACCACCGTTCCAAGAAGCAAATACATGAGAATGTGGACATCAATCTTGCTTCAGGTCTTGGCCTTGTGCAAGCGCAACTTAGGCTTGCACGGCATCATGCCTTAGCGAGTACGATCGGTCTCAAAGAGTCCGAAGCGAGAATAAAAGGACTCTGCGGGATCGGAACGTGACAACAAAGAGGCTACAGAGAATGTATACGTCCTCGAATACTATAGAATACATGACATGGCATAGTAAAGAGCGGAAGATGGATGAAGGAGAATTATTCACCCATCTGATGGAGAGGCATGGAAGCATTTTGATCGATGTCATCCTGGATTTGCTGCAGAGCCTAAGAATGTTCGGCTGACTTTATGTTCTGATGGATGCACTCCTTTCGGACAGTCGGGAGCTCAGTACTCTTGTTGGACGGTGATTTTAACCCCTTACAATCTACCACCGTGGATGTGCATGAAAACTCCTTACATGTTCTTGACACTTATCATACCTGGTCAAAAAAATCTAAAGAAGAACATCGATATCTACTTGCAGCCATTGGTGGACGAGTTGAAATAATTATGGCAGTTCGGCATTCAGACGTATGATATATCGATTGTCACGCCCCGCTCCCGTAGAAGCGATCGTCCTCGCTAAGGCGTGATGTCGCATGAGCCTAGATTGCGCTCGTGTAAGGCAGTTCCATAACGGCCGATTACATCGGCGGCGACGGGGTCGTCGCACAGAAGTCCCAAGCAGAAACATTGAATCATTGCAGCGAAAATTTAGAACAAGCACACATGAACACAAGTCATTCAAAAGAAGCTCTTTATTGATATAGAATACAAGATTACATTTGTGGGCGCAAGGCCAAATTACAAGTCTCTCGTGCTCACTTTTCTCTCATTTACAATTCACTCTGCTCTCTCTCATCTCTCGATACAATTGCTTGAGCCAACGGAAGCTTTGGAAGGCGATGTCCATATATTATGTCATGTATAAGTCTTCAATCAACACGGCCGCACGCTTCGAATCGCCAAGGAACTCCGTACCTTGACGCATCCAAGCGAGCTCCGCGCCACGAGCTTCTACCTGTGCCTGCACATGAATACCATGTGGGTGTCAGTACTCATATATACTGGTGGAGTGAGCTTCTCGCCCACACATACATAACCGACACGTTCATTTACTTTGTGCAGCTTAAGTCCCTTTCGATTGTCTTTCTAGTCTTGTCTTAGGATCAGTTTTAAGACTACGACGCCTAACCAACTCATTATGCGACGACATAGTCGTGCTATCATGACAACGTGTATTCCGATCGAGGCAGTGCCTCATCGCCTAGGTACTTGACAAAACTTCAAGGACGGCAGGGTCGTGCCATATTCTATTCGCAACTTAGTCATATTCAAGACAATGCTATGCCGAAGAACAACTTACGCGAACTCGGCCGTGCCAAGACCTTTGTTTAAACTCAAGCGCTTCTAGACCAATCCTCGTGCCAACGATTCAAGTGCCAAGGACGGTAATGGGACAACTCGTGCAGGCCGTGCCGCTAGACTTGATTCGTGCCTTAAGATCTGCTTAGACTTGTCCGTACTTCAAGATTGAGGGCGTGCCTCGCAACATATCAAGACTTTATTATGCTACCACCTTGCGGCCTTCCGGATCGACTCGTTTGCTAACTTAGACAAGACTTGTGAAATATAGTATTGATTCCATGATTATCCCGATGCCATCTATCGTGCCAAGTACGGTACCTTTGCTGCAGCCCAGTCTTAGGCCCAGACATTGTGTTACCGACTAGTCCTGCATTCAAGCTCTAGACCCAAATCCAAAGGCATACGCACGGTGTGCCGCTATTTGCCGACACATCTACATGAGTGGTCACTAGCAATTTCAAGCTATCTTGGACATGGCTCGTAGGATATCGGCCTGTACCAATACGAATAGCTAGCCCGGTGGGGTCGAACTCTCCCATGCGGTTATCCAGCATCCTACTTTGAGCCACACTCGCTTTCCCCAGGCCGAATGATCCCAGCGCCCCGGTGATCACTCGAGAAGACTACACCTTGTCGACAAGTTGTCCAATGACCATGCATACTCGATCTATCCAGTCTATCCAGTCATTTCTTAACATGACCATGCATTCCTTCTTTCTATCGAGACTTAACGAGACTTCCAAGCCGCGGGACCGATCTCGTGTGTGGGACATATCAAGACTTAGCGAGACTCCCAAGCCAGGGGACCGATCTCGTGTGCGGGATATATCATAACTTAGCGAGACTCCCAAGTAGCGGGACAGATCTCGACGACAACCAGTCGCGTGGACTTTCTTTGTTTATGGCAAGCTTTTCACTAAACCGACCGTAACTCATGCCTTAGACAGGCCTGTTTCTATAGGCGACGCTAACGCTCAAGTCATATACTTATACGACGAGCCTTATTCTCAAGGGACTACGCGACTTGACAATCGCAGATAGAGCGGGACGGTGCTAGAAATGGCTTCGATAGCCCAACGTAACTCTTGTCTAACTTGTTCGGGCAACGACTCGACGAGCAAAGGCTACGCTGAGCTCCGCATCGAGAGAACGTGCTATGCACGGGGTCGACTTGAACAACCAAGTTCGTACCTAGACTTAGCCAACGAGCAGTGCAAGACGACTTAACTTGCGGGACGTGCAAAGGCTATGCCAAGCCTTGCGGGATAGGACCGTGTATGCTTTATTAGCATTCATGCGGGCGACGCCTAGGACTTTGGCTGATTCGAGTGTTGGGGTAAAACGACGGGACTGTGCATTGCTTTACCAAGCATTCTCGCAGGCGACGCCTAGGACTTAGGCTATTTCAAGTGTCGGGGCAACTAAACGACTTAAGCCAACTTCCTTCTCCCAAGCCACGGGATCGAAGGATCGAATGTCACTTGAAAGCACGCTGAGCCAACTTCTATGAAGACCGTGGGACCATTTTCCTTGTTCTAAGACATTCCGACGGGTCGGGATTATTTCCTTAGCTATGTGCGTTCGTAGCTTTTATATTAGCCTACTTGTGCAAGTTGAAAACATACGAGTTATTAAGTGAAGGCTAAGATGAGGCAAGTTCACCGAAACTACCCCACCTGTGCGAGGAGTCGCCTCGGACGAGCGAGCCTTCGAGCAGCCGTTGCAAGGCTAAGTTCCAACGCCGTCGGCGTTTCGATTTCTTCGATTGACTTTGCGGGACGGGGCACTACAACATACACCACTCAGAACAAGTCTCGTCCTCGAGACATGGTGGCAAGCTATCCTACCATTTCTATGGCCAAGACTTAATCGTGCACACTCCGCCTATGTGTTTCCTCAATTCCGAGCCACGCTCGTACTACAATCAATTTTTCCTTTAACACGATTCCAAGATCTCGGCACTCTCCCCTTTTCAAGTCTTGCTTGAACTCATTGTATCACTTGGCTGGATCGTGCACGCATTCCAAGCGTCCCCAAAATACATGCATTCAGCCAAGCTGCATGATAGAGAATTTGTCATTCTCACTCGAGTCGTATCGTGCACATACCCAGGCGTCCCTGAAATATATGCATGTCAGCCGAGTCTCGTGAGCAGGGTTTCCTACGTTCGTGATTCATTCTATCCATTCAAACCAATCCTCAAGATCAATCTTTCGATTATAACTCATGAAACAGGACATCTCGCCTAACCGCTAGGCCAATCTTTTCGAGGCTAAGTCAATGTCAGGATTGGAATCATAGTTTCCCAACAATAACACCAACACTAACCCCATTCCTAGGGTCAAACCAAAGACGGTAGTACGGGAATTTCTACCTAAGCTCGCGTCACTCAGATTTCTAGACATCGAGCATGATCGCCTATTCGTATCAATGCATTCGTTGCGTGTATTCGAATCCATTCAAATCACCCATTCTAACCAATTCATGTATTCGATCACGAGGTCGTCTAGCTCGACAATACGTTGTGCCCCAATCTCATGCGAGTCCGATTATCCACGGTGGTTCGTGAATCACCACGCAACGCTCCTACGGAATAATCATTCTCATCAGGGCGTAACTCTTGTTTGAGTCTAGACTCGTTCATTCTCGATACACGGATTGGCCTACGCAATCCTCAAATTCAATTCATTAAGCACGCTAAATCATTCTCAAGTCATCTTCGCGTCAAGCCACAAGTCGAAGCATCGAATTGCCACGTCATGCAAGTTCAATCACTCCCGCTATATGAATCACCATATCAGCACTCACGCGGAGTGATCATCCTAATTGGTGCGACGCATGTGCGAGGCTGGAGTTGTGCTCGCATAAGACAAGAATGTCGAAGTTGTGGTTATCGACGAAGCAAATCCAAGCATATCATTTTTTATCCAATCCAAGTTCGATAGTCCGACCGTCATTCATTCAACTAGAAAATCCTCAAGCCAAGTTTATCTTTTCCTCGACGCGTTTCAATATCCCGAGTATAGCATCCATCGAAACAATAACATTTGTACGATCGGTCATTCGTCGAGTCAGAGTACCCCCGAGTTATCGCATATCGATCTTTGATACGCCTCAATACCATTGACGATATGCGTAACCTGACGATCTTCTTTTGCAACCAATTTCGAGTCGTACGACTGATGCCAATGTCCGAACTGGATATTCTATAATTTTTTTCGATATTCAAGATCAAGTTCGATCGCAATTCCTCAAGCTCGTTTCAAGATCGTTGTTCAAAACTCAAGTCACATTTCATTTACATCAATCCGAAATCGTAAGTGCGATCCTCGAGCTTCCTCGATCAAGACATTCACTTCATTCATCGTTCTGAATCATTTTCTAACTCGTATTGCCCATTGACAAGTCGTTCGAATGACATCTCGTTCGGGACACACGAAGTCACGATCAACTAAGCGTGACGCGCTCTAAGGCTTTGCGAGATCGCATCGCCTCGCCGACGTACTCATCGTTACTCGTAATCCTCAATCTTGCTCGAATGATTTCCAAGAAAATCCATACACCACTCAAATTCGAGCCATCCGATCTAGTCCTCAATCATATTCACGTCATTCGCTAAGACATCCTTCGGATTCGTTCGACGAATCCCTATCGTAGTCGCTCACGTCGCATCGACGTACTAAGTTGTTCGTACTATTTTCTCAAAATCCAAGTTAATCTTTCGTATACGCCTAAGCGTTAATTCAATAGCGTTCCTATCGATAGACACTCTAAGTGCATCTCCGTTCCCGATCGAACGATACTTGATAACGCTTGCAACTCGTTTGTACCAAAAGTCGAGGTGCGTGATACGCGACGCAACTTAGCCAAATGGCCGTGCGCATGGCTATCCCGTGCGGACTATATTCGAGTTTGCATGCTCACTAGCTAGGGTCAATGTGTGACTAGTTAGGCACGCACACGACATGTTAAATTAGCATCTGTTCTCTATCGAGTCAAGTTTAACATCGTTCGGCACAAAGGCCTACAGATGCGTTCGACGATAGCCTACCGATGCGTTTGGTTGAACGCTTGTACGAGCTTTTGAAAATATTTAGACTTATTGTATGGACATGCCGAGGGACATTTGAGAGAGAGCGCACACTTGTTTTCCAACGACGAGCTTTCAAAACTGAGAATTTCGACGTGAAGTCCAAGGACGTAAAGCCGTGCTCTGATACCTTTATGTCACGCCCCTCTCTCGTAGGAGCGATCGTCCTCGCTAAGGCGTGATGCCGCACGAGCCTAGATTGCGTCGTGCAAGGCAGTTCCATAACGGCCGATTACATCGGCGGCGACGGGGTCGTCGCACAGAAGTCCCAAGCAAAAACATTGAATTATTGTAACAAAAATTTAGAACAAGCACACATGAACACAAGTCATTCAAAAGAAGCTCTTTATTGATATAAAATACAAGATTATATTTGTGGGTGCAAGGCCAAATTACAAGTCTCTCGTGCTCACTTTTCTCTCATTTACAATTCACTCTGCTCTCTCTCATCTGTCGATACAATTGCTTGATCCAACGGAAGCATTGGAAGGCGATGTCCATACATCATGTCCTGTATAAATCTTCAATCAACACGGCCGCACGCTTCGAATTGCCAAGGAACTCCGTGCCTCGACGCATCCAAGTGAGCTCTGCGCCACGAGCTTCTACCTGTGCCTGCACATGAACATTGTGTGGGTGTCAGTACTCAACTGTACTGGTGGAGTAAGATTCTCGCCCACCCATACATAACCGACACGTTCATTTACTTTGTACAGCTTAAGTCCCTTTCGATTGTCTTTCTAGTCTTGCCTTAGGATCAGTTTTAAGACCACGACGCCTAACCAACTCGTTATGCGACGACATAGTCGTGCTATCATGACAAAGTATATTCCGATCGAGGCAGTGCCTCATCGCTTAGGTACTTGACAAAACTTCAACTCGGGACGGCAGGGTCGTGCCACATTCTATTCACAACTTAGACATATTCAAGACAATGCTATGCCGAAGAGCAACTTACGCGAACTCGGTCGTGCCAAGACCTTTGTTTAAACTCAAGCGCTTCTAGACCAATCCTCGTGCCAACGATTCAAGTGCCAAGGACGGCAATGGGACGACTCGTACAGGCCGTGCCGCTAGACTTGATTCGTGCCTTAAGATCTGCTTAGACTTGTCCGTGCTTCATGATTGAGGGCATGCCTCACAACATATCAAGACTTTATCATGCTACCGCCTTGCGGCCTTCCGGATCGACTCGTTTGCTAACTTAGACAAGACTTGTGAAACATAGTGTTGATTCCATGATTATCCCGATGCCATCTATCGTGCCAAGCACGGTGTCTATGCTGCAGCCCAGTCTTAGGCCCAGACTTTGTGTTACCGACTAGACCTGCATTCAAGCTCTAGACCCAAATCCAAAGGCATACGTGCGGTGTGCCGCTATTTTTCGACACATCTACATTAGTGGTCACTAGCAATTTCAAGCTATCTTGGACATGGCTTGTGGGATATCGGTATGTACCTACACGGGTAGCTAGCCCGGTGGGGTCAAACTCTCCCATGCGGTTATCCAGCATCCTACTTTGAGCCACACTCACTTCTCCCGGGCCAAATGATCCCGGCGCTCCGTTGATCACTCGAGAAGACTACACCTTGTCGAGAAGTTGTCCAATGACCATGCATACTCGATCTATCCAGTCTATCCAGTCCTTTCTTAACATGACCATGCATTCCTTATTTCTATCGAGACTTAACGAGACTTCCAAGCCGCGGGACCGATCTCGTGTGCGGGACATATCAAGACTTAGCGAGACTCCCAAGCCACGGGACCGATCTCGTGTGCAGGACATATCATGACTTAGCGAGACTCCCAAGTAGCGGGACCGATCTCGGCGACAACCAGTCGCGTGGACTTCCTTTGTTCGTGGCAAGCTTTTCACTAAACCGATCGTAACTCGTGCCTTAGACAGGCCTGTTTCTATAGGCGACGCTAACGCTCAAGTCATATACTTATACGACGAGCCTTGTTCTCAAGGGACTACGTGACTTGACAACCGCAGATAGAGCGGGACGGTGCTAGAAATGGCTTCGATAGCCCAACGCAACTCTTGTCTAACTTGTTCGGGCAACGACTCGACGAGCAAAGGCTACGCTGAGCTCTGCGTCGAGAGAACGTGCTATGCACGGGGTCGACTTGAACAACCAAGTTCGTACCTAGACTTAGCCAACGAGCCGTGCAAGACGACTTAACTTGCGGGACATGCGAAGGCTATACCAAGCCTTACGGGATAGGACCGTGCATGCTTTATTAGCATTCATGCGGGAGACGCCTAGGACTTAGGCTGATTCGAGTGTTGGGGCAAAACGACGGGACTGTGCATTGCTTTACCAAGCATTCACGCAGGCGACGCCTAGGACTTAGGCTATTTCAAGTGTCGGGGCAACTTAACGACTTAAGCCAACTTCCTTCTCCCAAGCCACGGGATCGAAGGATCGAGTGTCATTTGAAAGCACGCTGAGCCGACTTCTATGAAGACCGTGAGACCATTTTCCATGTTCTAAGACATTCCGACGGGTCGGGATTATTCCCTTAGCTATGTGCGTTCGTAGCTTTTATATTAGCCTACTTGTGCAAGTTGAAAACATACGAGTTATTAAGTGAAGGCTAAGATGAGGCAAGTTCACCGAAACTACCCCACCTGTGCGAGGAGTCGCCTCGGACGAGCGAGCCTTCGAGCAGCCGTTGCAAGGCTAAGTTCCAACGCCGTCGGCGTTTCGATTTCTCCGATTGACTTTACGGGACTGGGCACTACATCGATGGAGCAGAACTTTTAAATGAGAGCGATGTTGATGTAGACCATTAATGATTTTCCAGCATACAAAATGTTATCTGGGTGGAGTACTCATGGTATTATGTCTTGTCCGATATGTATGGAAAAGAGTAAGGCATTTCGCCTTCAGAATGGAGGAAAAGCTTTTTTATTGCCATCGTCAGTTTCTTCCTATGTCGAATCCATGGATAAGGAACATGGACGCCTTTAGAGTTGGTAAACAGGAACTAACTCCTCCCCCGTTGAGATTGACTGGAGATATCGTTTGGACGAAGGTAGAGGATTAGTCGACTGTAAAAGAAGATCCGAGTTCGGGCCATCACCGAGAAGGATTCGGACATAACCATAATTGGACGAAGCGGAGTATCTTTTGGGACTTACCTTATTTGAAGGTCAATCTTATAAGACACAATCATGATGTCATGCATATTAAGAAAAATGTATTCGACAACATCTTCAATACGATGATGAATATCAAGGAAAAAATGAAAGACAATCCCAAAGTAAGAAATGACTTAAAAATTATTTACAGGCGTCCATAGTTGCATCTAACACAAAAATCCAATGGTAATGACTTAAAAATTATTTGCAGGCGTCCAGAGTTGCATCTAACACGAAGATCCAATGGTAACTGGGTCAAGCCCTCAGCACCATTTACACTGAGTAGAGATGATAAATTAATAATATGCAATTGGATTAGAAACTTGAGATTCCCTGATGGTTACGTGTCGAATCTGGCAAGATGTGTCGATCTCAACGAACGCAAGCTGATAGAAATGAAGAGTCATGATTGCCACGTGTTCATAGAGCATTTACTTCCTATCGCTCTGAGAGAGATGCTGCCTTCTCAAGTATGGGGTCCACTGGCCGAGTTATCTATATTCTTTAGAGACTTGTGTTCAAGTAAGTTGATGGTGCAACATATGTTTGAACTTGAGGAGAAGATTGTATTGACATTGTGCAAGTTAGAAAAGGTATTTCCTCCCGACTTTTTTGATAGTATGGAACATTTGCCGATTCATCTTGCATACGAAGCACGTATCGGTGCTCCCGTTCATTATGTCGTCACTAATATGTCGCTATGATTGTCGACGTTTACAATTCGTTGCTAATCTGTCGCTATACTTGAGTCGGTATTTCTATCGGTAATCTGTCGCTATAGCGACGGATTAACGACGTATGTTCTATAGCGACGTTATGTTTATCGACGTCAATTATCCGTCGGTAAGCCGCCGATAAACGTATTTAGCGACGAAATATACGTATTTAGCGACGGAGTGGTCTGTCGTTAAATACCAATATTTTAGTAGTAACGTTGCAACCTCCGCAGGGTCCAGCTTCTTGATGATCTCCTCCATCGATCCTTCTCTTCTCCGATCACCTCACACCTGTTCCACGATTAACGATCGTCCTCTTCGTCCTCTCCTAAATCCGATCATGTCTCTCTCCTATCGGATCTAAGCCTTCAACGTCCGGAACGACCTTGCGGGAGACTTCAAAAATTGCGGCTTCGCGGTGGTGGGAGCGGTGGGCCGACTGACAGGTGAGCGGGCGCCGTCAGGCTGGTGTCTCCGAGCAGTGGTCGTCGCGCGCAGCAGCAGCGGCAACAGCCCTGCGCGTGCGACGGAGGAGCCCGTAGAGCAGCGGTCCTACAGCGGCAACAGCCGCACGCGTGCGACGGAGGTGCCCGTAGAGCAGCAGTCGTGCAACGGCTGATGGCGGCTGTTTGTAAAAACAAAAGTATGATCTTTATTTCACAAACTTTATAAAGAATATTACAAGAATTCTGGGAAAGTACAACTATAGGAATCCAATCTGAATGACGATCGCTTTATCCCTTGGACGATGTGAACTTTGAAGACTTGAATCTCTGAAGAACGCAGCAGCACTTGGACGAAAACTCTGATTTTTCTTGATCTTCTCCCTGATGTGTTGAATGGAAACGAAACTCTATTTATAGAGTTCTGAAATAACTGTTTTGGGCAGTTATTCTGGAGAGCGCCTGATTGAAGTGCGCCTATTTTGAGCACGTATGACAAACTGCGCCTGTTTTCACTCCATTATCACGAACGTGTACCAACTGCTCTAGACACGTGGCATTATTTGATTAAAATGCGCTTGGTCGTGTACAGTTAGTGAGACACGTGTTGGACATGTAGAGTGGTAGTTAGGCGTTGATTTAGTCAAAGCGTGCCTGTTTCAGGGACACGTGGCAAGCTCTAAATTGATGTTGTATTGAACTGCGCCTTCTTCACTGAGACGTAGGCGCAATCTGCAAAATGCGCTTGAATTCGGATGGAAGTAGGCGCTATCTGCTGAATTCAGAGGGAAGTAGGCGCAGTCTGATTAAACAGCACCTGGACAGCTGTCATATCTTCCTCGAGCGCCGCGCCATCAGAAGAATGATAGCGCCGCCTAGATCTTCGTGTTTGTCGGGTAATGATGACTCCATGTCAGCTAAGCGCGGTTTGTGAAGTGCGCCTCTGTGATGAAGAAATAGGCGCACTCTGAATTTGTTGGTGAAGTAGGCGCCATTTGTTTGTAGGCGCGTTCTGATCAATCAGTTGAATCAAACCTAGGCGCGGTTTGATTTTTTGGACCTACAAGACCCCCTTCAAAGTTTTCGAATTTTGAATTTTCAAAAGTTCGAAATACTTTGAATTTCCATATGACCAAGTCAAACCGCGCTTGATATTTGAAGAAGTTGCGCAGTTTAAGGCGAGAACGGATCTTAATACCAAGACTCATCATGAAGAGCTGACTGCTCGTTTTGCTAATCTAAAACCCTTTGACTCCGAGTCAACAAGGAATCAAATTAGACAAAGGATTTTGAACTCTCAAAATGAAAAGATAGCTGCTTTGAAAAGACGTGTTGCAGAACTCAGTACCCGGCCTTCTGAATAACTGAATTTTTGTGATGTCTTTCTTTGTTTTGATCAATTGTAATAGACTTGAATGAAATGGAATGATATTTTGGATGATTCTATTTACTTGTTACATACCCTATTATAGGAGATAAGTAATATAATAAGAAAACATATTCAGAGGTACAGGACGTGATATATTTTCTTGATGTAGAAAATAACTATATTCTTTATATCTTGCTCAGAGGTAATGTGGACATGGCAAAATATAAATATCGAATATTTGTTATTTCAATAGACAACTTAGTCAGAGGTAATAGGGACGTAACAAGTTGCAATAGAAAATATGTAGAATTCAAAGGTAATATGGACGTGAATTCTTTTTTTATGATGATGATGATATGATGAACGGTTAAAAATGAACCGGCAGAATGAATGATTCATTAAAAATGTCTGCTGGGGATTTTAATGAATGAACCTTTAGATTCATCGAAGGGGGATGAACAGTCACCTCGATTCACGAAGAGTCAGTAGACTAGTATAAATAATGCAGGACTCATGAAGAATTTTATTACTGCCCTCAATAAGAAAGATGTCTTCCAACAACATGTCTAAGGAGACTGAAGTTGTGCCGAAAATCGAGAGCGTCACCGAGGAACTTTCTGCTGGAACGGAGAAGGACGAAGGGTCGTCTGCACCCAAGCCTCTCGTCGACTCAGTCTTATCGGATCAAAAGGAGATGGGTGAAGGCTCCTCTGCACCAAAGCCTTCACAGGATATCCTCGACTTTCTGATAGAGCCGGGGAAGACTGCGGAAGAAGAGGCAAAGAGGATAGCTTTCCTCAAATCCTTGCTGAGTTCAGACAAAGATGTCTTCGACTCCTTTGCTGATTTTGCTTGTGAGAAGGAGGGGCTTGGCCCTCGTCCTAAGTTTGATAGGGATGATAGTGATCTCCCTTAATGTAATGTAATATCTTCTTTGAAAAATAAAAAGAAATTTTATTTACATTGTCTGTCAAGAAATCTTTACACATTTATACATAGTATTTCTTAAGAAATTTGCCATTGATAGGCATCATAGCTATTCTGCCATCCATCTCTGTTAACTGGTAAGCACCATTGGAAAATACTTTGTTTACAACAAAAGGACCTTCCCATTTGGCATCGAACTTGCCCTTACTCATGTGAGTCGTAGTCATAGGACGTCTGACTGTAAGGACCAAATCACCTTTCTGAAATGCTCGTACTTTAACTTTGCGATTAAAGGCTTTTGAAATACGGGCCTGGTATAACTCAATGTGCTGTTGAGCCAAAAGCCTCTTTTCATCAAGTGCCTCCAACTCTTGCAATCGAAGTAGATCGTTATTCTCCGTTGTAAGTTCATTGGCAATGGCTATCCGCAGAGACGGGATTTGAATTTCCAGTGGCAGAACTGCTTCACAACCATATACCAAGGAGAAAGGTGTACAGCCGGTAGGGTTGCGAACTGTAGTGCGATAAGCCCATAAACATTCGCCAAGCTTCTCACTCCAATTCCGTTTGTTAATAGAGACAAACTTCTTGAGGAGTTTGATAATGGTTTTATTGAAAGCTTCAGCTAAACCGTTTGCTGCAGGATTATAGGCTGTCGAAGCAACATTGTCGATGCGATGATCGTCACAGAACCGAGTGAACTTTTGACTAATGAACTGAGGTCCATTGTCATGAATGATTCGCTGCGGTACACCAAACCTATATATCACATGGTGTTTGATGAAGTTGATGACACTGCTGGTTTTGACTTCAGCCAGGGGTATAGCCTCAGCCCACTTAGAGAAGTAGTCTGTGATGGCCAGGATAAACCGGTGCCCTTTAGAAGAAGGAGGGTTGATTGGACCTATGATGTCCATGCCCCAAGCTTCAAAAGGCCAAGAAGCAACCGTAGGATGTAGATATTCTGATGGTTGATGAATGAAATCCGCATGAATTTGACATGCTCTGCATTTCTTTGCGTATTCAATAGCATCGGAAACCATAGAAGGCCAGTAATAGCCCATACGACGAATACGATCTTGCAATTTAGGACCGGGTTGATGCGCTCCACAAACACCATCATGAGCTTCACGTAATATTTGTTTTGCTTCATTACCAGCAAGACAACGTAATAGTAGACCATCATAAGTTCGTCGGTAGAGAGTTTTTGTTGTATGATTATAATAGAAACGAAGAGATCGTCTTCGAATGCTGGTGGCTTCTTTGGAATCCTTAGGCAATATTCCATAAACTGCAAAATCAATGAAAGGAGTTCTCCAATCTTCATTGATGATATTGACCTCAGCAGAATTACTAAACTCAATATTGAGATTATTTTCAATACAAAATAACTCTCTATTGGAAATAACAACCAATTGCTGTCTTTGGACAGGAATCGCCAAGACTGCTGCAAGGTTTGCTAGAGCATCTGCTTCGGTATTGTAAGCCCGACGAACGTATTCAATATAGAAAGCTTTGAAGGAAATAGCCATAGCAATAGCTGCTTCATGATACGGAATCAAATCTTGATGACGAACTTCATATATTCCTCTAACCTGGTTAACAACCAGTTTAGAGTCACCGTATACTTCAAGATATTGTATGTCTAATTGTTTAGCCAGTTGAAGGCCGATAAGCAAAGCATTATACTCTGCAACATTGTTGGAACAAGGCTCATCCAAAGAATAAGCCCGTTGAATAGTTAATCCTTCTAGCGAAACGAGCACAATCCCTACTCCTGCTATAATAATCCCATTTGGTCCAATTCTGGAAGCTCCGTCAAAGAATAGACGCCATGTGGGAAATTCTTCCGAGATCAGATTTGTTTCGAGCGTCTCATCAGGAATCTCGTCGTAGAGTTTAGAAGTCTCAGAAACAGGATGAGCAGCTAAGAAGTCAGCAAGGGCTTGTCCTTTAACTGACTTTTGAGGTACATAAATCATGTCGTATTGGGCAAGTAAGATAGCCCATGTAGCCAGCCTTGAATTGAGAGTGTTGGGCTTCTTCATGAGTACTCATAGAGGGTTAATTCGGGAGATGACATGGATTGTTTGACCAATTATATAGTGTCTTGTCTTTTGTACAGCGAACATTAAGGCTAAACATTCTTTCTCAACCATGCTATATCGATGTTCGGCACCGATCATAGTACGACTGAGATAGTAGATAGCCTGTTCATGTCCTTCTTTGTTCTTTTGGGCAAGTAAAGCACCCAATGAGTGATCCATTGCTCTGACATACATTAAGAAAGGTATACCGGAGATTGGTGGCACCAAGACTGGTGGGCTCATAAGATATTGTTTTATGTCATCAAATGCTTGTTGATATTCTTCGGTCCAAACGAAAGATACACCTTTCTTCATGAGTTGTGTAAACGGTCTGCATCGTCCAGATAAATTTGAAATGAATCTCCTGATGTACGCAAGTCGACCTTGAAATCCTCGTAGCTCTTTTAGGTTACGTGGAGGACGCATCTCGTGAATGGCTTTGATCTTCTCAGGATCTACGTGTATACCTTTAGAGGTAATAACGAAACCGAGAAATTTACCACTAGAGACACCCAAGAATGACTTGGTGGGATTCATTTTGAGTTGATGTTGGCGCATGAGATTGAAGATAGTTCTCAAGTCTTGAATGTGATCTTCCTTCAGACGACTTTTGACAGCAATATCATCAACATAGCATTCAACAGTCTTTCTCAAATGATCTCGAAAGATAGTGCTCATGGCTCGTTGATAAGTTGCACCGGCGTTCTTGAGACCAAATGGCATCACAGTGTAACAATAAACTCCTCGAGGAGTACGAAAAGAAGTATGCTTTTTATCGTCAGGATTCATCTTGATTTGATTATATCCGGAGAATCCATCCATAAAAGATAACCTTTCGAACCCACAGGTATTGTCAATCATGACATCAGTGATTGGAAGGGGAAACTCATCCTTTGGACAAGCGTCGTTCAAATCCCGAAAATCAATGCAAACTCTGATTTTCCCAGTCTTCTTCAAAACTGGAACAACATTAGCAACCCAGTCTGGATGTTGCTCTTCACGAATGAAACCACAAGCGATGAGCTTTCGAACTTCTTCATCAATTGCATCCATCATTTCAGGTTTGAAGCGTCGTTGTTGTTGTTTAACAGGTTTTGCATTAGGTAATATATTCAACTTGTGCGTAGCAATTTTGGGATCTAAACCTGGCATGTCTTCATAGCTCCAAGCAAAGACGTCAATATATTCGCGAATAAGACGAATCAACTCCTGCTTATCATCTTCAGGGAGATTCTTACTAATGAATATAGGACGGGATATACCGTTTTCTCCTACATCAATCTGGATTAGCTGATCTTCAGTAGGTGGTTCTCGTTTTTTCAAACCGGAGCTTCCACTGATTGTCCATCTTTTGTACCCAAGGATCAGTTTCAGGGCTTTCTTCGAAGTCATCATCAGTAGCATCGTTGTTGATATCTGGAAATTCAACTGAGACCATGTTGGAGGATATGGCAATACGATGTACATGACCAATGCTAGTGTCAGAATCCCATGAAACTGTATCAGAAGAAACAGTGCGTTCATCATCATCAGATTCAATAATTTTAGGAGCTGTAGCCATAGTAGGAAATGTAAATACATAACCAAGGCCGAGCTTATTCCTCTTACTAGTAACATGAATAGGAGTTCGTCTCCTTCTTCCATTGTTGAGTCCACTCTTGAAATCATATCCCATTCTACGGATGATCTCTTTAGACTGAGTGCTGTAACGACGGAGTTGTAAATGTCCCGTGTCATCGTTTTTGCAATCTTCGGTATAAGAAAACTTTTGTTCTGGTCCTCTAATAAAGATTATTGGACTTTCGTCAGCTTTTCGAGCAGGAACTATAAAGTATGAACTATCCGTTGATTCCAATGATACATCTGTTTGGTAAGATTGTACAACTTCAATTGTGAGTGGCTTCAACCTATCTAACATATTTAAGTAACACTCAGCATGATATAACACATCAGTATACTGTAAAGGAGATGCATCTTTATTGATATTTACAACAGTGTTTACAGTAGGACCTTTAGTCTTAGCAGGCTTAGTCAAATTGATAACAAGAGGGGGAGAAGAAGAACGAGGAGGAATAGGAGGCTTGTTACGACGAAGG
Source organism: Iris pallida (assembly GCA_029216955.1). Lineage (NCBI taxonomy): Eukaryota > Viridiplantae > Streptophyta > Magnoliopsida > Asparagales > Iridaceae > Iris > Iris pallida. The sequence continues at coordinate 10,561,208 of JANAVB010009598.1, forward strand.
TCGATAACAAATGGCTCAGAAGAGGTGAGCTCCCTTTTTCCTTGGTCAGTCATAGAAATTGTCTTCTTGGCAGGAAGTCGAATGACCAGTGGTTCAGCATGTGAGGGCTTAGAGACGCGCCCTTTGACAGGAATCACAAGAGTATCCTGTGACTTTGGTTCTTGTTCCTTTTTGCTAGGAGGACGATAGATGGTTAGTGGTTCAGAAGAAGAGGGTTGAGAGACGCGCCCTTTAACAGGAATTACAAGAGTGTCTTGAGATTCAGTTCCCTGCTCTTCTTCAATATCTAAAGCCAAGACAACTTTCATGAACTCGTCTTTGTACATGCGAGCATCGTTGCAGTATGCTTCGACACCTTTGAAAGGATAGAGATCAGCAACTTCTTTTTGGACTTCTCCTTTGTCATCAACATATTTGAAACATTGATGAAGAGTTGATGGAACAATGTTGTGCTCATGAAGGAACGGTCTTCCCAGAAGAGCATTGTAGGAACAACCATGGTTATCAATGATGTAAAAGGTTACCTTTGTACGAAGATTGCCTATTTGGAATTTTAGGCGAATCTTGCCCAGAGGTTCACTTCTTCCTTGATTAAACCCCAGAATAGTAGTGATTGTACCAGTAAGACTGCGTACAGGAATTTTCAAAGCATCCAACATTGTTTTAGGCATAATGCTGAGTGCAGAGCCTGGATCTATCAGGATACGATCAACCTTCATGGTATCAACATACCCTGTGAAATACAAAGGGCGATCATGTCGATTATCTTCTAGGAGCATGTCATCTTGCGTGAAGGTAATATTTGGAATTAATTCCAACACACTATGACAATGGAGACAAGAGAGAGGCTCTTTCTCTGGTTTCTTCAGAATTTCAAGACAATTTTCTGCCTGCAACAAAGCTTCACTTAACGTCTCTCGAGTTTCCTTAGAGAGGCGCAAGAGCTCGAATATTGACAATCTAGCAGGAGTATTGGCCAATTGAGCCAATATATCAAAGTTATACGGCTTCTCGAGTCCGAAAGAAGTGGCCTTCTTGAGAGCTTTATCGAAACGAGCTGGTTGTTTCCCTTTATCAGTAACTGCTGGTTTAGCAGGAGGAGGAGTTGGGTTAGTTGAAGATGAAGAGGGTTGAATTTCAGGAGGCGTGTCAGGAGTGGAAGATGAGGTTGGAGCTTCCTGATTCTCTGAGTATTCCCGTAAATAGGGCTTACCAGACCTGGTACCCAATAAGATCTCTTCTTCATTTAATGGTTCAAGAGAAACCATATTACAACTTTTAAACTTGCTTTTGGAATTTTTCTTTTGTTTAGATGAAGAAGAGGCGGAAGATTCAAAATCTGAGACCAGATCTGGATGAATCCACATGATTTCCCCTTTAGAAGTAGATAAAGGGACTAGTCCTTCATTTCGAAAAGGTGGAAGGTTTACAAGCTCGAGAGTGGTTCGAGGAATGGAAACTACACCATCTTCTATCTGCATTGGTGGAAATTCGCCGAACTGAACAGAGACGACATTAGCCGTCACCGTTTTTTCATCCTGTTCAAGAGTCACTGCTCCAGATTTGATCATCTCTTGTATTTTTCCTTTAAGCACATAACATGCTCGAGTAGGATGTCCGATAAATCTGTGGTAAACACAATACTTAGGATGATCAGTCTTACCAACCTCTTCCGGCCTTTTAGGGTCGGGTAATTGCAGTTTGTTGCTTTTTGTAAGACATTCAAAGATACTCATGATGTCATCTTCATCGAAAGAGTATTCTTCTTTAGGACGTGGTGCTCTTTGAGGTTGTTGTGATGGAATAGGTGCAGATTGAGCAACATTGACAGCCAGTGCTTCTTTACTTCTAAAGTCAATGGCCAAAGTTTCTTTAGGAGCAGATGTATCTTTGCCTTTTCTATTATTATTCTGGCGATTGTTGTTAGAGTTTGAGCCATGATCGCCTTGGTCAGGATTCATGTGAACCCCCAATGTCTTGAATTTTTCAGCGCTAAGTTCTGCTGCTTTAGCATTGATAATGAAAGAAGGCCAGTCTTGGAATTGAGTTGCCCCTGTCCACATACTAACAATTGGCAAGAGATTATTCTTGCAAGTGTCAATGGTGACAGCAGATGGGGTCCCCATTGGCATCTTGAGAGCTTCACGACGAAATCTCTCAATAAATTGCTCAACAGGCTCATTATTTCTTTGTTTGATTTTAATGAGGGCTGACATAGTCATGTCATTGACGCCTTTATAAAATCGTTCAAGGAACATCTGTTTAAAACCAGCAAAAGAAGTGATACATCCGTCTGGTAGACTTCGGTACCAGTCATAAGCAGCGCCAGTTAAGCAACTGACGAATACCCGAGTAAGAAGGGCATCATTAGGCTGAAGAGGATCAGTCATCAATTCAAAATGATTAATATACTGATTGGGAGATGAAGTGCCATCGAACTGCATAATGGTGGGGAATTTGTATTTTGGCGGAAACTGCATTTTCTTCCATTCGGCGGGATAGGGTTGTTTAATGCCCAACCGTTGTAAGCCTTCCCTTTGTGTATAGGCTTCAAATTGATTCTGTAATTGTTCAACAGCATCATTAGCATTCTCTGAAGATTGAGGATTGCTAGATTGATTGGTAATAGTCGGAGGAGGAACCGCATGGTAAGCATCACCCCCAGCACCAGTTTGGCTAAGAGTAACCTGAACCGGTACTGTGGTGATTGGAGGAGGTGGTACCCCCAGACCAGGATTCTGAGGAGTGGAAGAAACCAATGGTTCAGGAGTTATGACCGGTGGAATGTGCTGAGCCATAATAACATCATGCATTTTAGCCATCATTTCGGCCATAGTCTTCAATTGTTCTTCTAGTGCAACAATCCTTTGATTCTGATTGTTAGAACCAGAAGCATCTTGTTCTTCAGTAACGTATGCTGTCACTTCTCGTGCCATGACAGATGACACAGTTTGTTCAGAGCCATCACTGTCGACAGCAAAGTCCGAATTACCCCCATCATGAGAAGTAGACCGATCACTGTAAGGAAGATTCCTTTGACCGATTGTTTCTCGGCTTCGAGATCGAGTATGCTGGTAAACACCATCATCTGATTCTCTAAGTCGGTCAAGATAGTGCTGGCTAGGTCTTCGGGTCTTTCCGTGCTTACATTTACTACCCCCAGAGTCTCTGGAAGTCATGTTGACGGAGGCAAACATTACCTCTTCTTCATCATCACTCTTTTGATCAACAGAAGGGAAAGTTAGACGCTCGAAGACAGAATGTTTGGTTGTTTGGCAACAACATTTGATAACCACTTCGTGAGGATGATTGCAATGATGAACTTGTGATTGTTTGGGAGAACTGGGGGTGATATTCCGTTTCTGCCTGAGATGATCCCGAAGATCAGAGATAACGGGATGAGAAGAAGTATCAGGGATATACTCATAGATGACATTTGGAACATGATTCCGATTTCGTAAACGTTCGATTCCATGAGTATAAAGAGAGGTACTCATCTGATTGGCGTAATTGTCAGGATTCCTTACCTCAAAAGGTTGATACTGAGGCAAGTTGATTTTAGCATGCTTGCATTTTACAGAGGTAGGTTTTGATTGGGGTTTTCTATTAAGATATGCCCGTAAATCATTTAAACCGCCCCTGGGAACCTCAGTTTGTGAAACTTGTAATTTGCCTTGTTCGGATCGTGAAATCCGCAAATTAGGCAATTCCTGAATATTTGCCTTGGGAGTAGGTAAAATACCTCTCTGATTAGTACGAGAACCCTTGTTAAGGGGGATATTCGTACTAATAGGTGCAGAAGCACTATCAGTTGGATCCTCCTCGATAAGAATCGAAGAAGACTTGGAAAAGGCCAGAGGACCTTTCCCATTGTTTTGAGATGAAGGGATAGCTAAAGAGCATTTCCCTCTGTTATCTTTCAAGTTTTGAGCTTGGGAAGATTAGGAGAAGACCAAGGGGCCTTTTCTTTTTGATGGAATGGAGGAAGGAACAGCCAAAGGACTGTCCTCAGCAAACTGCGCCTGAGCAGCTTGGGGTTTCTGTATTATGGAGTGATTCGGAGTAGACTGCGCCTGAGCAGACTGTGCCTGAGTAGACTGCGCCTGTTTAGTCAGGGCAGCAGCAGCAGAAGATTTGACTTGTGCCAATTTGGCACAAACTGTGCCAGAAGGAGGTTTGGTGGCAAACTGCGCCTGTTTCTCTAAAGAGAGAACAGACTGCGCCTGATTGTGAGGCAGAGATTGTGCTGTTTTGACATGAATTGTGCCAAAAGACGGTTTGACAGCAGATTGCGCCTGTTTCTCTAAAGAGAGAACAGACTGCGCCTGATTGCCAGGCAGAGATTGTGCTATTTTGACATGAATTGTGCCAAAAGACGGTTTGACAGCAGACTGCGCCTGTTTCTCTAAAGAGAGAACAGACTGCGCCTGATTGCCAGAGATAGACACTGGTGTCTTAGAAACAGCAGGTTGTGCCGAAGAAGTGGCAGCATTCTTCATTAGAGAAGTAACAGAGTTCTTGGGAGCCCACACTGAGCGAGTCTTGCTCTTGACGGAAGTCGTAGTGCGGCGAGGAGTGCTTTGTGCATTAATCATTGCTTCGTAGGCCGTTTGGTCGACTTTCACGACCAAAGTCTTCTGCGTCGAGCCGATAGACGCTGTGTCACATTGAGTTGTCACCTTTTCATCAGAGGAAAAGGTCGTCCCCAGCAGAGTCGCCATTTTGTTCGTAAAAACAAAAGTATGATCTTTATTTCACAAACTTTGTAAAGAATATTACAAGAATTCTGGGAAAGTACAACTATAGGAATCCAATCTGAATGACGATCGCTTTATCCCTTGGACGATGTGAACTTTGAAGACTTGAATCTCTGAAGAACGCAGCAGCACTTGGACGAAAACTCTGATTTTTCTTGATCTTCTCCCTGATGTGTTGAATGGAAACGAAACTCTATTTATAGAGTTCTGAAATAACTGTTTTGGGCAGTTATTCTGGAGAGCGCCTGATTGAAGTGCGCCTGTTTTGAGCACGTATGACAAACTGCGCCTGTTTTCACTCCATTATCACGAACGTGCACCAACTGCTCTAGACACGTGGCATTATTTGATTAAAATGCGCTTGGTCGTGTACAGTTAGTGAGACACGTGTTGGACATGTAGAGTGGTAGTTAGGCGTTGATTTAGTCAAAGCGCGCCTGTTTCAGGGACACGTGGCAAGCTCTAAATTGATGTTGTATTGAACTGCGCCTTCTTCACTGAGACGTAGGCGCAATCTGCAAAATGCGCTTGAATTCGGATGGAAGTAGGCGCTATCTGCTGAATTCAGAGGGAAGTAGGCGCAGTCTGATTAAACAGCACCTGGACAGCTGTCATATCTTCCTCGAGCGCCGCGCCATCAGAAGAATGATAGCGCCGCCTAGATCTTCGTGTTTGTCGGGTAATGATGACTCCATGTCAGCTAAGCGCGGTTTGTGAAGTGCGCCTCTGTGATGAAGAAATAGGCGCACTCTGAATTTGTTGGTGAAGTAGGCGCCATTTGTTTGTAGGCGCGTTCTGATCAATCAGTTGAATCAAACCTAGGCGCGGTTTGATTTTTTGGACCTACAGCGGCGAGATCGGTGTGCGACGGGGTTAGCGTGCAGCGGCTGGTGGCGACGATGGCTGTGGTGGTGCGGATGGTGATGGCGATGACGACTGGGTTAGGATTTAGGAAAGGTTGTGGCGGCTAGAGTTTTGGTGGCTCTGATACCATGTTGAATATTTTGTTGATAATCTCATGGCTATATATAGCCTTACAATCCTCCTCATTACATTAAACCCTTTGTAGAATATCCTATGATATATTCTGGCATACCAAATATATTAACGGGATATTCCAATATACTTATTCTAATATACAAATACCAAATATACCAACATAAACTCTACGAGATGTTAGAACAATGTGAGTTTGACAAAGGAGGAACAAAAAGAACAAACAACCAACACACCCTTAAGTTCACGTGGATCAACCAACGAGAGTTTGCCTAAAAGGGTATGCCTCTTAATAGTATTGAGTTTTCGTGAAGAAGTCTACAATATGCATCTGAGAAGTAATATGTGGTAGTGACACTATCTTAAGGAGATTCTCATGTCGAACATAGTGATAATCAGCCTCAATATTTTTTTCGTCCACTTATGAGACACAATGTTGCAACCAATCTAGCTAAACTGCACTAGTAATAATCATATCATAAAGATAGAACACAAGTAGTGTCCTATAAAGATCACTAAAGAGTACCAAATCGAATCCAACAACATGAATAGTAGTAGTAGTAAATCGAAAAAATCATGTATGGGGATCCTAGTCACATAAGACCTTGCGAAGATGATCGACCTGACCACCAAAATGAGGCAGACTAAGAGGTGTCATGTAGACATCCTCAGACAAATCACAAGAAAAAAAACATTAATTCTTCACATACATCTGAGATATATGCCAGCTACGGACAGAAGCTACAACTAGAAGAGTCTGAACAATAGTCGTCTTAGCAACAAGAACAAAGGTGTTATAATAATCAACACCATACTAAAATAATATCTAGTATCTCTAATATTGAGACTCATGCACTTTGCAAGCAATCCACAAAAGGTAATAAGTAATAACCCAAATCTTTTACTATTTGTCTGACCTCCGTCTCCATCATCTTCCATTGAATCAGGCACGTCAAAATTCAAAGCTTAATAGATCTCATAAATATAGACTTCTTTAACTTGGGAAAAGCAAGTCCTAAATAAACTAAAACTTCAGGCTAATTAAATCATGATCCACCTGAACGCTGACTCAAATATACCTAAGCTGACTAAAACTCAAAAAAGAGAAGTAAACTCAACTAAAACATGACTCAACAAGAACTTGATGATACATAAACCACGAACTTAATCTCCATCCGGCCTTCCCAGCATTAAGGTAGTCAAAGACGTAAGGCGCACTCGAAGTGCAAAGGGGTCATTTTACCCGAGATGCAAGGCGCACATAATGCGTGTGTCCGAACGAAGCAAAACATAAAAATAAAAATAATAAATAAATACATAAATAAATAAAGAAGATAGTAATGTAAGAAATAAAATCAAATAACATATTTAAAACCAACAAAAACATATTAAAACATAACCAAGTAAGAGCAACAATAGTAGTCAACAAAAGTAACAAGAAATTAAATTCTCTCTACCATGCTTTTATTATAATTTAGTGTGTAAGTTCAATTGTAACCAACTTTGGCAATTGTGGAAAGGGCTACCTCCCTCCTATTTGTATGAGGTAAGGGCTATCTCTCAACGCAAAGTTATTTTTTGGAAAAAAAAAATTAGGCACGTCTTTCCTTGGTTGGGCATTGCTATAATGCACGTCTTGGGTACCCCTAGAGAAAGGCGCCTCGCCTAGTAAGGTGTGATGCACCTTGCTGTGAGGTATCAGAGCCACATAAGCTTGTTGATCGTGGTGGCGGAATCATTATCTTCTACCTCCTCAACCATGATCAAGCTCACATCTTCAAACTATTCCATATGGAGGCCGCGGATGAAAGATATCCTCTATTGTAAGGATTTGTATGAAGTGTTACTCTGCAATGGACAGAAGCCAGAAGACAAATCTGAAAAAGATTGGACCATTCTAAATCGAAAAGCTATTGGAGAGATCCGTCCTTGGATCGACCAAAGCATTTTTCACCATGTTTCCAAAGAAATCGATGCTCATCAAATGTTGATGAAGTTAGCATCGATGTACGAGCGAGAGACTCCTCAAAACAAAGCGTCACTCATTCGACATTTGGTGAACCTGAAATACAAAGACGGACGAAGTGTTTCTGAACACTTGAGTGATTTCCAAGAGTTGGTAAATCAACTCTCAACCATGAAGCTGGTGCTGGAAGATGAGCTATTGGCACTTTTGCTACTCAGCTCGTTGCCAGATAGTTGGAACACACTTGTGGTTTCCTTAAGCAACTCCGCTCCTCAAGGCGTCATCACTTTAACCTTAGTGAAGGATAGTTTATTGCATGAAGAAGCGAGGCGGAAAGAACAAGGCTTAACAACCGAGTCAGATGGTCTTGTTTTTGAGAATCATGGAAGAACTCATCAAAAAAAATTCTACAACCGTGACCGCTCCAAAAGCAGACCAAAAGATCATTCCAGAGGCACTTTCAAACCAAGAAAGGAGATAGAATGCTTTCATTGTGGCCTTAAGGGTCTTATGAAAAGAGAATGCAGAAAACTCAAAAAGGAACAGAGAAATGAATCAAATGAGAAAAATGAAGCCAAAGACACAACTGCCACTGCTTCAAAAGGCGATGAGATAATCATCATTTGTAATGATGGTCTGGTTAATCTAACCTCTCAAGATTCATGCTGGATTGTAGACTCTGGTACATCATTCCATGTTACTTCCAGAAAGGAATTCTTTACAACCTACACAAGCGGAGACTTCGGAAATGTGAGGATGGAAAATGAAAAAGTTTCCAAGATTGTAGGAAAAGAAGAAATAGCTTTTGAGACCAACATTGGTTGCCCCTTGATTCTCAAGAATGTGAGACATGTTCCAGACATGCGTCTCAACTTGATATCCACTGGCATGATGGATGATAAAGGCTACACCAATGTGTTTGGTGGAGACAAATAGAAACTCGACAAAGACTCCCTAGTGCTTGCTAGAGGAAAGAAGGAGAACACACTCTATATGACATATGCTAAGATCAACAATCAGCATGTTAATGCAGCAATAGACCAATCAGGATCAACGATTGGATTTTGGCACAAGCGACTGGGTCATATGAGTGAGAAGGGATTGCAAATTCTAGCCAAAAGAGAGGAATTGACCGAACTGATATCCAAAGGTACACCTCTTGAACCTTGTACTGATTGTTTGGCTGGAAAACAACATAGAGTTTCATTTCATTATAAGGCTGCAACTAGAAAACCCAATGTACTGGATATTGTTTACTCTGATGTTTGTGGGCCTATGACTACTAACACTCTTGGTGGTGAAAGATACTTTGTCACCTTCATTGATGATCATTCCAGGAAGTTATGGGCATATGTAATCCAAAGATCAAGTCTTTGATGTGTTCAAGCAGTTTCATGCCAGCGTTGAACGTGAGACTAGTACGACTCTGAAGTGCATCCGTACTGACAACGGTAGAGAGTACATAGGAGACTTCAGAATCTATTACAAGAATAACGGGATTAGACATAAAAGATCAGTTCCAAAGACCCCTCAGCACAACGGGTTGGCGGAGAGGATGAACAGAACGATCGTTGAGCGGATCAGAACCATGTTATCTCACTCTAAGCTGCCAAAGGGTTTCTGGGGTGAAGCATTAATGACAGCAGTTCACTTAATCAACTTGTCTCCATCAGCTCCACTCAATGGTGATGTACCGAAAAAGTTCTGGACAGGAAAAAATATATCCTACCAATACTTGAAGGTGTTTGGGTGTAGAGCTTTGTGCACATTCCTAAAGACGAGAGGTCCAAGCTTGATGTCAAATCAAAAGAATGCATTTTTCTTGGCTATGGAGATGAAGAGTTCGACTACAGACTCTGGGATCCTGTCAATAAGAAGATTGTCAGAAGCAGAGATGTGGTCTTCTTTGAAGATCAAACTATTGAAGATTTTCAGAAGGGAGAAAAGGTTGATAGCTCTAGGGAATTTTATGTCAACCTAGATCCAGTTTCTCAGCCCCAGGAACAAAAGGGAGATCCGGTCGAGAACAATGAAGCTGAAATCCATGATCATGTCGAGGACAATCATGATGATGACATTGTACATGAAAATGTTTAAGAAGAGCAAGCTCCTGAAGGACCTCAACTGAGAATATCAAACAGACAACCGAAGCCTAACAGCCTCTACAGTCCCCAACAGTATGTATTGCAAACAGATACAGAAGAACCTGAAAACTATCAAGAAGCCGTGACATACGAGAAAAAGGGGGAGTGGCTGGAAGCCATACAAGATGAGATGAAGTCCTTGCATGAGAATCACACTTATGATTTGGTAAAATTACCAAAAGGAAGAAAGGCACTCAAGAACAAATGGGTGTATAAGATGAAGACAGAAGAAAACAAATCACAACCAAGATACAAGGCGAGGCTAGTTGTGAAAGATTTTAGTCAGAAGCAAAGAATTGATAATGAAGAGATTTTCTTACCAGTGGTGAAGATGACATCTATCAGAGTAGTGCTCAGCTTGGCTGCAAGTCTAAATCTAGAAGTGGAACAACTAGATATGAAGACTGCATTCCTTCACGAAGAGATTAAAGAAAAAATCTACATGGAACAACCAGAGGGTTTCAAAGTCAAAGGAAAAGAAGATCTAGTCTGTCGACTAAAGAAGAGCTTGTATGGACTAAAACAGGCACCACGCCAATGGTATAAGAAGTTTGATCTTTCATGACCAAGCAAGGATACCTGAGGACCACTTCTGATCATTGTGTGTTTGTCAAGAGATACTCTGATGGTGAACTAATTATACTCCTATATGTTGATGATATGTTGATCGTAGGTCGTGACAATGACAAGATCAGCAAGTTAAAGAAAGAGCTCAGCAAGTCCTTTGCAATGAAGGACTTAGGTCAAGCAATGCAAATTATCGGTATGTATATCTCCCGTGAACGAAGGAATGGGAAGCTGTGGATATCACAAGAGCGCTATATCGAGAAGGTGTTGAAGAAGTTCAACATGGATAAGGCAAAGCATGTAGCAACTCCACTTGCTAATCAATTTTTGCTCAACTCAAGACTGTATCCTACAAGCAACAAAGAAAAGAAGAGATGGCATCGGTGCCATATGCCTCAACAGTTGGCAGTCTTATGCATATGATGGTGTGCACCAGACCTGACATAGCACATGCAGTTGGTGTCGTCAGCAGATTCTTATCCAATTCGAAAAAAAAGTATTAGAAAGCGGTGAAGTGGATTTTGAGATACCACAGAGGTACTTCCAAAATGAGATTGTGCTTTGGAAATGACAAGCCTGTGTTGATTGGGTACACTGATGCAGATATGGCTGGAGATTTTGACTCCAGAAAATCTATTTCAGGATATTTAGTTACTCTTTCAGGGGGAGCTGTGTCTTGGCAGTCAAAGTTACAGAAGTGTGTTGCTCTGTCGACTACAGAATCAGAATATATCGCAGCGACAGAAGCATGCAAGGAACTACTGTGGATGAAAAGATTCCTACAGGAGTTGGGTCAAGAACAACGAGAAAATGTTCTTTATTGTGAAAGCCAGAGTGCTATCCATTTGAGCAAGAATTCGAGTTTTCACTCAAGGACAAAGCATATTGACGTAAGATATCATTGGATTCGTAACATGATGGAATCCAAGCAACTTCAGATTGAGAAGATCCATACCAATGACAACGGCTCAGACGTGATGACTAAATCTTTACCTAAAGACAAGCACATCTTTTGCAGAAGTGCAGCTGGTATGACGGAGCCTTCCACTTATGTCGGGAAGGGGGAAATTGTTGGGTGGTCCCTCCTTAATTAGAGAGAGGATTTCGAGTTCCCAAGGTTCATTCACCTTGGAAAAAGTCTAAAGACTTGTGGAGTTCCCAAGGTTCATTCATCTTGCATGAACGAATTTTGGAGGAGAAGGTTCATTCCCTTATGGCTATATAAGGAGATGGTTTGGGAGATGTTTGGGTTAATCCTCCCTTGTGATCTTGGTGCTAGAAGTGGTGGTGCTCTTGGTGCTCCTTGCTTGCGGTGTTCTTCTGGGCAGTGCTTCTACCTCGGGTGCTTCTTCACCAAAGTGTCTTCCATACTTGTGTATGAGAGAGATCCACTTGAGTGTATCCAAGAGAGAGTTTGTAACTCTGTAATCCCACTATTCTTAGTGGAAGAAGAAAGAAAAGAACTATTGTTGTCCGAGGACGTAGGCACATAGCCGAACCTCGTTAATTCTCTTGTCTTTTGTATGTTTGTTTTTCTTTTCTTTTCTCTAGCCTCCGTGTTAAGCGGATAAGCTAAACTTCAACTCATTATAGCTCCCACGTTAAGTGGGCAAGCTATCTCATTGTACCTCTCACGTTAAGTGGGTAAGCTATCTCCATCCCAATCAGCGGTATCAGTGCATACCCAACAGTAAGGTGTGATGCACCTTGCTGTGAGGTACACCTTTGATTACCATGCCCAGTATAGAAGATTTCACCTCTTTGGTAGAAAAAAAAAAGAGCATACATACACCACAAATAAGCTAGGGTCAAACTGCTCAATGTCCTCGATCCTCGATGAGGAACAATCTAGACATTCTTAGTTTTGGATAGGTAACATCCTAGGCAAAGAATCTACAACTCAAAAGAGTGGTAAGGACAGTGTTGAGAATCAATAAGGGACTTTTAGTCCCACATAGGAATATATAGTATATAGAGGAGCTAGACTCCCTATAAATAGTGAAGTAGTCCATCAATAAAATCATCCAACCATTATTTTCTACATGGTATCAGAGCCATAACTCTCTCTCTCTCTCTCTCCACAAAAAAAATACCCCCCCCCCCCTCGCCGACACCCCCTCGCCCCCCCTCGCCGCCCCACCACCAGCAGCAGCCCGACCCCCCCTTACCGCCTCCACCACCCTCGCCGACCCCTCCGACCCCCCCGAAGAAGCAACCCCCTAACCCTCCCCCCCTCGACCACCCTCGACCCCCCCTTACCGTCCTCCACCAGCAGCCATCCGACCCCTCCGACCCCCCACCCCCTTCTCCCCCGACTACCAGCGGCCCCCCTTCCCGACCTCCAGCGGCCCCCCTTCCTAAACCCTAACCCTAGCCACCACCATGTCTAACCCTAGACTTTCCATCTACTACAAACCCTAGTCGTCAAAAAAAATAACATATTTCGAAGACAGACGGCTGCCAAATGCTTTATTTGCACCAACTCTGATCCTCGCTTACGCCGTTTGGAACTAACAAATGCTTTATTTGTTATTCCTTCTTCACAATGGAATCTCTACAGAGACTGATCATGTCTTCTCTGGTGACCTGACGTGTTCACTTTACATACGCGTACCGGTGCTGGCCAAGTTAGTAATGCATTCGTAAAGTCTGTGACGTCGAAGAAGAAGACGACGAAGACGAAGTTGGGGAAGTTGCCGACTCCGACGTCGAAGACGCCGAAGAAGACGACGAATAGGGTTCACAGTTGAAGAATCCATGTGTTCAATCAGTGGAAAACTGACGGCCGAAGAGATGAAGGCCTTGGTTGATGATATCTTATCAAAGAGATCAACCGAGGCAACCCCACGTGTGATCCATACTGATGTGGATCCGTCACCTTACAAAATAGGGAAATTGGAGAAGCTGGAGACAAAGTTAGAAGGAACGTCCAACTACTTGAAGTGGTCGCGGCAGGCAATGCGGACGCTTAAGGGACGTGGCTTGGTTGGCTATGTCACTGGCCAAGCCAAGGCGCCAGCCGATCACTCCGTAAAGGAGTTTGCTGTTTGGGAGACTGTCAACAACGTAGTGGCTGGGTGGTTGACTGCCTCATTAACCGACCAGGTGTCGGGCAATGTCGAGGCAATGGAGGCTGCTGCTGATATATGGCGAACTCTAAAAGATATGTACTCTGGCTCCGGCAACCCTATGCGATCAGTCTTTCAACTTCAAGATGAACTCAATAGGGTGGCCCAAGATGAACGTACCATCTCTGAGTACGCAGCCCTGTTGAAGAAGTACTGGTCTGATCTGGATCATTATGATCCTCTTAGGATGGAAGATGCACAAGTCGAACCGGCATTCACGAAGTACTTTTAGACGTTCCTGGCTTATATTTCACGGTAGCGTATGATAAAATTCCTGAAGGGACTACATCCTGTATTTGAGCAGAGACGGAATATCCTCCTATCCTAACCCACGCTTTCGACCTTGGAAGAAGCTATAGCCGTCATGACACAGGAAGAAGCTCGACTGAAGTTGATGCCCAACAAGGGCTCCTACCAGGGGGAGCAAGCCACGGTTGAAAAGTCTGCCCTTGCTGCCTTCAATCAACCTCCATCTGTGGATGGTGTTTGCCACAATTGTGGTGACTCCGGACATTACATCCGATTTTGTCCAAAACCCTTGTACAATCAGTCTAATGATCGAGGACGGGGTCGTGGAGGCCGACGTGGTAGTAGAGGAGGATATGCTGGTAGAAGGGGTAGACACAAAGCAAATCTTACGGAAGAAGGGGAAGAGAATCAACTGGCTGAAATAACCCCTCTTGAGCGGGAGTTCCTTGAGAAGTTGCGAGCCACAAAGCTGCGTTCGGCCGACAGTCCTGGGGCGTCTTCTACCTCGGGAGATCATATCACTTGCTTTGCCCAAACCAGCACTGGTAATTCTGCGTGTCACGACCCGCATCCGCTTTTCGGACGCGAGTTCGTGAGCAAGCCAGCTACGTATCGAGCGGACTCCAGCACGACTCGAGTACGTATAAGCTGTCAAGGTCATGGTATCGTATATAGTCTAAACTATATCTCAATCCACAAGAATCATATAATCAAGAAAGAACAAGTATGGGTCATGGTCTGCAGCCCATTAGCATATTGTTCGATTAGACTCTAAGAATGATATGAGTCTATAAGTAAACATATTATATCATGGTATGGAATATAAAGTACGAGGAGATAATAAAGAATATCACAACCGAATACATGTATCATACATCGCAATCCTCTACCATCCTGCTCTGTTAACTAACTCCATGCAGTCGCTAAACCTGAAGAGATCATCAGATCCTCAGAGTACTAGCAAGATACATAAAACATGCCTATCTAACAGTTTAATCATGCAATAATATAAACAGGGTGTAAACAGAACTAGACAGAAGACTGACAAGTGGCTACTGACAGGTAACTATGAACACGGATACGGGATCAAGTATCCATAAATGAACTGCTGGTAGATCAATGGATAACCAACCCTCGCCCCGATTGTGGACTTGCAGGTTAGTTTCAAGACAAGTCACCCTCGCCCCGATTGTGGACTCGCAGGTGCAAAGGCAACCCTCGCCCCATGTGTGGACTCGCAGGTTGTGGGAAAGACAAAGGAATAGCAGTTCACTCACTCATACTTGCAGACACGACTCAGTTAAGACACGGGTGAAGACACGACACGACGCAATCACGTTACACGAAAGAACCAATCTAATATGAACTAACAAGGCTAACCATGTACAAGAACTATAGCTATACTAGCATGTATGATATACAAATCACAAGTAATAACCAACTAGTAAAACTATATAATAATAGAAATATGCATGTAAATAAACTGTAGAGGGAGGCAAGGTACACTTGCCTGGAGGTTTCACATAGATCCAACAAAATACAGTCAACTGCCAAGCCATGAAGTCCAAGTCCTCACAACTGTCTCCGAAAGCTGAAATAAATATCGCCAACAGTCTCAGAATAGTCAAATCAGCTAGGATTGCCTGTACTTAAGTCCAATTCTGGACAAAGGGGCAAAACAGTAATTTCGAGCAAAAATGATGTCCATCGTTGGACCCGTTTTGCACCGAAAAGCGTGCCAGAGTCAACGGTCTCTAAAGTCATCAAACTATATGTCTACAAATCCAGTTTTCCGATACGAACCCAACCGTATGTCCAAAGTTAGATTCCGGCAGGCCGTGCACAAAATCGCCCATTGAGTGGGACCGTGGGACCCACAAAACGGTGATTTTATCAACTGTCTCAGAATTGGACCAAACTTGGCGTACAGGACCAGAAAAATGATACGGTCCTGTTGGCGCAAGTTTCGTCTCGATCTGACGAGCGTGCACAAAGTAATTGGAGAATTTACAAAGTGCACGATACGGTGAATTTCGACGGATACGTATCAAATTCGTCGCGCACACGCGACCAATTTGAATTCTGCCAAAGCCCACACGACCACGAAGCTGTTACGCAACTTTTGATACTTACGGTTCGCGACCACGTTCCCCGGAATGGCGGGACGCATGTCGTGTGGATCAATTTTCTAGTTTTTAAAACAGGTTTCTGGAAAACTTTGGGATTCGAATTCTCGACGCGTAGTCGATGATTTTCGAATCCACAAAAAGGGTCGTGAAGTCCTACAGGTTGTCTATAATTGTCTTCAAATAGTTTTTCAAATATTGTATTGGGTCGATCGGGATCGATCGCCAAACTTGGGTGATTGGACAGTATATACCCTGTTTTTCGAACAGGTTTTTCCTGAACTTTCAGGAATTAATAAGATTTATCTAGGAAAAACCAAACGATTGTAATTGAAGGGGTTGATAGAGGGTTAAACCAGGTACGCATAGAAATTTATAGATCGAAATTTCGTGGAGGAGGGATGGAGAAAACATACTTCAAAGTCGGGCTGTCACGGCTGATGTCGCTGTGTTGTTCCTCGCGCACGGCTTCTTTGTCCGCCATTCGGCGACTCATGGCCGGCCGTTGGCCACGTGGAGTGGCTCCCGTGGGTCGCCAGGTGGTTGGCGGCTCATGAGGGGGTAGGGTTTCTCTCGGTTCCTCTTGGTATTAATACTCTCGCGCGTATGCAGGGGTTTAGCCGAGCGGCTATGGGGGTATTTCCCTATCGGGTTTGGGAGTAGTTAGGCCCAGGGCTGGGCTGAGAGCACCTGCATGGATCCTCTCTGCTACTCGGATTCGAGTAGTTAGGGGGGTTCTCTATTAGGCTCTTTTTTTTCCTTCTTCTTTTCTTATTTCCTTTTTTCTATTTATTTAGCAACTATTACATGTATATATATTTACATTTATATTTATACATATATATGTATACATACATGTATATATTTATATATATACACATACACACATTTACACATATATATTTTATATATATACAATCACATATATATTTATCAATACATATTTAATATATATTATATATATGCACATCTGTATATCAATATACATATATCCTATATATTTTTATATATATATACATATATATTTATATACACACATATATAAAGTCCTATATATATACATATATATATATATATTCACAAACACATAACAAAGTAATATCTATATACGCACATATATATATATATATATATATATATATATATATATATATATATATATATATATATATATATATATATATATATATATATATAACCAAATAATAATAATATTTAATAATAACCTCAATATTATAATAATAATAAATGTAACAAAATTTAATAAGACCAAAATGGTGTATATATGCCATTTTGCACCCTCTAATAATCCCAGAAAATGTGCAAGGCCTACCTTATACAAATATTATTGAATATCAATTATTAATAACATTTATAATATTTAATTAATAATATTTAGGAATACTCAGTAGATCACTAAAATGGAATACGGCACACAATCATACCAACATGCATCAATACGAATGTCATTATACGTACCGCAGGACTACATGGTCTTGGGCTCAGTTCGGGTTCAGTTTGACTAGTTTGGTGCGACCGGGTCACCTAGACGTCAAATAATATTAATAATGAATAATTAACTATATTTATAATGGTCATGTCACAACTTGGCCTGGTTTTTCTAGTTAGGACATCCCTATGGCTAGGTATCCCCGGGCATGGCTAGTACACTAGTCAAGGCACACTGCTACATCTCCCATGCCACAAATCCTAGTCGTCTAGTACTTCAAAACTCGACCATGGCTAAAATCATCTACCGTAATAATTAACTAAATAAATATTTATAAAATTCTAAAATCCCCATTTAAATAAAATAAATAAATAAATAAATATTTTTAAAAAAAATTCGGGAAGGGGAGCTACAAATCTACCCACCTTAAAAATAATTTCGTCCTCGAAATTCTAATTCATAACTATTTCTTAAAATTCGAAGTTTAGTATTTCCTTAATCTCCTCAAATTTAATTTCAAAAAATATTTTATAGCCTTCTCTAATCATTTGGTATTTACGAAATCTCGAGGACTTCTACCCACCTTTGGTCACACTACTCCTCAAAATTACGATCACTAAAACCCTATAATAAACTAGTGGCTAATAATTCTGCCAAAAATATCTAGGACATGGTATCTTTAACCCCCCATATCTATCAAACAACCAAATATTCAAAATCAAGCAATATACTAATATAACTTAAGAATCTCTGATGAATTCTAGACAGCACGATCGTTCGTCACCCCGAAATAGGAAGGGACGAGATCGTTTGTATATTATTTGTTCATCTAATATTGTTGACAATTTAGTACAATGTCTTCTTAGCTTCTCTAGTGTCTTCTTGTAATTTACAGCATCTACTTGAGAGTTACTATTTGTTGTCCTATACTTGGCTTATCCTGACATCTTATAACATCATATAACTTACATGTGATGTAACTTCTATTTAATGTACTATTCATGTGATTTTGGGTAACATTGCAATTAGAGTTGTATATTTTTTTAGCAATCTTGGATCCTTCTTATGACTGCATTTGTTTTAGGACTGGATCCTTTTATGACTAAAATTGTTTTGCAGTCATCTAGATGTTTTGACTGAGCTGCCTTCTGGATGGTTTTAGCTACTGGAGTTGGATGGTTTTAGCTACTGAACTCTAGAAGTCCATTGCCAACAAGATTTCCAGGTTCAGGTATGTAGAATGAATATCTACTATTTGTTCATCTAATATTGTTGAAATTGTAGTATAATTTCTTCTTTACTTCTCTAGTGTCTTCTTGTTAATTATAAATTTGTTAAGAAGAAATGTTCTCTTCATTTGCATTCCTATTTCCAATTAGTGCCTAGTTTCCGATGGTCGGGAATTCATGAAACTTTCAAACTGAAAGTTTAGAATCATCCCAACAAGGTGCATGTATGCAATATGCATTACACAAAAGATCTCTTATAGTAATTGACTATTTCTTTTTTCCTCGTGGATTTATCATAAAATAATGTTGAGGTCTTTTGTTCTAGTTAACTCTTTAACTAACTAAAGACTAGCCACGTAGGACATACATGAGATTTTGTACAACTTTATGAAGTACAACCTTTTTTCTTCTTCTGTTGAATTCTTTTTATTTATGTAAACAAAATTAAAGGACATCATCTGATTTTCCTTCCTGAAGTTGATTTTTTGTGCAGTAGATAATTTTATCCCCATCTTTGCTAAGCCTTTCTGAATTTATTTCTTTTCTTTGTCATACTTTTATCAAACATTTGAAGTAACAATCATGTGAAAAATCTTCTTAGATAATGAAATTTTTTTGTTCTTTTATACATTATTCCTGTGTTATCCGGTACTCTATGAAACCAAATTATGTTCCACGTCGTGAGTCGGACTAGTATTTTAATCGAGATTTAATTACCAAATTTGTCTTTTCCTTCTTTTTTCTTCCTAAATGTCTGGACTGTTATTGAACAAAATACTCAATTTTCTTTCACAGGTTACTCTAGGAATGAAGTTCTGGGACAAAATTGTAGATGTTTAAGTGGACCTGCTACCGATGGTGAGGTCTTATTCTAGGTGGGCATGTGATGATGCTAAAACTTATCTGGCGTGCACTGCAAGATCATATTGCTATTTTGTGTATTTTCTTTATAGATAAAAGAGAGCATTCGAGGAGAACAACCTTGCACAGTGTGCATCTTAAATTACATGTGCAATTTCACAACTTAATGAAGTTTAGTAGATATATTTCATAAAATAGTTCTTAGCACTTGTTACAAAGTGGTGTTCTAGATATTTCTTTTTGTTTCAAATTTTAGGAAAGATGGAAGATCATTTTGGAATCGTCTTCATATATCACCAGTACAAAATGCGACTGGCAAGGTATTTATTCTCGACCTCTAGCAATTATAAGCTATTCCTTATGCTCTAGTTAACTACTTTGTTGGTTCTTTTAAACATTTCATAGACATTGCGGTACTCTATTCTCATTGCTTCTATTGTAGAAATTCTTGACAATTTTTTTCTTATATATATATGCTTACGTAATATTCTAAACAATCTCTTTATTAATTTATACAGGTCATTAAAGATTGATCATCAGCAAGACAGGAGCTGCATATGCAATTGATCATCAATTTATATTTATAGATTACTCTAGATTTTATGTACCAGCTACTTCGGATACTCTTTATTTTATAAGTACCAATATTATTTCTCTTCATGTTATATGTACTGAATTTTGTGGAGCAATATAATTACTTTTTGAGAATTGCTATAATTACTTTTCATGTTGTTGTCGTCTATAATTACTTTAGAGTTAGTCACCTATATAAAGGCTTTTTAGAATTTGTGAAGGTTAGTTTTGGTTTACATTGGAAAGTCGATGGGGGTGTTCTTGGAAGATGAGCACAATCATGCATACCCTCTTCTACAAGAATTGTGCGATATTATATTGTGTTCTTATATTTTTAATGTATAATGACAATGACAAAAAAAAATACTCGTGACAATTGATTTTCCATCAAACATATAAAGTGTACACTATGGTGACAATAATAAATGTGTTAATGCAAGTGTTTACAATGATGACATATACTTGTCACTAAACTTATACGTTTATTGTGACAACAATAAAAGTGTTACTAAACTTGTTTTGTGATAGCAAATGTCTTCACGAAAATACTTTTTATTTTTGTCAAAAAAATATTTATTTATTTTTAGTTATAATAAAAAGCTATTTTGTGACAATATCGTGCATCACTTATAATACTTTTAGTGACGCATTTGTTGTCACAGAAAGTATACTATCACTGACAACATATTCTTGTCACAGTAGAGAACTTTTTGTGACAACGACGTTTGGTCGTCACTTATACTTTTAGCTACGGAGGTATATGCTACAAAAATAAGTCGTCACTGGACTCGTCACAGAAGATATATTGTGACGAGTTTTATAACTTTTGTGACAACTGTACATGTCACTTAAACCATGTTTTCTTGTAGTGGGTGGCTCCCGTGGGTCGCCAGGTGGTTGGCGGCTCATGAGGGGGTAGGGTTTCTCTCGGTTCCTCTTGGTATTAATACTCTCGCGCGTATGCAGGGGTTTAGCCGAGCGGCTATGGGGGTATTTCCCTATCGGGTTTGGGAGTAGTTAGGCCCAGGGCTGGGCTGAGAGCACCTGCATGGGTCCTCTCTACTACTCGGGTTCGAGTAGTTAGGGGGGTTCTCTATTAGGCTCTCTTTTTTTCCTTCTTCTTTTCTTATTTCCTTTTTTATATTTATTTAGAAACTATTACATGTATATATATTTACATTTATATTTATACATATATATGTATATATACATGTATATATTTATATATATACACATACATACATTTACACATATATATTTTATATATATACAATCACATATATATTTATCAATACATATTTAATATATATATATATATATATATATATATATATATATATATATATATATATATATATATATATATTTATATATTTATATACACACATATATAAAGTCCTATATATATACATATATATATTCACAAACACATAACAAAGTAATATCTATATACGCACACATATATATATATATATATATATATATATATATATATATATATATATATATATATATATATATATATGCCATTTTGCACCCTCTAATAATCCCAGAAAATGTGCAAGGCCTACCTTATACAAATATTATTGAATATCAATTATTAATAACATTTATAATATTTAATTAAGAATATTTAGGAATACTCAGTAGATCACTAAAATGGAATACGGCACACAATCATACCAACATGCATCAATACGAATGTCATTAGACGTACCGCAGGACTACATGGTCTTGGGCTCAGTTCGGGTTCAGTTTGACTAGTTTGGTGCGACCGAGTCACCTAGACGTCAAATAATATTAATAATGAATAATTAACTATATTTATAATGGTCATGTCACAACTTGGCCTGGTTTTCCTAGTTAGGATATCCCTATGGCTAGGTATCCCCGGGCATGGCTAGTACACTAGTCAAGGCACACTGCTACATCTCCCGTACCATAAATTCTAGTCGTCTAGTACTTCAAAACTCGACCATGGCTAAAATCATCTACCGTAATAATTAACTAAATAAATATTTATAAAATTCTAAAATCCCTATTTAAATAAATAAATAAATAAATATTTTAAAAAAAATTCTGGGAAGGGGAGCTACACTGTGTGTGCTCTTGCATCTATCCATCAGCCATGATGGATTATGGACTATGGGACATCTCGCCATGTCACGGGATCCCGTGGTGCGTTTCAGGACTATACTCACCTACCATTGCCGGAGAGTATTCAGACCGCTGATGGTACATCCAGTCCTGTAATGGGTAAAGGCACTGTCGCATGCACCCCTTCCATCACTCTAACCAATGTCTTACATGCTCCGTCTTTTCCTGTCAATCTTCTATCAATTAGTGCCATTATACTTGATCTTAACTGT
The DNA here is from genome assembly GCA_029216955.1 of Iris pallida. Lineage (NCBI taxonomy): Eukaryota > Viridiplantae > Streptophyta > Magnoliopsida > Asparagales > Iridaceae > Iris > Iris pallida. Next base: position 10,583,623 of record JANAVB010009598.1, read on the forward strand.
ACTGTTTCCGTTGACATTCCTACGGTAACTTTTCAGGAGAAAAGGACAGGACGACGACTTGGGACTGGCACATGGCATAAGGGGCTGTGGTATTTAGACAGGACTGGACTGGACAACGCATTGGCATCCTTGGTAGTAGATGCACCACCAGAAGCTTTCTGTCGCAGTGTTGAAGCCGACTTGCTACTCCACCACCAGCGTGTCGGTCATTCCTCTTTTCAAGTTATTAGTCGAATGTATCCGTCCTTATATCAAAGGGCTAATAAAGAGAAGTTATTTTGTGATGCTTGTGAGTTGGGAAAACATACCAGAAGCTCGTATGTGAGCTCGGGGAATAGGAGTTCAGCTGCTTTTGACATGATACATTCGGACGTATGGGGCCCTTGTCCTACAACCGGAATTAACGGCTTTCGATGGTTCGTCACCTTTATTGACTGTTATACCCGCATGACATGGGTCTACCTTATGAAGAATAAAAGTGACGTCCTTGAGGCCTTTCGGGACTTTCATCGACGGGTGGAAACACAATATAGCGCTAAAATTAAGTGTTTTCGGTCTGACAATGGGACGGAGTATACTAATAAGCGGGTTGCTGAGTATTTTTCCACTCATGGAATACTACATCAAACTTCATGTGCTTATACTCCGGCACAAAATGGTGTGGCTGAACGAAAGAACAGACACCTGCTGGAAGTCGCACGGACGATGATGCTGGCTATGAATGTCCCGAAACACTTATGGTGGCAGGCTATATTGACGGCCTCTTATCTCATCAACAGAATGTCATCTCAAGTATTGGACTGGAAGACACCGTTGGAGATGCTTACGGGGGCAACTACATATACTGTTCCACCGAAAGTTTTTGGATGTGTGTGCTTTGTCCAAGATAATAGGCCAGGCGTTGGCAAACTGGAACCTAGGGCAGTTAAATATGTCTTTGTCGGTTACACGGCGACTCAGAAGGGATATGCCTGTTGGAGTCCAGTCGAGCGGAAGATGCTTGTCAGCATGGACGTTACATTCAGAGAGCTCGAACCATACTATGGTTCGGATGAAGGTTCAGCATTTGGTGACACACCTAACACAGATGGTGTTCGATGTAAGGGAGAGATAATAAGCCTAAATATGGTCGTCGGATCGGTTCCATGTCCGGTTGTAGAAAACTGGACGAAAGGGGGAGAGCACAGTAACTCAGATACAGAGAATGAAGAAGAAGATACATATGTTACGCAGGAGAAGCAGCAGACAAGGGAAAAGGAGCTCCAAGTCTACAGAAGGAGACAACAGAAGTCCAGTACTGTGCCTATGCCGTGTCCTGTGCCTACTGTACCAAGTCCCTCGTCTACTCCTACTCCAACTCCTGAAGATGTTGCCCCCGCACTGAATCACTCGGATTCTGATGCGGATCTCTCCGACTCGGATGGTATGATCTCTCCACCACCTATTGCTCCTTTAAGGATATCTTCTCGCATCAATGCGGGTAAGGCTCCTACTCATTTTGATGATTACGAACATGACATTGCCAACTTCTTGTCTTATTCTAACATTTTTTCAAATTATCGAGCCTTTATTGCATCGTTAGACTCTACTTCGTTGCCCAAGTGTTGGCAGGAAGCAACGAAAGATCTAAGGTGGAAAGCTGCAATGATGGAAGAACTTGGGACACTGGAGAAAAATAAGACATGGGAGCTGGTTCCATTATCCAAAGGGAAGAAAGCTGTGGGATGCAAATGGGTGTACACAGTGAAAGAGACGCCAGGAGGAAAAGTAGAGCGGTACAAGGCAAGGTTGGTTGCAAAAGGATTCACACAGTCATATGGAATAGACTATGATGGGACGTTTGCCCCAGTAGCAAAAATGAGCACTGTGAGAACTCTGGTCTCCATTGCAGCGAACTATGGATGGAAGCTGTACCAGCTGGATGTGAAGAATGCCTTTCTTCATGGGGACCTGTAAGAAGAAGTATACATGGAGCTCCCGCCAGGGTGCTACGCGACGGAATCAGACGGAGGGACGTCGCAAGGAAAGGTGTGTAAACTGAAGAAGTCGCTATACGGGCTCAAGCAATCTCCTCGAGCTTGGTTTGACAGATTCAGAAAGGCTGTTACAGGCATAGGATACCGTCAAACAAATGCAGATCATACGGTCTTCCTCCAGCATGCAAGAGGCCACATCACTATACTTGTTGTATATGTGGATGATATAGTGATCACAGGTGATGATGAAGTCGAGATCACTAAGCTGAAGTCAAAACTCGCGAAGGAGTTTGAGGTGAAGGATATAGGAGCGATGAGGTACTTTCTAGGTATCGAAGTGTGTGAAGGCGAACAGGAAATTGTTCTATCACAAAGAAAATACGTACTAGATCTGCTGAAGGAGACAGGGATGCTAGGATGCAAAGCAGCCGTTACTCCAATTGACCAGAAGGGTAAGTTTGGAGCAGAAGCAGGAGAGCCTGTTGATCGTGAAAGATATCAAAGACTTGTAGGGAGATTGATTTATCTGGGACACACTCGCCCTGATATCTCATTTGCGGTGAGTGTAGTGAGTCGCTACATGCATGATCCAAGAAAGGGTCATATGGAAGCAGTATTTCAGATCTTGATATATCTGAAAGGAACGCCGGAAAATGGGTTATGGTTCAAGAAGAATGGACGCATAGAAGTTGAGGGATACTGTGATGCAGACTGGGCGAGCTGCATAGACGACAGAAGGTCTACCACGGGATAAAATCTGGTCTCATGGAGAAGCAAGAAACAGTCAGTGGTAGCACGGTCGACAGCTGAAGCAGAATACAGAGCAATGGCTCTGGGAGTGTCAGAGTTGCTGTGGGTGAAAGCATTGCTGACAGAGTTGCAGCTGGATAAGGGAGCACCATTGCGTCTTCTGAGCGATAGTCAAGCTGCAATAAGTATAGCTAACAATCCAGTTCAGCACGACAGAACGAAGCACATCGAGATTGATCGATTCTTCATCAAGGAGAAGCTGGAACAAGGGAAACTGAAGATTGACCATGTCCGCTCAGAAGAACAAGTTGCAGACTGTCTGACTAAGGGTCTTAGTTCATTAAGTCTGTCGAAGCTATGTTACAAGATGAGGATGATCAATATCTATCGCCCATCTTGAGGGGGAGTGTTGAGAATCAATAAGGGACTTTTAGTCCCACATCGGAATATGTAGTATGTAGAGGAGCTAGACTCCCTATAAGTAGTGAAGTAGTCCATCAATAAAATCATCCAACCATTATTTTCTACAGGCAGCAAACTCAAAATAATGGTATTAAGGACAGCAAATTCAAGAAAATGGTATTTAGATGGTGTTATTCTCACATGTAACGAGAAAGTTAATATTGTTGGCAAGAGTGCAGTAAGTATTTATGTAGTTACTTATTACTTCGATTACCTGAAAGCTAATGCTCTAATTTTGTAAGATATTCTCGAGTGCAGTGATGGTGTAACAAGGAATCTAGTACTACATTCAAAAAAGTAGCTCTCCAGAATCAACAATAAACACTGAAGAAAATGTGCAAGAATATTAGTTACCAATTGATTTGATGAAAATGTACCTCTTTGACAAATTTCATAAGGTTTTCTGAAGTGTAAGAGAATACGTAGTTTGCCTCTGACCATCATTGGTTTATTCTTTAATTTTAGACTTCAATTCATTATAATCATGGAAAAGAGTGAAGTCCACCACAAACAAATGAATAATAGACAACATACAGTTCGTGTCTCACTACCTTTTAACACATATTCACAAACTCACCATTTTAAAGCTAGGTACAGTTTGGCAAGTCCTCATAAGTATGTAAATTGGGGCTTCAAAGTCATTATCTTTTTCTAGTAACATCATATTACGACATTTGATAATCGTCTGAGATTTTCATCTACCAGACTGACGCGAGTACAGAGCACCACGTGAAATAACTGTCTTAAGAGTCAATTCGGATGTATGTGCAGACTTTGTCCGAATGCTCCTAGTAGTACAATCTCCGCTCTATCCGTATCTCCTCGACGCACACAACGCAGAGAGAGCGACCCTTGACTTAGCTCTGACCAGAGCAAGGACGAAGAACAGAAGAGGTTCGGTGAGAGGAGACTTTGAGAGAGATTTCACGTATATTTTTCAGTGTATGGAGAGAAGGAATGGTTTATTTTATAGGCATTCTCCAACAGACAGGAGAGTTACTGTCGATTTAAACCAGCCAATAAAGCACAATTAAAAACGGACGACGTTACAAACGTTACAAAAATAAAAATAAAAACAAATGTAAAAAAAATGATTCATTGAATCTTGACAGAAATAAATGTGTCCAAATGTTCAAATATTTATGATTCACAAACGGTCAAAAATTTAAGAGGAGCAAAAATATTTTTAAGATATCAACCCGAACCCGAAGAAAAAATCGAATCGGCATTCGGCGCCCGCAAATGTGGGCATGTACTCGCACTTGTTACGCGCGCAGAACCGAGCCGAGCTGGGTCGGACGGCGGTGGCAGCGTGCGCGTGTGGCCATAGGGCTACCCATGCACACAAGACTTCAACGAAGTAAACTTACTCTCGCAATCAACAAGGCTCATACTAAACTTGATGAAACTCAACAATTTTCTCCACATGTCATCAAACCAAGGGGGACAAGTATTTTCTTAAAAGAGAATAAATTTCAATCCGATCCTCTCTGAAGGAAATGCATTCAGAACAAACCAGAATTAGTCTTAGAAGATTGTTTCTTTACGAAATCAAGGATCTTTGTTTCTTCTTAGTTTTCTCATCTTGATCAGCACATGCTGGTTTAGTTATTCTGATACCATGAATGTCACTCGTAAGCAAAGTTATTTTTAATTTTGTTGTCAACTCTCAAGTTTTGATATGTGACATGAATTCAACATGTTGGGAGGATTGTGTCCATATAGTGTCCAATATGTTTTCAAAACCACTAGGACATGACGCTGCTTCCTAGAACACTAATGTCATTGATTGCAATTAATATATAGAAAAAAGAAACAGTAATGTCATTGATTGCAACTAATTATATACTTATAAAAATTAAAAAAACGTGGACGGCAGGATTCGAACCTGCGCGGGCAAAGCCCACATGATTTCTAGTCATGCCCGATAACCACTCTGGCACGTCCACCAGATATTCAACAAAAGTAAAATTATCGTACTAATCTTTCATTTTGAGAAGAAAATTTTCAATCCATTTTCTTATTTCAATTTTTTTTCTTTAAGTATAAGTAATTAGGACTAAGCATACGGTTTCAGGACCCGCAGTTCCGACCTGCTTCGAACCGTACAATGTTCAAACAAACCTATTCCTAAAATTTGGAATTTAAACAGAACGAGCCGAGGCGGGTCGTATGACATTAACGGCTCAGGATGGATCATATTTTCAAAATAAACAGGGTCCCGGCCAGAGTCGTTTCTAGGGTTCTGTATTTTTTAATCAAATTTTGAAATTTTTTTTATTATAATAGAACATGTTATTGCTTAGTAAACAAATTCTAAAAATTTTGGAGGACATTAGACTTATTTTGTTCTTATAGATAATAGAACATATGTAAATGTTTACTATTCTAGAATTTTTTAAACTATTTTTATGACACTTTGGACCCGCGAGTCAGCCTGGCTTGGACCTGTTTCGAACAAATCGAGTTCGATCATGTTCCAATATTTTTTAGACCCATAATTCCGTCCCGTCCCGTTATGCCAAGTAACCGGTTCAGTACGGATCCATCAAATTTGGGTCGGAATCGACTAGTGCCCAGCCCTAAAGTAAAAAACTAATACAAATCATCTTTTAACTCTTCAATCTTCTACTCAGGTTGGTTGGGTCGTAGGCTATCTTGATGTGCCGGTCCTAAGGTCTACAAGGCCTACGACGATTTTGAAAATTGGGTTCTCATCCACCTTTGACTAATTATTTAAAAAAAATTGAAAGGATCTTTAATGAAAAGCTAATTATAAGGGCACATCAAAACCTTATCAGGGCTATCCATTTTTAACTTCACTTTATTTACAAATTTGCCATTGAAATTTTTACTCAGGACTATCCCATTCTAATGTATAAAAGATAACTCTTTTAATTTCTCTCTCTCTCTCTCTCTCTCTCTCTCTCTCTCTCTCTCTCTCTCTCTCTTCTCCTTCTTTACAAGAAGAAGAACAAGAAGAAAGAAGAAAGAACAACAAGAAGAAGAAGAGCAAGAAGAATGGAAAAAAAAAAATTCTCGTTCTCCAAATCATTTTTTTTTTTTTTTGCTCCCTTCAAATTTCTCTTTTTTTTTCTCTAAACCCTAGTTTATGGATGCAATCCTAGTTGTAGAAGAAATTGGGTTACCAAATCTATCAAATTTAGTAATCTATTAATTAATTTTTCTTTATTAATAGAAGAAATTATGGATGAAATCCTAATTCTAGAAGAAATCGATTTGTTGAGCAAGTTTATATCAGGACTGCCACAAATTATGGCAGTCCTAGAAGTATTGAGGACTGCCAGTAATTGTGGCAGTCCTAAAAGTGACTTGTTGTACAACAGGACCTTCATAATTTCTAGCAGTCCTAGAAGTATTGAGGACTGCCAGGAATTGTGACAGTCCTCAAAGGGACTTGCTGTACAATAGGACTGTCATAATTTCTGGCAGTCCTAGAAGTATTGAGGACTGTCAAAAATTATGGCAGTCCTGAAAGGACCTTGATATACAACAGGACTGCCACAATTTCTGGCACTCCTAGAAGTATTGAAGACTGCCAGGAATTGTTACAGTCCTGAAAGGGACTTGCTGTCGAAATGGCGAAATGAAAAACATATATTAGAATTTATTTCCATCTTGATAATATAATAAAATATACATTTTAGGATTTATTTTCATGCATTTTTTGTGAGAAAGAATGAAATAAACATGTTAGGATTTATTTTCATGCATTATTTGTGAGGAATCAAAATGATGAGAATGAAAATCGTGGAGGGAAAAACTAGGGCTTTGATGGAAATGATGGAGAAGAAAATTAGGGTTTAGAGTGGAGAAGAAGAAGATGTATAGTTTGGGGAGTGGAAAATGGTGAAGGAGAAGAAGAGGAGGAGGAGGAGGAGGAGGAGGAGGAAAGTTAGGGTTTTGGAAGAGAGAGAGTGAATTTTACAAATGAGAGTGAAATTTGGGATTTGGGAGGGTGTGGAGTTTGGGCAGCTCCTTGAGTAGAAAATTGGAATAGTCCTAGTAATTTCTACAAACATAGGCTAACCCCAATCCTGGATAGCCCTGATAAGATTTTGATGTGCCCTTATAATTAGCCTTAATGAAACTAGTCAGGCACGTAAAAGAAATTTGTTCTCTCTTAAAGATAGTTTAAATTATGATTTTCTTATAGATATAATTTCAATATATTTTTATTAGAAATTTTTTATAGCTATGTTTATATTTTAATTATAATTTGTCATAGACATATGTGCGTGTATAAGATAATATTATGTAGTTAAGCTATTAGTTATGATTTTATTCTTAATTTTTAATTATGCTAGGATGTACATATAGTTTATACTGTATTTTTGAGCCATTTTCAAACACCTTTATAATAGTTTTTTTTAAGGGAAATACTATTTTATTCATCAACTAGGATCAGAAGAGTTTACAAAAGTTTGGAAATCTTCTGTTAAAACCTGGCTTAGGCAATCGGGGGGGGGGGAAGAGCATGGTAGCAGAGATATTAGAACGAAACGCGTGACCGGCCATCGCGTGAGCGGCTTTGTTCCCCGATCTTCACGCGAACCGGAAGTCCGGTCAGTTGATTTGCTTCAGGTCTTCTTCAATGTCTGACATAGTATCATGGAGTTTCCATCGAATCAAGTTCTTCTCCCCATTGAAAACATCTTTATAATAGTAGATAGATTTTAGATACGAGCCTCTTAATTTTTCATAAAGAATTTCACAAAATTGGGTGCCTGGGAGTGGGGACGGTTTTCCATAGGGCCGTAAACGATTCAAACCGTTCACATTCGGCTCGTGTTCGGGTCGGTCCAAGTTCGATTTAAGCTCGTTCGTGGACTAATCGATACCGAGTTCGACCATAAGTTGTTCGACTCGATCTTGTTCGCAAACAGGCTCGAGCTCAGCTCGGTTTCTCATATTAGGACTTTTTCTATATGTTATGCTTTTTTTAATAGATAGAAATACATTTTGTCATAGATATTTTACTCATTTTTTTGTTCATTATATGATGGTAAATTTACGATGTAAAGAGCATAAGTAATTCAATAAAAAAAAGTCTTTAAAACTGGAGAGAAATAGTGTGATAGTCTATACAACATGTCATATAAATACTCACTACTAGGACTGTAAAACGATTCAAATTGTTCACATTCGGCTCGTGTTCGGCTCGGTCCAAGCTCAGCTCGAATCAAACTCATTCAATAGTTAAGTCAAACCAAGCTTGAACACTCTTTGTTCGAGCTCATTCGTTCGATTTTCAGCCCTAGTTTTCCAGCCTGCTCTTGCTCTGGATCGGGCATGTCCAAAAGTACTTCGAATGTGGAGGTAGACCCGTTGAACCAAAATAGCTTGAGCTTTAAGTAGAGGTGAGCATTCGGTTTAAACCGAACCGAATAACCCAAAATCGAATTGGACCGAAACCGAATAACCAAAACCGAAATCGAACCGAATTGGCCCAAAATCGATTCAAACTGAACCGAATTAAATCGGTTTCGTTTTCGGTTTATTCGGTTTATTCATTTTTTTTATTTTTTTTGTGTTTTTTTGGTTAATATATATAGTAACTAAATATACCCTGACAAGTATTTAGTATATACCTTTATATATATATATATATATATATATATATATATATATATATATATATATATATTTTGGAACCTGGTAAATTGTTTCTGGAATCGTTCCCACTGGGATTCGAACTCCTGACCACCCGAGTGGTCACGAGTTCGAATCCCAGTAGGAGCGATTCCAGAAACAATTTACCTGGTTCCAAAAAAAAAAATATATATATATATATATATATATATATATATATTAAAAAAATTATATATATATATATATATATATATATATATATATATATATATATATATATTAAAAAAAATATTCGGTTTTCGGTTTTTGACCGAAACCGAATAGAAAATTTTAGTATTTTCAAAACCGAAACCGAACCATTTTTTTTAAACCGAACCGAACCTCTTATTCGGTTCGGTTCGATTCGATTTGATTCGATTTTCGGTCTAAAACCAAATAATGCTTAAGGCTGATTCTGATACTTGTTACATTTTATATGGGATTCCATATGGTGCCAAATGAACTGTTTCGAAATGTGACACTAATTTGGTGGCTACTAGTCCAGGGTAAGTCAGACAAGACTTCATACTTGGACTACCCTCTCTGATTAGCTATCATGTCCCCTTCTGCTTCTTCCTTTAAAAGCAATCTCAAAATAAAGTGATTTGATAATAATAAAAAAAATTATACCCAATGCTAAAAGTAATATATACAAAATGTTAATGACTGTTACCATTTTCTGTAGTCTTATACAAAGTCAAGACTGCAGAAATTAAAGCCGTCTTTGTTGTGCTTATAACTGATAAATTTTTTGCATATGCAGGACTGCAAAATTTTGACAATCCTCAATATGCATAGAACTATCAAAATTTTGACAGTTCAGGACTGCAAAAATTATAACATCCACCAACACTTTGCGTAATGCATTTAGCATTTTTTTTTCTTTTTTTGAAAGCCAGTTCATAAGTTGTGCAGCTATAATAAAAAAAAGGGAGGTGGTAGTATTCTGCTTTGCTAATCAAACTCCCCCAAGAAAAAAGAAAAGAAAAGCCAACTGATGATATGTTGTGCAGCTATAATAAAAAATATGTATAGGACTACCAAAATTTTGACAGTTCAGGACTGTAAAAATTATAACAGCCACCAACACTTTGCGTAGTGCACTTACCATTTTTTTTCTTCTGAAAGTCGATTCATAAGTTGTGCAGCTATAATAAAAAATGGGAAGTGGCAGTATTCTGCTTTGCTAATCACTCCCCTGAGAAAAACAATTATAACAGCCACCAACACTTTGCGTAGTGCACTTAGCATTTTTTTCCTTCTGAAAGCCAATTCATAAGGTGTGCAGCCATAATAAAAAATGGGAGGTGCTAGTATTCTGCTTTGCTAATAAAACTCTCCCAAAGAAAAAGAAGAAGAAAAGTCGACTGATGATACGTGGACGGCAGGATTCGAGAACTTGCGCGGGCAGAGCCCACATAATTTCTAGTCATGCCCGATAACCACTCCAGCACGTCGACCTAATGTTTAATAAGTTTCTGGTGCCTTTACTAATGCATTTTGAGGGAAAAAAAAATATTTTAGTTCATTTGTCTTATTTCAATTTTTTTTGGTGATGCCGGCAAAACGCACAGAAGTTTGTGCACGTTGCATTTCATGCCATTTGGTCCCGCAGTTCAATTTTGAACCATCCGACTAGCCAAGTAGATTATATCTCTCTTCGCTGATCACAAGAGCCAAATGAGTTCGGTAATTAAATGAAGTATTACAAATCATCAGCTAAGTCTTCCATCTTCTACTCAAGTTGGTCCCCACTCGATCTTAATGTGATCCAAAAGTCATAAGGTTTATAGTTCTTTTGAACGGATGTTTAATGAAATAGATTTTAGATATT